>PYHW01010122.1:469628-606521 GCA_013186435.1 Turdus rufiventris | reverse complement strand
GCACTTTTTGGGGCTGAAGCTGCAGTGGTGTCCTTGGTTCTGGGGCTGGAAAAGGATTGTTTTGTGTGCCTGAGCTGTGAGGAGAACTCCTAACACTTTATATGAAGTTCAGACTCACACACTAATGCAGTTCAGAATCTGGAAAATATGAAAGCTAAAACTTAGGGCATCATGCCCAGCTTTAAAAACCGAGATGCAATTGCTCATTTGTGACTATTTACATGGAACATTACACCTTCAAATCATTTCCCCCCAAGCATATGTTCCTCTATGATGTTTATCCTTCAAAACAAATGGGGGACGCTTCTTTATCTGAGATTAACAGCATGTGACAGGCCAGCACTTTAAGGCCTCTGCAAACATCGCTGCATGCCAAGACACAGAATTGGTGTTCTGTGGCCCCAGGACAATAAAATTCCGTGTGCCAGCTGCAGAGACACTGCCCTTCAGGATAATACATCTGACACTGGCCCTTTGCAGGTGGGGTCAGTGTCCTTCTGTCTCAAGGACAATGCAGGAACTCTTTACAACTTGCTCAAAGAAGACTCTAATTTAATTTAAGACCTAGTCTTTCACTAAGTGAAATAAACTTGCACAAGTCTGGATCTACCAATGCTGGTTTTTAGTCCAATAGTGCAACCAAGATTTATTTATTTTTCTCTACATACCCAGAGCTCATCCCTGTTGGGGATGGCAGGGCTGGTACTCAAACAGCAGTGTTCTACCACACCAACTTCACTGGAAGAAAGAAGCAAAGTGTCAGTTCTGGACACTGACTTCAGAAAGCCCTACTTTTGTTTAGCAAAACACTTCCTGCATTACACTTAAAACACATTGGTTTTCACTAAGAAATATGTATTTTATAATGCCAAGACACATAGAGCTGTGAAGACTGTTTATCAAAAATATCAGGTGGTAAAAAAAAAAAGGCAAGTCCTGATGGCAATTAAGAGAGCATTAGAAAGGACAACCACTAGAACCCAGCAAAGGAAATAACTACCGGAAACATTGTAAAAATAATTATGTAACAAGCAGTTCAATTATTTATCCAGCAAAAAAATCAAAGTACAGTAATTTCAAGGTTATAAGCCGCACCATTTTGACGGAAATTTTGGTCCAAACCCAAAGTGCGGCTTATAATCGTTAAATTACTGTAGTTCCTTTCTATGCAAGGAACTTGAGGCATGGAGGACAAATAGAACTTCAAAATGAGAGCTAATTATTTTGTCTCTTATAAGAAGGGAGGCAGGAACAAAAATTGTGTTACAATACTCAGATGCTTTTCCCCAAATCAAAACCACTTGATTCTGGCCTTCATAACCACAACAACAGGAAAGCGTAATTGATACCACTTCTACCACGCATCACCATTTTCACTGATTAAACTGAGAGTGAAACAACCAGAGGAAAGGCAGGTATAAATCCACACAAGCTCTTGAGAAAGCCCAGGTCCAAGCTCAGTGCAGCAGAGCAGCCAAGACAGCAGATACACAGAATCCACATACCCCAAGATCCTGGATATCGTTCGTTGTTGAAGCAGCAGCCAGGTTCTCAAAAGTCTGAGTATCTGCAGTAGCAAATGTCAAATATCTTTTGCCAAAGCACATCAAGTCACATCCTCACACAGGGAGCTCTTGGTGTGGCTGAACTTCAGTAGTGACAGCAAGTGCTGCCCTGTTTTTCAAACGTTTGTCTGGGAACACTGTGGCCCTATATCAGCATTTCAAATATATCTGCTGTCAATAAGCCCACAGAAATATTGCCAGGGAAGCAATCCTGCCTAAATACAATTCAATTTTATAAATCATAGGCAATATAAATGTATAGCACAAAACTAGGTGCCTAGACATATTGAAAGCCATTTAAAGAGCTTAAGACACTCCACCACCCTCAAAGTTTCATGAACACATTTAGAAGAACAGAACACTCATGCAACCTTCCTGAGAAGGCCTGCATTTGAAACCTCCTCACTGTTTTCTTCACTCTGTATGCTCCCAGATGCTTAAGAAAGAAAAGCAGGTTCAGCACTACCTGCTACCCAAACCCAAGATGATGTCCTCTGCTTCAGGATCCAGCATGGAGAATGCTTTGCAGAAACAAGCAGGTGCCTCTCTGATGTGCAGTACTCCTCTTTGGTGGGATGGAAGACTGGCAAAGCCTAGCACCACTTCCAGCTGTAAGCATCCAAACAGAGCACAACACCCATCTGGCAGCTCCATGGTACATCACAGCCAAAGAACTCCCTTTTTCTTCCCCACTTATACACCCTGACAGCATCCCAGTGATGGATCAGTGTTGCTATGGGCATGGCATGAATTGATCTGAAACACAAGTCTACCTTGCTGAAGGGAGGAAAACACCACTGCTTGAAACATATGTAAAGCTTAATGGGGTTCTGAGGGGCCAAGGAGGTAATAAAGGCCACTTTAATGTCTTCTATCACCTCCTCCCAGAGTTTTTAGCCTGCTTTCTTCACCATCAGAAAATCAGGTGTAAAGCCTAGAAAGCACTACGCAGCTCCTGCTCCCAAACATATCACTCACTTCCTACAGTCAGCACTTCAGAACCAAGTCTGGCAGCAGAGCCTGCAGATGACAGGTGGATCCATCATGGATTTGAACCACACTCCCACTCCTTGAAGCAGGCAGCTTTCTGCCCTCTGGTATTTAAGACATTTCATGTACATAGGACTGGAAAGATCCAGACAGATAATTTCAACAAAAACAGAAGTTACTCCCTAAAGCAGTAAAGGAGGCACCAGACTTTTTTGTATCTTCCCCATTCAATATTAGCTCTCATTCTACCTTTAGTACAACACATTTCTGCAGTGTTAGAAAGGGGCGATAAGAATTTAAAAAGCTCTCTGAGCCTCCCAGAGCAAGGAAAGGTCCTTATCTTCTACAACCAGCCAGCCCTTTGCTGGAAGGATGGATGTGATACGAGAGGAAGGATGATACATGGAGGAATGGGAGGAGGATGTTAATTGTTGAGGGCTGGACTCCTGCTCACAAGCATACCCAGCTACTTCTGGCCACAAAGACACCAGACTTCCTCCTTCATAAAGGGAACTGTACCCAGACACAGAAGTCAGGCACCTGTCACGCCTGGAATGGATGCACCCCTGTGCAAACAAGGAGCCTGCAGAAATCCAGCAGAAATGTGCCACATGCTGGTGGTGGCTGCCCCAGCTGCTGGGGTGACTCCATGCCTAACTGCTTTAGAGCAGGGTGCTTCCAACAGCAGCGATCTCATTCAGTGCCAAAACATCCCTTAGTGTTGCAGACTGGGAGAGGATCTGATGCCACCTCTAGCACAAGGCCATTTCCTCTTGCTACTCAACATCCAATCCAAGCTCAAAGTGGAAAAGCACTGGGCTTAAAGTTTACCGAACATTAAACAAAGCTGACTTTTGATCTTGCTCCGACCAAGTTGTACGTTAAAAGTTACTCATTTTGTTTAAACAAATCTCTCTACCTTCATTCCAGTACATGACCCTTCATCTTCCCTTTCCAGCCAGAAGGATCCTTAACATTAAGGTACCTCACTCCCCTCTCCACAAGCTCCCCTCCAGGTTGACAGGATGGGAACCTGGCTGCCACCATACTGTGTTTTAAGTTTGCACAGGTATCTGAAGGTAAAAAGTCTTGGATATGTCCTGACAAGAGGCACACAATTTTTTTTCCCTTTCCTCATGCTGTCATACCAGTATTCCCTGAGGCTAAACTGGCAGAGAATCCTCAAGCCCTGGGTGTGCTGATTAGAATAACTCCTCTCATGTAGGAAGAGTCACAGCACTTGAATATTAAAGCAAAGAAAAACAGCAGAGCAGCCTAGCAAAGTTGTCTTAAACTATTCTAGGATTTTTTATTTGCTTTATTTTGGTGTTTTTTTAAATTTGTATTGTCTTTTTGTATTTTTGAGGGGGTTTTTTTGTTTTGTTTTGTTTTTTGGTTTGGGGTTTTTTTCTAATTATTTTTGAAGAATCAGGCCAGTTCAGCTGCTGAAGTGGTCCTGTTCCAGTGAAACATGTACTCTCAGATTCATAATGAATACATGTACTTATATATTTGCATACATAGTCTCATCCATTTTTGAGTTAAGAAATAATGCATTCATAATACAGTGACATTTCAGAAATAAAAGCTTTTTCATAAGCTGTCCAACATGCATATAGGCCAGAGTTGTATGTTGTCAAGGGAAATTACTTTCACATGGTGTTAGCTCTGAATTTTTCTTCCTCATTCCAAAGTAACAAATATAGAAATCACTAGTTAAAATGCATCAGCCTGATGAATATTTTCTGAAGTCTGCTAGAACAGCAATTTAAGCAAATTAAGCAATTTTCCCCAAAGTACAAGGCTAAAAATTGTAAGCCAGTCCCAGTTCATTGGTCCTTTATCTTGTCCGGATCTCTGTACAGCATTCATTATCTGGAGGCATCTCAAACAGGGGAAGCACCAGTGCTTCAGAAACTTGCAGCAAACCTCCCATGCCATTTTTGGGAGGTCTTTAAAAGTTGACTGAATATCAGAATTCTTTCAGAGATCTCGGCAGATTACGGCCCAAAGAGGTGAAAAATCATTTGCGTGAGAGCAGGGGAGCAGAGCAGAAATTCCCCACACACTCGTCTGGAGGGGCCGGCTCCCCCAGCGCCTTGGACGTGGCTACAGCGCTGCTGCTGCTGCTACCAGGGCAGATGAAAGCCCCGGGGGGGCTCCGCTCTCGGCCCCGGCCCCAGCCACGGTGGTTCGTGCAGGAGCTGTGCGCAGAGCCCAGGGATGCGCTCCACAGCGCTGTGTGCAGCAAGGAAGGGAGGCTGAAGGGGCTACCCTGTGGTTTTTTTACTGTGTCTGCGTCTCCGGGACTCTCATCATGCTCCTGGGAAATTCCCCCTGAAGTCCCTCACACCCTTCCAGCATTCACACAGCACAAGGGGATGCCCTTATTTCTGTAGCCTTTCCCCGCAGTGCAGCAGCATGAGGCTACCTTCCTGCCTTGGTGAGATCCTACCACAAGCTCTCCTTCCACTCTCCACTCACCTTCCTTCTTGGAAGTCCTTCCCTTATCTTCAGTTTTGGTCAGCTTTTGCCCCAGCTCTCCCAGATCCACTGCAGTGCCTGTTCTGGGCTAGTAGCCTCTACTCACCCAGGCATTTAGGAGCATGTGCACAAGTCCCACAAAATGCTTCAAGTGCAAAGCAATGTGTGAGACAAGTGTCACCTGCCACAGCACCTCAGAGAGAGGAGAAGGCTGAGTACACAGAAAGAGTGGTCACCAGTGTGGAGAGAGGTCACAGAGCCACATACACCAACAGCCAGCTCCTGACAGAGCTGCCCAAAACTGGTAACACTGGTGGGGCTCCCTCTGAAGCACACACAGAACTGTAGTCAAAATAAGAGATGGGCTCACACTGCACTTCAGCACAGGTAGAATTAATTGCACTGTTAACCTTACACAATACCATTCCATGTGCATCATCCCATTATCCTGAAGGGAAACTATTTCAGTGCGTGGTTGAAGGCTTTGCTGCTGTGTCCACTTGCTTGGACATCCACCTTGGAAAACTACTCCTCAACCTGGAGCCAACACACCAAAGTACATTCCTGTCCTCTCCTCTGCCTTTGACCATCTGTGCCCAACACACAACAAACCCTCTGCTCCAACAGGCAGGCTCTGCCCCTTACTAAAGCAGGAGGGGATCAGAGGCTTCCACACACCCTCAAGGAGCACTGGGGCATGAAGGGGCGGGAGATATGTGCCTATTTTTGGTTTTGCTTCCCTATTTCAGGATAAAGTCCCTTTTACACCATCTCAGATATTAACATGTAAAACAATGTAACTGCTGAGAAGAGGGTAGGCAAAGATACAGATACTACAGACTCCAGGACTCTCATCCTCCTCCTGGGAAATTCCCCCTAAAGTCACTTCCTTGGTTTTCAAATATCCATCTCCTCCAGCAGCTTTACCATCTTGCAAGCCAGGCCTAACTAGGCCTGCTTAGTCTGAAACCAGACTTAGTAACGGAGGGCTGGGTTTGACTGTTTGACAAGGAAGAATTCTGAGCATTTCAAAAAGGGCTCAAGATTTTGTTCTGGCACAAACAGAAGGTGACTCTTCAATGCTCATGACGAGAAGGAATATCTCCACACAAAAAGTGTATCTGAGCTTGAAAGGTCAGCTTGGCCTTGGGTTTCAGCTGTTCCAGAAGCAGACACTCAGTCAAGGCCAGTGGTCGAGGGAAAGGGGAGCCACATCACACTTGAAAATGACTGTTACCCCAGGTGCAGGCTTTAAGGAGTTCACCTCCATTTTTAAAAACACACTTCTAACCACATTTGAGATGGCTGAGCCACATCCACAGAACACAAAATAATTCCACTCCACACCCACACTAGGTTATAAAATAATAAAACCTGCTGCTTATCTGTGCCTTGCACATGCATGTGGATGTGCCCTGTGCTGCCACAGCCTCAGAGAGGATGGCTCCCATGTCCACATGAGACCCAGCCACCTCAGCAGCTCACCTGGCATTACACCCCACGTCATATCTGTCCAGCGAGCAAAGCACTTCCGCAGAGGAACAAGGAAGAAAAACAGAACTAAAAAACTCTTTGTTTCTGTACAACAACAAAAACAAGAAGTTTTTGCTGCAGAGGATTGGCTGACCTTCTTCTTTAATCCTTTATTCTCCACCCAAATCCCACCTAACCAGAAAACAAGCTGTCTCCAGCTTAGTTTTCTTCTTTCCCTGCAAAAAGAGCAGCTGCCAGAGATGCCCAAGGCAATGGGCTGTGCTTTTTGTTTTCCACTCACCCACCTCCAGCAGAGTATTCTCACTCCTGCCAATACCCCCCAGGCTCCATACTGCTGTCTTGACCTCTGTGCAGATTTTGGCTGCTCTCTGCCCTCTTTGAGGTTAGAAATCCAGGAGGCCCTAGGCAAGCAGGCTGCTGGAACTCCACCACCCTTGCCCAAGTGTTATAGTTTGCAATGCTAAAGGTAACATAACACTGGGAGAGAGAAGTGTTGCTCAGCCAGAAAGTAAGAAAGGGTAGTGCGTTTTCCATATTAAAGATCAGGTTTTAAGTGGAGGAGAGGACATTAGCATGTTTCCAACATAAGAGGAAGTAAGGAGCAACAGCTGGCTCTCTTGATGCCTGCAAGTTAGATATTTAGAGAAGCAGCTATGCAATGAGGTCCTCCCAAACCTTCTTCATGCATTAAAAGAGGCATAAACCCAAGACTTATATTTGCAGTTGTCTCTAAAAGTGTTTCCTAGCAAGTCAGTTTTCCATGCATGAGAGAAAAAAGGAGGTCCCAGCATCAGCAATAGTCACTGCAACTGCTCATATGATGTTTATCAGGGCAGCAGCCAAAGGATTGCAGGAGCAGGATGGCAGTGGGGAAGTGATAGGAAAAGTAGTGGCACCGACAACAGAAGCACTTCAGGCATGATCAGCAAAGGTCAGCTGTGTAAGCAGGCAGCTAATTACTCCAACCTAGAGCCAAAGGTAATGTCCCAAAAGGGTTTTTATGGAAAGCTTTACCAAAATGAGCCCCAGTACACATCTCATATTCATTTTATGCAAGTCAGAATAAACACTGGGTATCAGACTCTTATCTCTGGTGCACAACCAATACACATCAGCTTCTACAAGGGCTCCCATAAGAAGCAGAATAAATGTTTTACTTTGCTTTAAAAGAGAAATATAGGATGGTTGCAAAGGGAGTATCAGGAACCCTCCCCATTTTCATTACTATCCTCCCAACTCTGCACATCACACGAGCTAGCCTCAGTGTGAGGCACACAGCAGTGCCTCAATGTATGTGGCCTTGTCACACTGACAGCAGCCCTGCTCTTGCTGCAGACATGTGGAAGTGAAAAAAAGGGCAGGAAAAAAAAACCAAAAAGAGGAAGAGTCATGATCATCACCTTCATCTCTAGGTTCCTTTGCTGTCCACAGATGTTCTGGTCAATCCCTTCCAGGCAGCAGCAGATTGCCAGGTAAGAGCCATAGGAGATGCCACCACAGGCAACACATCCGTGCCCTCCATGCAATTCTTCATGCTCCCATGTCCCTCTAAATTGAGTTCTCTAGCCTAGGAAAGAAATTAGGGTGGAGGTGTTAGACAGCTACATCAGACAGATCAGACACCACTGGACAGGAGACTACAACCACACAGCAAATCAGCAGTGGCACAGAAACACCCAGAGCATGCAGATGGTGCTGTGTCCATGCCATGTGTCCTGAATAAGGCCACAATCTAGCTGCTCACACCTTGAAACATTACTTGAGTAAAACACCACACAGAGCCTTTTTTTGAAGGCAAAGTCTGCTGGTGAACACCTGCTGGCTGCAGAACTCACCAGTCTAATACCAGGAGCCAGGGTGAGCTGGTAATGCTGACATCAGGGCGGAAGAACTTGCCCTTAGTGCTGGAATTACGGGTTCCTAAGGAGATCTGAGGAATGCAGCCTGTACAAAAACTTGTGCAAAGCCCTTCATGGATCCCTCTCACACTGAACCACCCACAGCAAAACCTACTGTCTACTCTGACACAACAGAGTAGTGATGCACTACAGTTATCTGGTGACCTTGCTGGAAACATAGAAGAGCCTTTTTATATTTCTAACCTCTCCCCTACTTCTAAAAGAAACTTGGTGTAAGCACATGTCCTAAAATCCTCCTAAATAAGATATTAATCACAAGACTGTTTAGCAAGCAAGAGCACACAGTCTGCTTGAGGAAACACTGCCTCCCTTAATTATCCTACCCTGGGCAAGTTTCCAGTATTTGTCCATGGCCTGGCATATGTTGCACCTCGAGTCCAGCAGCTCAGCTTCTGCTCTCAGTAAGGAGCCCAAGCACTCACAGCTTTGTAAGAGGTCCCAATATGCCCATATCCCAAATTATGCCAGTTTGAATCATCCAAAGGACCCTAACCCACAGCAGTACACCACAGCAGGGAAGGCAAAGCAGTGGGAAAAAGATAAGCTTAGGCTTTATACATTTTGTGTGATGAAGAAAAGGAGGAAGATGGGCGGGGGGGGGGGAAGGTAAAAAACAAGAAAGGAGGAAAATATTAAAAAGAGGGGTGCTGCCATGTAAAGAGACATATTGGCACACAATGCTCTACGTCAAGCACTGAGGTCCCACCAGCAAAAGCTGATGAAATTTCCTGCTAGGTGAGAGTGAGTGAAACTAGAATGATACTTGAGAGTTAGGTCAAAGGGAAAAACCAGAAACAGCTACTTGCTAGAGTGAAAAATAACGTTCTCAGTGTCTGCCAGCCTGCAGCAGTACCTCAGCACAGCTGCATCTTTGAGAAGCACTGAGCAAGGGGTCAGCCATCACACCAAGTGAGGAAATTTGCACAGGCTCACCCCCAGGACAGCTGTAAGGCAGTTCAGGAAGGCTGGATGAGTAATGGAGAGCCAGGGTCCCAGCACTTTTACATGCCAGGCTAGGAAGTCCCCAGCCTGCAAGCTCAGCAGGATCCCCTTGCTGCAGGCTGTGTTCACACTAGCCTTTGTGGCCTGCAGAAAGGGTGCATTTAAGTGAGAAAAATGATGCAAACAGGAGATAAAAGGGATGCAGAGAGGCACAGACAATTGAACAAGGCTAGCATACTGGCTGTCCAGCCAGGCAGCACTTCTTCAGGGGCAGCAGTTTTAAAAACATACAACAGCCCACTGCTGGCTACCTGCTCCCTGCTGAAGTCTGCCTTTAGACATGACTGGAAATTGAGCTCAGAGATGCCACCAGAAGCAATGCAACTTCTGCTGTGCCAGAGCCTGGCCAGCCACAGAACTGTAAGAAGCACAGCATCCAGGCTGGGGCCAAGGGAGCTTCCCAGCCAGCCTGCTAACAGGGCAAAATGCTCAAAAATATTCACCAGCAGCCCTGGGAGGCAAAAGGAGCAAGGGGTTGTGCCCCTCATCCAAGCAGGACAGCAAGAGTGCCTGCTCAGGAGCACCTCTGACAGCCCAGCACTTTCCAGATGTGCACAGAGTCTAGGCTGGGTGCTGAGAGCCACCAGCTGCAGGGTGGGCAATGTCCCTTGGCAGAGCTTGAATCCTCAGCATTTGCTGTGAAAGCCATGAGCACTAGAGTGATCAGGCCTCCTTGCCTTCTGGTCAAACCAGAATTTGAGGAATTAAGCAACACAACATGTCAGGAATACAAGCAGACAATTACTGAAAGAGACAATAGCTTGAAAGATGACAAGGTTAAGTAGGGGCCAAAATTACCCCTAATTCAGAAAAATCAATTCATTAATTTTATTAATTAATTTATCATTAACTCTTCTTCCCTCCTAAGACAGAGGATCTATATGGAAAGATCCTGGAGAGGACTGTATCTTAAGTACCAGCCCAGGTGAGTTTGTCTGTCTGAAGGGATTTAATACACTCTACAACATCCAGGCTCCAGAGTGACAGGTCTGTGCGCTAACAGCCAGTAATCGCCAGACTGTGGGACCAGGAGGAAGAGGAGGCAACAGCCCCCTCTGTCATTCAGCATCCCTCCCACTGGTAGTCAATGCAGACTCATGACTTATCTTCTTTCTATGAGTGAGGAATTATTTCTCCTTCCCACCTTACCAGCTACAGCTTAACCAATAGCCTGATAGATGCTTTGACAGAAGAAAACATCCTGCTGTCTGTCATCTTGTAAAAGAAATGGAATTAGTTTATTGCCTAATTGTTAATGCTGATTCACCCCAAAGTTAGAAATCTTGCCACCACAACTCTTCCAGAATGCAATAAGCAAAGCCTTGCCTGTCAGGTTAATCACAGTTAAATGGAAAATCATTAAAGCCTCTGCAGAGCAGAGCACCAGCCAGGAATGCCCCCGAGGCCCACAGCACAGAGGCTCAGACAAGGGCCAGCATGGCTGGGAGGGCACAGACACTGTGGGGAACAGGGACACGAACAATGCCACCAGTGCAGGGACAGCTGCACCCTCTGGTCACATCAGTCAGACAGGAAAATGTGAGGAATAAGGAAGCCAAAGTGGAGCAGGTCTATCAGACACAGGGGAACAGGATGTGAAACTGGGACAACACCTCAGACAAGAAGCGGAATGAGATTCTGAAGAGCGTCAGAGCAGGACTGGTCCATGAAGACCACAGAGGCAGGGAGTGGAAGGTAGGCTGCGAACAAGCCTGAAGAGAAGCAATGACCGGAGCAAATACCTGCTCTCAGGCCACTGGCAGAGCCCACAGTTCCCCTGGTGTCAAGCAGCCAACAAATCCTATCTGCACAGCCTGCCCTCCCCACTGAGGCTCCATAGGGAGGACAACATTTCATTAGCACTGCCTGGTGATGATTCAAGCCTGATGATGAATGAGCCTGTGGGGGGGGGGCAGCCCAGCCCTCTTCTCTATCCATAAAACACACAGAAAAAAGACCTAATCTTGCCTCTCATTTTGTCACAGCATACTCCTTTCACACAGCAAAAGCATACACTGAATGAGAGCAATGAAATAATGTTCGACCTGGTTGGGGTTTTTTTCCAGCAGATTTTTTTTTTTAAGGTGTAGTAAATAAGGCACAAAAACCAGATAAAGTCTCAGGAGAGGCAAACCAATGTTGACAAAAAAGTGATTCCTGCCTTGCTTCTTTTACAGCTGCTATGAAATCAAACAAACCTTAAAATAAGCTTTTCACATCCCTTGTTGCCAGACCCTTGCAGAAGGACAGACCCATGATCAGGTCTGCACATGGGCCAAGCTCTCGGCCACAGAACTCCATTTCACAGACATCAGAAACTAAAAGGAGAGAATTCCTGGCAGCTTCCCAGAAGAGCACCCAGAATTGGCTGAGTATCCTGTGCGTGCCTCAGCTCCCCATTTACAGAGCTGCTTTCCCACAAACACACCATGAACTGCAGCTGCTCAGACGTTTACGAGCAGCACCACAGAGGAGCCTATTTGGACAACTGTGTTTCTGTCCTTGGGGCAGGGCTCAAGTACACAAGTAAAGCACAACCTCAGAGCTGTAAAAAGGAAAATGAAAACCCCACTAAACAACCACAAATGCAGATCGATTATGCACAATGAGCAAAGCAGCATCAAGCCAAGCAGCAACGGTGGAACCACACAATCAGAACCTGCAGCACACAGAGGTCAGATTTGGGCTGCATAACTTAAAAGCTGTCTTGCCTTCTGAGAGCCTGGCTTTGCAATCCCTTCTGTATTCCCAGAGAAAATACAGAAGTCCTTCCACTTTCATAAAAGATCCCCTCTCCTTTACGAAAGCAAATTCTAGGACAAGTCAAGGGCTACTGCAGACCACTGGCAATTAATTCTGTAAATTGGGAGCTTGTGCTTAAACAGAAGAATGATCATCTCAGAGGAACTGGCTCTGTGCAAATACTCCAACTTCAGCAGCACCACAGAAGAGCAAGAAACCTAACACCACCCCTTCTGCAGAAGAGAGGCTCAGGCACCAGGAACACAGAGCAGCAAAGGCACTTGGGCAGTGTCTTAGTCAGGGATCTGAGACTGATGTGATCACTGTTGTCAGACTTCAATATCTGTCACCCGGAACAGGGCTAGGAATGGAAAATCCAGTTACTGATTGCTGGGCTGGCCACAGGCCTGGGGAAACACAAACCCAATTATCAGGACATTACCAGGATACCCTAGAGAGGAAATCACCTGCCGTTGGACTTTCCTCCCAGGAAGAGAGACATTCACCTGTTGCAAGGCAAGCAGAAGCTCCAGGATACAGTGCAGCAACAGCTGATGCCTGGAAAGGATAACCTGGAACAGAGACTAAACAGAGCAAAAGGAATAAAGTAGGTATTTATTGAAAGGATATGCCTTGGGCAGTAGAAGAGCCTGGCAGGGGCTACACCCCAGTCCAAGATGGAGTCCAGTCACAAGTTTCACACTTTTATGAGTTTTGGTTCATCTACAATTGTCCAACCACAGTCCCAGGCTATGAAGTCTCAATCCTCTAGCTTGCCCCTCTCCTTCTCCCATTGTTTATGATTTTGGGTACCAGTTGTCCTTGATTCTCTAACTAGAAAGGGATTGTTTTGTCTAACTACCCTGTGAAGAGAACTTTTTAACACCTAACATGAAGTTTCACAGTTACATACCAAGGAGCAGAGAGTCTGAAAAATATAAAAGCTAAAACTCAAGGCATCACAACTAACCCCCACAGCTCAAGCAGGAGCTACAGCATGGTCATGGAGAAAGATGACCTGTGCAAGTTATACCTCTCCCCAGCCACAGCCTCATCCCAGCAATGCCCCAGCAGGATCCTTCTCCCACACCTACCAACTTTCTCACTGCTTTCCCCAGGTACTGCAAAGACCAATATTTCCATTTCAAACCCATCTCGCTCAAGATGGACTGAACTTCCTTGATCCTCCTCCCCAAACCAGAGATAAAGAATCTCTCCAGTGAGCAACATCAAAGTAGCTTCTCCACAGGCCTTTTTTGGGGGTAGTTTTTGCAGCTCATCTGCTCTGAACCATTACACCTACTTTTTGACATAAACACACAGCTAACAGTCTCCTGGTAACTGGCTATAAAAAAATTCAGTGGAACTACAGATAACACCAACAGCTAAATTCAGTTTTGTGAAAAATAGTAAGTGCAACTACAGAGAAGAGACAGAATGTATTTGGACATTTGGAGAGTGGGTAGGGGTTTTCGCAGCAGTATTTTTGGGTTTGGATTTTTCCCCCAAGAGTTTGTTTTCATGAAACCTAAGAAAAAGAAAGCTGAGGATATGGGAGGGCTAAAAGATGCTCAAGGACCAGAGAGAACAAAAGCTGTCTAAGAGATGGCTGCTTAGGAATCTGGCAGGGACTGAAAGGGGCTAGAAGGAGCAATTCTGGGAGGATGAGAAAGTTTCTTGGAGCATATGGCTAGCCAGGAATTTGGCCAAAGGAAATGCTCTAAAACAACTTTAAGACTGTAACACTCAGCATTAAAACATATCTGGGGGGAAATCTCAGGTGAGGGGAAGTAGGATATGATCACCTACTCACCCAGCTCGAGTTTTTCACTTCAGAAAAACTGCCAGTGATGCAAAAAGCAAGCCACTAACACAGCCTGTGGTTACTGAAACCTTGGCAGGTAGGCTTAGGGCAGCCACGGCAGCCCACACTCTCCAAAAATCATCACCACCATCCTGCAGTGTCCAGCACCAGCTGGCCCAGAACAGCACAAGCATATTTGGAGGAATAGAGGGGGGCTGGCAACAGGCTCACAGCTGCTTCCCCCTCTCACTGGGAGCCCTGCCTAGCGTTTAACCACACCCCACGTTTGTTTTCCTCCAAATTAGGGAGTTACGGCAACCAGGGGAAATCCACGAGGGTAGAACGTAGGAAGGAAGACCAGAGATCTTGTGACAGCAGCGACTGGTTGGTTGTATGAGCTCAGCTCCCCGCCGAGGTGCTGAGATGAGCTCTGACACACTGAGCAAGCGGCTGCGACAGTGGCGGTGACAGAGCCGCCCCTTTCCTGCCCCCAGCCTCGGACACAGCCACCCCACCGCAGTAGGGTGTTCCCGTCCTTGCTGTCCACCCCACGCGTGGCAGGACACGCCCTTCACGCCTGGGAACATCTCACAGATGTGAAGTGCTGGCAGCAGCAAGACAATGTCTAGGTGCACAATTAAGAGTTTGAAAGATCACCTGCAGGGCTTGCTGTCCTCACCCAGTGTAAAACCTCAGCCCAGAGGTGCAGAGGAACAGTGGCGGGGGGGAAGGAGTTTCTGCAATACCTCAAATAAGTGAGGCTTCCAGAATGTTGTCTGCGTGAAGACAGACAGGAAAAATCAAGCCAAATTATTGCCAGGAATTAATTTTAAAAGTAGGAGTTAATAAGCATTACTGACCTTGGTACACTCCCACATCTGTAGCCACAGTAAGCTTAAATTTCCTTCATTTCCATTCACTTCCACCATGAACTAAATTAATTTTAATTAAGTTTCAGCCTGGACTCTCTTAACACAATTTCTGACATCACATTTTCTAACCATTCCTTAATTAACCTTTCAGAATTTTTCTCCTTAGATTGCAAGCATTTGATTACCGAATTAAACAATTCATTCATGAATATCTAACAGTTACCCAGCTGCACTCCCCTAGTAACTAGGCAAACTTCTTAACACGTAGTTCATCTGAAAGAGATGGGTGTTTTACAAAGTGGTAAGAAGTTTCCAAAATTGAGAGTGGAAAGGGAGAGGGGAGCTATATCACACTTGAAAATTAATGACTGTTACCTCAGGTGCAGCCTTTAAGGACAATCCACAGTATCTGAAATAATTGCCACTGCACACCTACACTGTGTTGTATAAAACAGAAGACACAAGTAACAACTGCTCTGACAATCAGCAGATAATCTACAGAAAATGACATTGCATCCACTCAGTTCCCCCCCCCCTTTCTGCTCAGCTCAGACCCCTCTGGTAAAGCAGGCAGCCTAGCAGTGGCCCAAGCACACAGCACAGGGAACCACTGCCCAACTCCAAGGCTCCACCACCTTGTCATACTGGTCAATCCACAGGTAGCTGGATTCAAGACAGCTGATCTTTAAACAAACATTAAATTAAATTGCAGGGCTCTCTCACTTTATCCCATTAGCAGAAAGTCTAACTGACCCATCACACAAGGCATTCCAGCCACTGCTCTTCCTCTCCAAGTGGGAACTCCCCTAACTCTAAAAATACCCTTTCATGTCACTGGCACAAGCAACACTTATTTCTACCAATTCCATTTTTGCCTTTGGGAATCCCCCTGCCTCCAATACTAAAACACATCCTTGGGACTATTTAATCTCTGTTCCCAATTCCTTCCCCTTGAATGCTACCCCTGTCCAGCTGAAACCTGCCCCTGCAGCATTCGGTGGAGGCAAGTCATAACACATCCCTTACTGGGGAGGAGATTTCCCTCCACAATGGGCTCTGTTCAGAAAGGTGCACAGCAGCTCTCTAGGCAGCTACAGACTTCGCAAAATAAATGTTACCAAGCTCTGGAAGGAATTTGTTAAGATACAACCAGTCACTCTTCGATGATCTTCCCAAGAAAGCAACACTCTCATGGACATAAGCATTTGTGAAAAGCAGATTTCAAGATTGAAAGAACAGCCGTTAATAAGAAACAAGCTTTATATTCACAGACACCATCATCTGGATGACAGCAAAATCCATCCAGTACCTTCCAGACTCTCATAAAACATATAAAGTATTCATCAGACTTGCCTGTGAAATACCAGCCCAGAGAACTGAACACAACTTTTCCAGCTTTGCTACATTTCTGCTCACTTACAAAATGTCCAACTCCCTAACAATTATTTATACTGAAGCTCTACTGGAGAAGTAAGAGGTGGAGAAGTACATATATAAATCTATATAAAAATATAAGCAGCCCAAAAAATATAAAGTATCATAGAACCATCATAGAAGGTTTTGGGTTGGAAGAGACCTTAAAGCTCATCTTGTTCCACCCTCCTGCCATGGGCAGGGACACCTTCCACTATTCCAGGTTGCTCCAAGCCCCATCCAGCCTCTCCTGGCACACTTCCAGGGATCCAGGGGCAGCCACAGCTTCTCTGGGAAATCTGTTCCAGAGCTTCAGCACCCTCACAGGGAAAAAATTCTTCTAATATCCAACTTAAACCTTCTCTCTGTCAGTTTGAAGCCATTTCTCTTTGTCTTGTCCCTCTGGGCTCTTGTAAAAAGTCCCTCTCCACCTTTCCTGTGGCTCCCTGCAGGCACTGGAAGGCCACAGTGAGGTCACCCTGAAGCCGTCTCTTCTCCAGGCTGAACAATCCCAGTTCTCTCAGC
This sequence comes from Turdus rufiventris, assembly GCA_013186435.1. Classification (NCBI taxonomy): domain Eukaryota; kingdom Metazoa; phylum Chordata; class Aves; order Passeriformes; family Turdidae; genus Turdus; species Turdus rufiventris. The sequence goes on along the minus strand of PYHW01010122.1, from coordinate 589,711 downwards.
CTTTTCTCACAAGAGAGGTGCTCCATCCCTCTAATAATCCTGGTGGCCTCTGCTGGACTTGCTCCAAGAGGCCAATGTCCTTCCTGTGCTGGGGACCCCAGATCAGGTGGGTACAGTCCTCCAGGTAGGGTCTCATGAGACCAACAGGGAGATTTTACAACAATTACAGTCTTGTACATCTAAATTTCTAATTTCTTTAGGATTCCTTGCAAGCACAAAGAATGGCAGGACCACAGAATTAACACGGTGCTCATCCATCCCTGGACCAAAGTAGAATCTTGAAATTAGGAAGAACTTAATTGTGAGGGAAGGAGATAAAAACAAAAACCAACCAAATAAATAAACATTAGCCCAGCTTAGTTAACAAAGGATCACACTCAATTTTTTAGTCTTGCTAGTTTCTGCTAAGTTTTTTATTAATTTAAGATATAAACTAATTGCTTTTGGAATGCTCTGTGCCTTCAGAAGGGAACAGCTCAGGCAACAGAGCTCTACTTGCAGCCTTTCCTAAGGATTCTGCCATACAAACAGTTTTATAACTAAAAAATCATTACTCTGATGTTGTATATTAAATGTTATTCCAAGGTTAAAGTGGGTCCTTGAAATTAGCAGGGGGAAACCAGGATCACAGATGTCTTTTAGTCCCAAGGAGATCCATTTAGAAAGCTGTCATTGCTGCACAACTGCCATGGCATTTTCTACTGTCATTCCGTCCCAGTGAGGGTCATCACACTCTCCCCACACACTTGGGACTCTGCTGGCACACACAGGGTATTTGCAGAAAATTCAGTCAACACAGTCAGGTTTATTAGAACCCCTCTGATTTCCTAATCAGCAAATGCTGTACCACAGACACCAAGGGCAAGCTGTAATGCATATTAAAAAATTAATCACTGCTGTCAACAGCTTTTATTTTTCTGCAAAATTTTACAGCTGAAAATCCAAACTGCTGAAGCTACTGTAAGCAGAATGGATGCAATATTTAAGAAGGGAGCATTAGTTTGTTTCCAGTTTCCACCAGCCCCAGGAGTCCTGAGCAGAAGCTGGGTTCTGTGATAAACATGCCTGCCAGTGCCCAGGGACCAGTGTGGGATGTACAGCCTCAGAGATTGGCATCATGTGCTGGGTGCATTCGGGTTCTCCACTTCCTCAGCAGCACTGAGGTACCAGGAGCAGCTTTGCTCAGTTTATTTTCAGTAGCTGCCAGTTCCCAGAGCTAACACACATCAGGAGCACAGAGAAACATTAGCACAGTCTGGCACAGAGCTCCCTTCTGCCTGTACAGACAAACCATTCCCAGGCAAAGGAGTCTGGGGCACAGGAGACAAGGGAGAACAGCAGAGACACCCTGCACTTCAGCACCCTGCTGTTAGAATGTGAGATACTATGTGCAATGATTCCAATCTCACAGACAGACCCTTTTATTTTAGTTATTTATAGAAAAAGAAACTGCAAGATGCTGAGCTGCAGCTTTCTACACCAACCTCTGTTTGAGAACGAAGGTTGTGGGAACTTGTGAGCAACAGATCACAAGCAAAAGCATTAAAACACCATCAGATGACTTGGTGGCAGAGCTCCTAATTTCAGAGACACCCCAAGCCAAGCACGCCAGGAAGCTTCCAAATGCTGCAGAGGGACCAGCAAACCCAAGCTAGGTAAAGGCACTGCTTGGAACCTGCTGAGACAAAAAAAAACCACAGGGCAGTCCTCCTCTGTTTTGGTTTCACAGAAGAGCTCCTGAACACCCACAGACCCAAATGATGTTCCATACACAAGATCTGCATGTGAACATGCTGCTGCACACACACTCCACTACCATGGCCCATGCTACTGGTATGTGCTGGGAAGCAAACACACACCAGTACATGCATTTCTCATTGCTTCCAGTATCCCTCAAACCAAAGAATCTGTCCTGTAGAGCTGGGATCATAATGACAGGTAGGAATGGGCTTAAGTGCTGCCTTAAATCAGCCAAGTCACAGTTCTAGACTCTCCTTTTTATCATCGTTCACCTCATCACTCTGGGAATCAGCAGGAAAACTGATCAGATGTGCAGGTGTGCATTCACATTCAGTGCCATCAGTGACCCACAGGGAGGGATTTCACAGAAGCTTTGGGTTCACAACTCACCAGAGGCTGAGCTGCAGCACACACTCAGAAAGGTTTTAATAAAGCTTCATTTTTACCTACAAGCAAGTAGCTCAAACATGTAAGTTTTTCCAAGGTTTTTAATCACAAGTGATTAGAGGAACTGATAACAATGATGCCTGCTGGCTTGACATCTAAGAGCACTTTATACAGAAAGCATCTCATTTCATCAGCACAATTATAATTAAAAGAACACTCAAAGGAACCACTTGTATTTCACACTTCATTGATAAGTTACCCAGTCAAGCAGCACAGACTTCAAGCACATCTGAAGCCACCAGGAATGTTCTTGAAACACAAACATGTCCAGCCACTGGGCCACCTTATACTCAGAAGCAAAGTCTGTCCTTGGTGAAGCAGTTACAGTGAAAGCCGTAATATATAGGTCAGCTACGGCTAAGACGAAGTATTAGATTGATTCATAATGCTCTCTGATTGCTAATCCTATGCAGAATTGTGATTTACATCACTCTTTTGAAATGTGAAGGCTATGAGAAAAGGTCTGCATACTGTGTAAGAGATCATCAAAACAATTCTGTCAGACCGTTTACAGAGTAAGTTGAGAACAGGAAAATGACATTTTCACCAGCAGCTGTGCACACCACTGAGCCTCTCCTGTGGAAAGGGATGAGGATGAGAACTGCAGCATTATTTCTGCCCTTCCAAAAACTGCCAATCCAACAGAGGAAGGGTGTGAGGAGAAGCACTGGCGGTCAAAGAACTTGAGTTCAATCATTTCCTCCATATCATTCTGCCTGAGAGCAAAGGGCAACACAGCCAGATCCATTACCAGCCTCTGGTTCCTCCAGGGCAGGGCAGGGCAGGAGCTGGGTGAGACTGTGCTGCCCACTTGCTGTGGCTGAGGTGCCTGTGGGGGTACCAGGGACCCCTGGGCACAGGGCTGCCCTCCAGCAGGGACACAGGGACATAAACCTCTGAATGCACCGTGATCTGCTCCTGCAGCAGCTTCTTTGCACCACTGTTTCAAGGACAGCGAAGATACAGAACATTATTGGCTGCATCTACTCTGCCCTTTGTTAGGCCACCCCTGCCCACCTCATACTGGCACCTCTAATTTCTCTCATGGATTCCCAGCTCCTGCAGGAGATGACTGCCAGCAGTCACCGCAAAACAAGGTTGAAGCACTCACCCGTTTTGTCCCTAGAAAACTAGGTCTCCATGAGCAATGATACACCTGCATTTTCACTCTTTGGTTTTAACAAAGTTACAGAGCACACAAACGGCAGCCACCAGAGCAGGCAGCCTGCTCAAAGCCCCATCAACAAATATTTTTGTGTCCAGGAATTAAGTAGATCTGATCAGATATTCCTCTTTTCTGAAACCTAACCCCACACTTGCTGCCAGCAGGAGACACAAACACACCCAGCTGAGCCCTGCAGCTCCAGTGATAATGTGGCAGCTCACTAATGTGTCTCCATTTTCAGGCCACGCATCGCTTTTGCCAGAGGCACACATTTCAGCAGAGGACCCCACAAAACACAGCTTCTTCCACCATATTTAGGTAAGCTAAGAGAAGCAACCATTAAATGAGAGAAGAAAAGCAGTGGATAGATTTGTCTGGAGCCAAGCTGCAGCATCCCCAACACCGACAAAGCACACCCTTGACACTACAGAGCTGCTCATCCCTGCAGCACCACCACCAAACCAATTTATTTGCTGAACCAGAAGAAAACTAATGATTTGCCTTAACTCAGCAGCTGCATCACCTCCAGAGCAGTGGTCCATGTGCAGGTAAGGCCATCAGCTGCCCAGAGCAGACCTGGCCATGGGCTGCCTGCCCTCTGAGATCCCCACACTGGCTCACTGCAACCCCCCAGGCCCTCACCCTCCCACTTCAAGAACTGCAGCTAACAGGAAAAGTCTGCCTCATTAGACACTCCTGGCCTCAGTCCCAGGGGCCTTTCGGGAAAGGCTTTTCCTGCTAATATTCTTCCTCCTGGGGAAGATTAGCATCACTCGTATCTATATGAGCTCCTCAGACATTTAGAGCTCCACCTAAACCATCCCTGGCACAGTGACCCAGGGCACTGTGATGAAACACAAGGGAAATGAAACACAAGGGAATGAGTGTCTGTATTTTGTCCTGGACACCAGGAGATGAGGAAACTTTCCAAGATACACAACCAAGGTCAGTAGAATACTCAGTTTTTGCAGCAAAAGCCAAGGACAAAGCTGTGCCTTTCCCCCTCAGAAACATTCTGCTGAGGTCTCCTTCCACTGACTCCCCTCTGAGAGCAGGAGGACGATGCAGCCTTGCATCACAGCACTCCTATCTATTTAAACTTATCTCAGCTCAGAAAAAGTATTCCAGGTTAGCTACCAGTCTTCAGGCAAGTGCGGTCCTGTGAGTGTGCCACTAAAGGAAAAGTCACACAGAGAGTTAGACTCATTCCTCACACATTAATAGGCAGCTCTGGTTTCTCACTCCCTCACAGCCAAGAAAATTTCCTGCTACATCCAGCTGCTCTGCCATGGCACCTTTCCCCTTGCAGATATTTCTGTTTTGACACTGTCCGTGATTAGGTCCAGTTGCGGCAAGCAGATACAGAAACAGCACAAAGCAGTAGCAGCTCCCACTCCTTCATGCCCCGGTCCCCGTCCACTGCCCTAATTTACCAGGGGCTCATAAATGCAGGAACAGAGATTTGCCCTGGAAGACTAGTACAAAAAACACGCTACACATTATTTATTCCCTCTGCAGCCTGACCTGCTGTGCGCTAGTAGAGACGAATGCAGCTACTTCTAAAATTACTCACAGAGCAAATCCCTCGCTAGGTCCCTGCGGGCGAGGTGAGCACGAACCGGGGGCAGGCAGGGGCCGGGGACTGCCCCATCCCCGCCCGGGCTCTCTCCACCGGGCGGGCTCCGCAGCCACCATCGACTTTTGTGCTGCCCAAGCGCCGGCGAGCGGGGAGAGCGGCAGGAGCGGGGGGGACGGGCAGCCGCCATACACATCTGCCGTGCTTAGAAGTTTATACTGATGGGGTTATAAAATGAGTAATAAGAATTACCAGAAGTTACGCCGCAGCGGAGCTGGCCCGCCCCACGCTGCCCACCGGAGCCCCCTCACACCGGGGCTGCCTCACGCCACAGCCGAGCCCCCCGCGGGCGGGGCACGGCCCTCCCCGTCCCCGCGCCGCACCTGCGACCCCCGCGGCCCCTCAGCCCTCGCCGACCCTCGGTGCCTCATTCCCCACCAGCCCAGCCTCGCTGCCCCACAGCCGCTCACCGCCAGCCCGGCCCCGCTGCCCCTCACTCACTCACTATCGGGCGATCCCCAGTCACTCACCGCCGGCCCCGCCTCACCGGCCCTCAGCCGGCCCCTCACTCACAGCCGCCGCCCGCCTTTGTTGCCGCCGCGGCCGAGGCGTTTAAGGCGCTGAGGCGAGGGGAGGCGGGGGCCGCGGCTGAGGCGAGGGAGGTGCCGCCGCCAGCCCGGCTGCCTCGGCGGGCACGGGGCATCCTCCTCGCCATCCTCCGCCCCTCGGGCACCGCCGTGGGGAGGAGGAGCGGCAGCCGCCGAGCCGCCCCCGGCACAGCCCCGGTGCTCCCGGGGAGCGGGAATGACACCGGGCTGCCGAGCGAGGGGGCGCGCTCGGTGCCGCACATCCCCGGACAAAGCGCCCCGAGCCTGCAGCAGCCTCGGTGGGAGCCCCAGCGCCGGCCCTGCCCGCCTGCCTCGGGGGCTCCGTGTGGAAAGGCACAAACAGCGATCGCTCCCCGTTACGGACGCGGGCAGAGCCCGGCTGGCAGAGCTGACATCTAACCCCACCGCTATGGGCTCATTTCGAATATACGCTGCGGATACATCAATAGTTCGTTAGCCAGCCCAGGCAGCTTCCCCCAGCGCCTATTTCAGTGCTGCCCAGGGAGAGCTCGCCGGGCCCCGGCTCCTTCAGGGCACCCCCCGTACCCCAGGGATGCCCGCAGCGTGGGGAAGGGGCCCCATGGCTACTGCCTGCCTGCAGCTGGCTACAGCCTTCAGCCACTTTTGGCCTCTTGTCTGTCAAACAAAAGCACAAGCAGGGATCAGCGTGTCCAATAAATTTTGCCAAGCTGCGTAGTAATCAGGATCCAGGCAAGGCAACCTCATTATTGTGATCATAAAAGCTCAAACTCTGAGTCCTGGCCGTGCAAGCCAGAACAAATGCCCTGCTTAAATCAGCACCAGTCCCCATTGGGGCTGCAGGACATGGTACCACTGTGCCTATCCTGGCTGCTGTGCTTCCAGTGCTTAACTGGAAAGAGCAAGCAAACTGCTTCTGGGGTTCATACCTGTTTTACCAACTTGAAAGGAGTCAGCATCTGGTGTGGAGTTATATCCTACAAGTTTGTGTCCAAAATCAGCATCTCCTTGTGCATTACTTCCACCTTGGCTACAATGTTCCCTCGCCCAGTGGACCTCTCTGCTCTGACTGGATGGAGCAAGATCTTCACAAGGGCTTCCCAACATCAGAGAACATAAAACAATGGCGAGGATACATAATAAATACTACAAAATAAAAGTACAATTATAAAATAAAAATACAAAATAAATCCTCAGAAAATAAGTAGCCCACAGAGCTGTTGCAGCATTCAGGTTCACACTGCAACCCCGTGCACTCTCCAGGTACTCCCATTACGGCTGGTACCAGCCTGAGCCAGGTGCTGAAGGGTGAACTGACAGGGGAGAATTGTGGCTGTCATGTCTCCTGGTGCCTCTCTCCGGCTGCAGAGGGGCTGGATGGGATGTTCCCCACAGCAGTTTGATGCACTGCCTGGGAGAATCAGGGAGGCAGAGCCTGCTTGCCTGGACAAGGTGCAGGACTGGTGTCTTGGGTGGGTTTAAACAGCCCACGCCCTTCAGAGCCCTCGGCTGAGAGTGCTGCTCTTGGAGCATGAGCACTGAAGCAGGGGGTTCACAGCAGGCAGGCACTTTCCTGGACAGGCAGAGTGGTTTAGGACACTTCCTATCCTTTAAAAGCTGGTTAAGCCTTACATATGTGCTGAACATGAAGGCAGATGAGTTCCTGTGGCTCTCTTGAGTAGGGACATAAGTGAGATGGGCAGCTGGCCAGCTCACACTTACCACTGATTGGGGTATGTTTATGTGGATGTTTGCTCAGAAAGGTTTTATCTTGGGCTGAGATCCTTCACTCAGCTTATCAGTTCTTTTGTACTTAGGCCATGTGGAGGTAGGTACCTGCTGTCAGTGCACAAAGCTGCACAAAATCCCCCTGCCCTCCCCTTCAGGGCTTCAGGTCAGGAAACAGGGGACTTGCTTTTTGCCTCTTTCTCTACCCACTCCCCTCTCTCAGAAGCTCCCTTTCTTACCACTCCTTAGCTCCATCTCAGATTCCCCTTGTGCTGTGCTTCTTGCAGAAAGAAGCATAATTTAACAATTTCACCTGCCTGGATAGTACAGAAATCACCAAATCACTGTAAACTCCCCCAACACACACACATACACTGCTCATCCCTCCCTTTTTGCTGTGATAAGGTTTCAGACCATTAGGGTACCTGAACAGGGACCACCCATGGTGGATAAAACCCTTCCCCTACCTTTGGAAACTCTTACAAATTCTGGAGATAACTGAAAGCAAAGCGCTGGAGCCCAGGAGCCTTGGGAGTGAACCTCACCCACTCACTTTGCCATGCCCCCGGGCAAGCAGCAGCAGGAGACCACAGGGGAGGTGAGGGCGAGCATCCAGATTCCAGAGGACTGTGCTGAGCTGTGCTGGCTTTTTCAGACTCATGACTCCTACCTTCCAGCAGAGCTTCTTTCTGGAGAACAAAGCTGGCATCAGCATCTTCGTTCAAGTCATTTTTTCCTATGCAGAACAAGCAGTTCAGGGAAAAGTGCTGGGAGTCATAGTCCCCCCTCTGGATTTGTCACTCTAAAGAGATGGGCAGAGCCAGAAGAACAGCATATAAAGATGGCTCTTGTCCAAGCATGCTCTTGTCCTGTCCCAGCCACATCCCAGGCCAGCTCAGGGATTCCTGTACCACCCCCAGCATCGGCAGCTGCTGCTGTGTGTCCCAGCACTACTGATTTTCTGGGGGATGTGAGTGTAACTTCCAGTCATGACTGAATCAGTGGGGAAGGAGCACACTTACCTGTGCAGTACTAGAAACATGACAGAGCAGCATTCAGCTGCTCAGTGAAGTGATTAATATTTATGGTCTGTGCCTGCTAATATTAGAAGTTCGAGAAAAATAGGTAATCCTTTTATGGGGCTTTTAAATGGAATCTTCCTCAAAGACTCCTTCCTTTACCAAGAGGCCTGTAAAGGTGGGTTTGAGTGGCTTTTACATGAAAAAATATTTTGCCACATCTTCAATTCTTAGCTCTTTGCTTAAAGCTCCAATAGCTTCATGATGAAAAGTTGTCACCTCCTCGATTGCCTGACCTGGTTGTCCTTTAAACTGCAGGGAAACCACATATGCTGGGCAGAGCAGTTGCAGGGAGGTCCCACCATGCCCAATATGTGCATGAATACCTTCAACCTTCACCCTGTGCAATGGCATAAATTCTCTCCAGAAGTTTCTGGCTTCTGCAGTGAAACCAGCCAACAAAAAATACTGAAATTAATCTTAACACCCCTCATTGTCCTTCCTTGCTGCCAAAACCTGCATTCTTGACAGAAGTTTGTCTAACCTGGTCTTAAAAACATTTGTTGGTGGAGATACGCCAACCTGTATATTTTCCAGTCCTTATTTATCCTGCAGTTGGAAAGTTTCTCTCAATATCTTTTCAAAAATATTATTGTAATTTTCCCCAATCCCCAGTGGGAGACCGACAGCCTTACTCTGTGGTCATCTTTTATACACTTAAAGGCTTAACTCATCTCCCTAGTCTTCCTTTTTCTGAATTAACCAGTGCCAGATCATTTCTCTTGCCCTCACAGGTCATGTTTCCAAGCCCTCCACTCTTCCTTGCTGCCCATCTCTGGTTCTTCCCCAGCCAGGCTTTATCTTTTCACATCTGTCCTGAAGCCTGCCCTGCCCTGAGCAGAGAGAAGAGGTTGCATGGTGTGCACAAGTGCATTTCTGTCTATATTCTTCGTTTCATTTATTCTTCTCATAGTGGGAATGTCCTTAGAGGCTTATGTTCAGCCTGGCCAAGGATTTTTTGGTAAGGTCAGTGCCCTCCAGCCCCTGGCCAGGCTCCCCAGGCAGCAGCAGCAGCCAGACCCCTCCTCAGAGAGGGATGTTGAGCAGAGAAGAGCACAATGCCACTTAGCCCTCTTGCCCCTTGCAGATGATTTTGATCCTGGCCCATTCAGGATCCTTGGATTCTTGCACAGGCAGGATGAGTATTGTTCTCTGAATTCCCATGGGTGCAGTTTGCAGGCAAATGTGAAGAAAACAAGAGTTAGACCGCGGTGTTTCATCCCTTGGCCTACTCCAGCCTCCTGGGGCTGAGCAAGTCCACAGAGCCCATGATTCATTATGCCTGTGTTGTATTTATCTCTTCAGTTGGGACGTTGCTATTCAATAAAAATATGACACATTTAACTGTGCAGAAACAGCACACCCCAGGCAGCAGGAACAAGGAGAAGGGAGGATGTATAATCCATGCTGGCACACACACAGCATGTACACACAGCAACAATTAGGCAGGTTCAATTGTCTCAGATCTCAGTTGCAGACGTTACAAATGCAAGTCTACACACAGCCCAAGCAAAAGAGGCAGATCCCATCTTTTTGGGTGGAAAATTCTGTGTCACTGAGTTGCCTCCCATGGAAGAAAGCAATAGCTCACAATGAGCTAGGATCCTGCCTGCAAACGAATGGGTCAGCACAAATCCCAGCAGCCTGTGGGCCATGGTTTCTTCTCCAATTCCACCAGCACAAGCACAGAGTTTAGGATGGCACAGTAGCTTATCATCCCTTCATCTGTCAGAGCAGGGAGAGGGGCCAGGTGCTGAGCTAGGATGTGGCTCACCAGGGATGCCCTTGTGCTCAGCTCCCTGTCAGGGCAGCCCAGGTTTGCCTCTGTGCACAGCAGCAGGGCCAGGGCAGGAGGGAAAGGTGTGAGGTTAAGTACACAGCACACATTAAACACAGCAGCCACTCTTTGCTCTGCCCAGGCACTGCATTTAGATTCTTCGCAGAAAGAGTGAAACACAGTGTGGCAGGTCATGGCAGCCGGGGCTTTCTCAGATGTGGTTTTTGGTCACGGGAACTGACCACATTGCTCCTCTGCCTCCAGGGCCCCACGCCATCCTCTGGGCACAGCACAACCCCATGTACACTGCTTTATAACCTCCCAGAATTGTTATGATTATTTTACAGCAGTGGGGCAGAACTGCAAATGCACAGACACAGGTAACCCAGCACCACTCACCTCTCACCTCCTCCCACGCTGGCACTGGAGGAGGTTGCTCTGAAGCCAGATCATGGTGCACAACATGCCAATGAGAAAATTCACACCACTCCCTTTGCTGTTATGTTCCAGCCAAGCTAAAAATAAACTCCTGGTAGAATTTTCTTTGTTTTCTTCACACGGTAGAGAATATTGGAGTCTGAAGAATGAAGACCTAGAATGATTCCTACAAGCAGCATCCATTATTATGTACATTGCCGATGTCTTCAGCTCTTTGAGACTATAAAGTGGGGAAGAAAATGGCATTAAGAGCTCTTTAGGTAAGAGAAGAATCATATACTTTTGATCTTAGCAGAATCAGATTACCAGTGACGTTTTTCCCCTCACCACTGCACATTATCTTGATCATGGTTAGAAAAAAAAAAAGGGCAGGCAGCATGTTAGCCTTTCTAAAAAGAAAATAAGGAAATCCTTTTCTGCGGATCGCAGAGGTTACACAACATCGGCAGGGGAACTTGAGGCCCTTGCTATTGCCACAGAACCTGCTGTCCTCCAAAGACCAATCTGGTTAACCAAACTGGTTAAGTTCAGAATGTAACTGAAACATCTTTAAATTACTGCCTGAACATCTAAGGCAATGTCCTAATTCTGGAATAAAGTCCAGTGTCACCTACCCTGTGAGCCATAACCTACTAAGACAGCAGCAGGAGGCAGCTGGGATTTCCCAGGGGAAGCTGTTACAGGCAGAAAGGGATGGGGAGTACTGGGAATTTTTCACTAACTCATTTCCTGGAGGTAAGGCTGCTGCAGCCCATCAGAGCTCTGGAGGAGGAAGAGGAGGTTTTCCTTGGAGCACAGCCAACAGTTTGGGAGGTCAAGAGATGAGCAAGAGAAATTTCCTTGGACAAGAACAGATTTCCCCAGCCCGGGCTCTTGGGCAAGAGGAGCCCTTATGCAGAGTCTCATTTCTTTCTCCTGTTTTTTCAGGTTGGCATGAAGAGTGCAGTTGAGTGCAGCCAGTCCATGGTCAATGTTCATTCCTGGGGGTCAGCAGAGGCCAATGCCCATCCTTGAAAGATTTCCTGCCTGCAGAAGAGCTGCCCTTCCGTCTGCAGATGCAGAGTGCACCTGTCACAGCCAAGACACAACCATCAGTTGTCCCCAGTCAGACTTTGGTTAAAGACAGTCCCAAAATTTTTCTTACTTTGTGGTAATCCAGACTTTAGATCGCTCTGGATTTTCCCCTTGCCCAGCTCTGAGAGTGGCAGTTTGCTTCTCTACAAAGTCAGTCCAGTCTGCCTGACTTTGCACGTAAGCAAAGAGCTTCCACAGGCTTTGGTCTCTCACTCTCTGGGGTCTCTGAAGTGTTTCAGGTTGTGTTTTGGCACTTTAATTTTAATTTTTTGGGGGGTAGGGGCAGGTAAAGGAGTGACTGGGGAGGCAGCTGCCTTCCCCATGAATGTGAACTGGACACAGTCCTGAAATAGTAACACACTAAACCCTCTCCTCTCCTGCCCTCTCCTCTCTCTACTGAAATCATCACAGGTCAATGATAAAGGCACACACATCTGACATGGTCACAGTGCCCTGAAGTCGTGCAGGGTCTTTCTTTTGTTTTCCAGAGGAATATTCTGAGCCAGAAGTTGCTTTTACAGGAATATTATAATTTTGTCCCCTGTGAAATGCAAACAATCCACATGGCTCAAAAGTCCAGTGAGCTTGGTCTGGGGCTGGCTGAGTCATCCTGTTTGATTGTCAGTCTACAGTAATTAGACTGTGCACAAAAAACCATTTCATTACAAGGCAGTCCAGAATCAGACCCTGAAAAAAGACCTCATCCACTCTGGTCAGCACCTGCTATTAGTGGTAACAGAACATTTTAATGAAAACCAAAAACTCTGACATGAAAACCCCTCAATTCAAAGTGCCTTTATTGATGGAATTTAATAAAAATATTTTTCTTACATTTGTTTGGGGAAAAAATTCCACCCAAAACAACCAGCAAAAGGTTATTTAATTGGAAAAATAAATTCAAGAAAACATTTAAAGTAGTTCTCATCAGGGTGTCCAACTCCTCAGAATCCTGGACAGATGCAACATCTCCTACAGAGATGTTCCAGCCCAGCCCAGAATTAAGAAACAGGGTGTCTGGACTCCCTATTTCATACCCTATCTTTTCTTTGTGTGGAGCTGCAGAATTAGGAGCTTATCTGAGCTGAACTCAGCATGGTAAGTCCAAGAAACCTTTAAAGATGCATCAAAACTCAGACCACACTGAACAGAGAAAGGTGTCCTCTGAGCGTTTTTGTACTCATCCTGTGATCCCAGCATATGCAGGGAGTGCTCTGGGCTGGGCCAGAGCTTTTGGGCTGTGCTGCCCAGAGGGTGTCATTTCTCACAGTTCTGCCAGTGCCTGGCAAGGAGAGGCAGTGCTGGGGGCCTTGCACAGGCTCCATCCACACTTGTGCAGGGTGTTCTCATCTGGCTGATGGAGCTGTCTGACTCATTACAGCAGGGCTCCAATTAAAGCATCTATTAGGCAAAATTTAAGAAATTATTGCTTACCTTCCTTTTTAGTGAACTCTTGATAAGCCAGCTCACTTCCACACGTCATTCCTGCCTGTTTCTACAAACTCTGCATTGCCTCTTCTTCCCAGTAAATCCAGAATTGTGCTTTGAATTGATGAAAGTGTGACATTTCTTCCTGCAGTAATCAGCTAGCTGATGTTGAGCAATCTTGTACTGGAAAGGGTATGGCTTTCCACCACCCCTAGCAGGGAGGCAGCAGGATATTTTTGCCATGTGTCACTCACATTAAAAGTTTGCAATTTCCCCTTGGTTCTCCTGGGTATAGTTTTGTTATCATACGTGTACCTGCATCCTTAATACACCTTCTACACCTTCAGATGCTGAACTTATAATCCTGAGGTATGCAAAATATATAACTGCCCTTTCTAGTCACAAACGTGAAATTTCAGGGACAGATTTTAAAGCCCTTACCCTCTCCACACTCCTGTGGGCAAGAAGCTCCACCCCATAGTCCCAGCAAGATGTTGCTTAACAAAGCAATGTGCAGATTCTGCATTTTTAAGATTTCCAGAGAATTGTCTGGGGTAGTGAGGGGTATTTGGTGTCTCATTTGGTGACAATTCATTGAAATTCAAGTGTACTTCCTCTGAATTCTGGATCCTGCTATTCAGGGGATTTTAAGATCAACAGATAAAATTATTTCATTATCAGTCTTGCTGTTGGTTTCCTCAAGAAGTGCAAGAGGAGGTTATTGTAAGGGTCCCATAAATGCTGATTACAGCATGCCCTATGCTCATGCTTTGAATCCTTGTTTGAGAAGAGACAATAGGAGAGGCAAGGTATCCAACAGGATGCAGCTATCTGCTGACTTTTTAAACTATGTCCAAAATAGGCCTAAAAAGAGCTCGCACAGCACCTACTTCAGCAGTGCCTGAAAAAGCACTTTCCAGGAATGACAATGCTTGTGAAGCTTGGTTGTATTGGTAGCATCACAGCAAAATTTACTACTAATGAGCCCTGATGTGACAAACTGAGGACTGGGACCATGCTTACTCTGAGCCCCACAGCTTCATGATTTAATAAAATATCTAGAGTTTCTTCTACTAGAAGCATAGCATGGAGGTGGGCTGTCAGGAAAGCTTGTCAGTCCATTACTATAGTTGAATATCAAGCTGCAGTTTTTTGGGAATGATTTCCAAAATACTCTCAGGGAAAAAGTCTGTCACTGCTCCAGTGCCTGGCCACCACATGACTCCTGTGCATCAGACAGAGAAAGGAAAGAGAAGGTGCAAAAACAAAATAACAAAGCAGCGCACCTAGATGGGTTTTTAGCCCCTCTGTTGGAAGTGTGGCTCCACTTATGCCATGCATATGGTGTAGGACAGACCCAACACTTCCTTGGGAAACTTTAGCAGCATAGCTTGTCAAAGTTGATGCTTTAAGTTTTAGCTTTCATATTTTCCAGATTCTGAACTGCATTAGTGTGCGAGTCTGAACTTCATACAGTGTTACAAGTTCTCCTCACAGCTCAGGCACACAAAACAATCCTTTTCCAGCCCCAGAACCAAGGACACCACTGCAGCTTCAGCCCCAAAAAGTGCAAACAGCAGCGAATTGAGGAGAGTCTCTGGGAGGGTGGGACTGCAGAACGTGGAGCTGGAATTGGACAATGAACCCCAATATGGAAATGGACCAAAACTTATAAAAGTGTGAGAACTCCTGACCTGGGGTCTATCTTGGGTGTAGCCGTGGCCGGGCTCTTGCACTGCCCAAGGTGAATCCTTTGAAAGCATTTTAATAATTCCCTGCTTTATTCCTTTAACTCTGTCCAGCCTCTGTTCTAGGTAGCCTCTTAAGACATCAAAGTACGTAACTGAAATAAAATATTTGAACTCTAGGTTATACTGTTTACACCTGTGGGTCAGGATCCAAAACAACCTTCCCTCTTCCCTCTGTCCTGCAAAGTGCAGGCTTTGATGGGCAGGCTACCTGTGCCTTGTGCTTCTGTGCACCAGGAGGGGCTGCTCCCCGTGCTAGTACAGGATTCACAGGGCAGAGGAGAGCTCTGGCTGCAGGGGAGTGCTGTAGAACCTTTCTGATGGCAAACCCTGCTCTGCAGGATGCCTACTAGCACCAGCACAGTATCCCTAAAAGCACCAGAATTACCCTGGGCACCTCCAGCCCACTGGGAAGCATGCAGCTGAGGCAAGAGAGAAGTGATGTTTATACTGTTGAAAGAAAACACAGGCAGGATTCTTCTCTGACCTTGAGATTCCAGATAAATAAGGGCAAATAAAGATGTCACTGGCTGATAATGCATGTACAGGAATTTCAGACAGTGATTTATACTGACTGTTACATTTAACTGCAAAACTACAGTCACAAGCAAAGCATTTGGGAGGCCACCCTGCCCGTGCCATGTGCTCTGGTTTGCTGTAGAAGTGTTGAAGTGAGGGTGTGGGGGTACCTCCCAAGCATCCACACAGAATCCCCTTAACAGCTCTCTGCTTTTGTGCAGAATACTCAAGGAACTCTGGTACAACCTTCCTGCCTTAGTGTGGCCCCTGTTCAAAGTGCCTGACACAAAGAGGGCTCCAGCCACAGCCTTGAGTGTCCCTAGGCACGGAGGGTTGTGTTCAAAGCACAGCCTGGGTGCCACCCAGCTGCCCTGCTGTACAGCACAGCTACCTGCCTGCACAGCTGCCCTGGCAGCACCAGCCCTCTGCTCCTGGTGCCCCCAGAGCTGCAGCTCAGCTCTGCTGGACCCATGGCAGGGCGAGGGGGTGCCCTGTGTCCCCCTCAGCCTTTCACACAGAATGGACGCCCCTCATCAGACAAGGGAGGGACCACCTGAAGCAGGAGGTTTAAATGCAGTGTGGAAAATAAAAAACAACACTGTCTCCTCTTGGCACTGGTTTAAAATTGCCACCTCCTTCCCAGCCTGATGAGGAATACAGAAACCTCTCACCCTGCACACATCTGGGTGACGGCTGCTGCTTTCACTGCAATTTCACTGCTTCCCCTCCTTGCAAAACTAAGAGGGAATTTTCTAAAGTTGAGGAAAATGGTAAATATTTTCCATTCCCTGCTAACTTCCTACCCTGTTTCCCTTTCCAGTCACTGAAGCACAAATGGTGTATCAGAGCAACTTCAGTCTGTTCTTAAAAGTCTCTGTCTCACCCACCGCTTTCTGACTCCAGTTGCCTTGATTTTTTATAGTGCCAACAATAATCCTACTTCTCTACCACCATTTGGGTGTGTAGGATCATATCTCTTCACAGAAATTATAGTTATCTGCTGTAACTATTTTCTTTCACAAGTTTTAAATGCTGCCTGCTTGGCCCATGGTTTCTTGATATATTTTATTTTTGATGTCATGACGATTTTGTCTTTCATGCATTTAACACTTTGTTCCTGTAGGTATTACAGCAGCCTTCTCCTCCTTCTTTTCCCATATTTCCCACTTCTAATGAGGAACTCTTCAGCCCCCATGCCCACACTGTCTTGCAAGGTGCCTTTCTCACATCTCCAACACTTGGGCTCTTCTTTTACTTGCTCCCATTAGATTCTGAGCTGCTTGTGACTTGATCCAATAACCTTTCCACATGTTATTTTTACGCCTGCCTGGCTGTGATCATGGCTTTCTGAAGCATTTCTGGAGCTGCAGGCTCCTCAGCAATGCCTCCCCTGCCCACGCCTTCCCTGCTAGACTGGTTCCTCTTCGCCCATCTCAACCTCAGGAAGTCCCATTTCCCTGTAGGCACGGGCAGAATCCCTGACACTATTTCTGTCAGTGACACAGCCCAAACCCCTCTCTGGTGGGATGCAGTGACTCTCCAGGCTCAGCACAGGCATGAGCACTTCATGGCCAGCTCAGCATCCTCTGAGCTCCTGCTCCTCTTTGTTTCCACAGCTGTACAGCTGATGAGGAGGTGCACAGCCTTCAGGCCAAGCCCTCTGCTCCTGAGGGCAAGGTGGCAGCAAAGGCATCACACCCTTCCCCAGGGACTTGTGTGGAGCCAGCCCCAAGGCAAGGGAAGAGATGGCACACATTCCATGTCAGCCATAGCCGTGGTGCCTTTCAGATCTGCTCAGCAATTCACCCACAGCTTTGGGGGCTGCCATTCCAAGGATGGCTTATGTCCTGCCAGGGAGGTGGCTTGTGAGTCCAAAAGGTGGAGGGAGGGGAGCAGTGATGTGGATCCTCGTGCTGCAGGAAATGTCAGAACATTTGCAGTGCTCAGTGAACAAAGGGTCCCCACCAATCCTCCCAGGATGACTGCAGGAGTGCAAGGCCCCCAGGGACAAGGCTTTCCCTGCAAAGGTAGTGCTGTGATTAACTGTCTAAATAAAGGAGGGGTCAGAGCATCTGCCCTTGCAGCCTGCCCAGCTCAGAGAACAGGGAGCACAGCCCCTCCCCGCCTCCACACACCCTTCTTCACATTTCCTAAGAATTCTAAGTGTCATCAAATCTATTTGCTTACAGTTTCCCCATGCCAGAAAATATGTTTCTCAACACTTCATGAAATAAAAGCTCAGACCAAGCCTGGTTACTCCAAGGGTATCCTTCAGGGTGTCCTTCCACCTGCAAAGGCAGCAGACACGGTGCAGGAGTGGCCTGTCCTTCTGGGTGCACAGCACCCCCTCCCTGGATGCCAGCACCCTGAGATGTGCTGCCCCAGCCCAGGCTGTGCCCCTCCCCATGCCCATGGATGCACAAGAGACTGTTCACAGGCACTGTGCTCTCTGCCTGTTCTGGAGCTCTCTCCTTCCATCTGTGCACAGACAGGACACTGACTGCAAATCCCCAAACCTCACTGCTCTAAACGAGGGTTATCCTGCCCCCTCAGCCCACATCTCTGGCATCTCTTCTTTTCAGGATACAGCTTCAGAATCAGATGTGACTGCGGAACCTTTTACACAGCAGTGTGTGAAGGGGAAGCTGTGAACTGAGAAAAGATCTTGCAGAAATGAGGCTCACAAAGGAAGATGACTTCTTCTTACCTACAATAACACAGGAAGCAAAGTCTCACTGTTAGATAACAACAAATAACTCCTCACTTTCTCAATGGTTAACTGAGCTCTAAAAAAAGTTTAGCCTCTTACCATTTCCTGTTTCCACAGTGGCAGGGTGCATCCCCCACTGACCTCTGGCAGCAGATTTGGCCCTGATTCACTGCAGGGCTGGTGAAGCCAAATGTTCCCAAGGGGAAGATGTGTGGCCACCAGCTCTGCTGTGCAGCAGGGGGACGAGCTCCAGAGCCCCCTCCATGTGTCTGTCTGGAAAGAGGGAGCTGGCCTGGACAGGATTTTCCTTGAAGGGAAAGTGAAGCTTTTCCCAGGTCTGCTTTGAATGTGTTGGCAGAGGACCACCTGCAGCCACTGGCCCCATTCCATGAATATTGTGAATATTGTGAATATTCACTCCCAGAAGCCCAGGGTGGGGCCAGGCTCAGCTCAGATCCCCGTGCACAGAGCTGGAGGAAGAGGCTGAGCTTTACAGCCCCGTCTGAAAAGGGCTGGGATTGCAAATGCCAGAAGTCTCCAGCTGAAAGGTAGTTTGGGTTTAGAGCAGCTGTTGTGATTTCAGCAGCTGCAAACTGAGAGAAACATGCAAATTTTTCCCTACATTATATTAGTGACTTGTCCAAATCACATTGCAAAGTCCTTCCTAGAGATCACAGTGCTGCAGGGGACAAAAGGTGAGGGTCTGAACACAGAACATGGCAACAGATGGGAAAAGCAGGTATGGAATATGGAAGAAAGCAGCCGTAAAATCTAATCTACCCAAAACACTGTGGTAGTTGGAAAAGCTTCAAGCAAAAACTTCAGCTTTTTAAGGAGACAAATGGAGCCTGAAAGGGGAAATGAATAAAAGTCATGGTTTTTGTTTAATATGTCTAAATCAGAGGCAGGAGGTCTGCTCAAAAGTTAAATGGAGAAGAGTTAGCAGGTTATCGTAGTGTGCCACACAGCTTTGAAAGATAGTGCATTCATAGATCAAACTTTCAAAAATGTTGGATTTAAAAGAAACACGAGGAGTGGGAAACTTGTGAAAAAGCTTTTATATACAGCACAAAAGCACCCAAATTATATGTTCTTTCCTGGAAGACATGGGAATTCTTCCCTCAGGTTATAATGGGCTCAGAAATTTAAAAGAAGAGATTGCCAGAATATTCCTCCTCAAATATAGAAACCCACAGCTGGAACAGGGCAGCATGCACAGCACAAGAAGGAGTGGGGCTGCATGGCTGGGTGGGAAAGCAGAGCAATATCACAGCAGAGCAGCATGGAAACCACAGGAACCTGCCAAAGGGGGCAGAAATAGGAGCTCTGAGGAAATGCTTCTTGCAAAATCCACACCAAGCAAAAAGGCAGGAGACATTCAGAAGAAGCATGGAGAGGGTGGGAATAAAGAGAGGCCAGAGCAGGGCCAAGCTGTGAGCAGAGCTGCCATGAGTGCAAGGTGCCAGATATAACCTGAGGGAATGATTAAAGTGAATGATCTCAAAGAAAAGTGAGAGAGACAGCAGAGTTGGCTCTTTTTCTATGAAAAATCAAAGGATGACAACACTTGTCTGTGTTGAGAGCTGAACAAGTATGCAGAACAGACATTTCCTTGTGCTTAGTGTGAGAAGTTGTATTTGGTGGTGAGGCAGGCAGCAGATGCTTTTCCACACTGGAAGCTTCAGCTGATTTCCTCCAGGGGTAAAAACAACCAACCTCATCCCACTCTAAGATCTCTCTGTGTTCTTAGGAAGGTATAGCTTTAGGAAATAGCCATTTGAGCTGCCCTGTGCCTCAGCCCTTCCACAGGCAGGAGGGACACCATAAACCTTAGGGTAATATAGGCAATATACTGATGTGCTGATAAGCAATAGAAAAACGCATCCAAAACTTCATAAGGCTTCTGAAAGTCTGCTTCTGGTTTAAAACTCAACAGCAGCATCTTAACAAGCCTCTCAGAGTGAGTGATGACTGTGGATAAAATCCTATCTGTTGCAAGGAGTCAGCCTCCACCTTCAAAACCAGACTCACAACTCACTGGGAAGAGAAAGTTTTGCCATGAAATGCAACATCCCTGTCTCTGCTGCAGCTGCTCATCTCTGGCTTCCCTGCATTAACTCTGGGGGAGACTCATACCCAGCTCTGGAGCAAGAGATGCTGCAGAGGAGCTGACAGCCCAAACAGAGGGGATGGAGCTGAGCAGTACTGAGAGCAAACCACAGCAGAGGCTGTGCTGGGTGCTGAACCGCCGTCACTGCCTGCTCCAGAGAGGAGCAGCAGCACAGAGCTTTCTCTCAGCTTTCTCTCAGGTTTCTGTACCTGAGGTTGGGCCTCCCTGCAGCAGCCTCAGCAAGGTTGGTGGAGAGGAGTTGCAGCTGAGCCAGGCTCCCACCATGCTCCTTTCCTACCCCTTGTCATCAGTGCTTCCTTACCCACCTCCAGTAAATCTCTTCGTGCATAAGGTCTCCACTACAGCCCTGTCATTGGCCACACAGATTGGTTCATGCTGTTTTCTGACACTAGCAGGGGAAAATAGGATTCCAGTGCTGCCAGGTTCATGGCATGCTCGGGACTGGCTGTAAGTTACAAACTGAATGTGCAGAAGGTGACGAAAAAGCAAACACTGGCCAAACAGTGTCAGAAACAAGAGTAGCAAAGTGATGGAGATAAACTGGGTAATGTTATCAGGACAGGGACAGAAGAGTATTTATTCTGGGCAATGCAACATGGCCAATGCTCCTCTTTGCTAACCACGTATAAAACCTTCCTGCACGTGACAAAGCTGCTCTGGGAAGCAGGAGAGCCAAAGCTTTGGACCTATATGGCCAAGGAGAACTCTGTATCCCACGTGAGGCAGTGGAAGGCTGTTGGGAGAAGAGAACTTTGTGATTAATTTATTTGTATTAATTCCTCTTCAAAAATCAGGTAATCTCAGTCATGGAGAAATGCTTTAGCAACTCCTTGGGGCTACCAGAAACTTTGCATTTTGGAACCATTGCAGTGCTGTCCCAGAGGGAAGAGCTGGTATAATACTTTACACTGACAAACTGGAAAATTCTATCAAGGTAGCAAATGCTTTGCCAGGATGGTGGCAGGGCCTGCTGGGGAGATGTCATAACATTTTTAATTGAACCATAAAGACACATGCTGTGTGAGCAGCAGTCACCGGGGGACACATGCAGAGATGCTGCTTTCCTACTTTCCTGAAACAAATACAAAGAATGATCAAGACATGAAGTCAATTATTTTCAGAGATTTTAGGAACAGCACCGTGCACTGAGGGGAGAGGGGGAGACAAACAGAACCCAGAAACAAAAGAGATGCAGTGAGAGATGCCAGAGCCGCTGAGCACAAAAGCACCCAGGTTATCTGCAGCACACATGCTGGTGCTCACAGGCTTATCACAAACTCCCATGGCAGAGCTGTGAGCAATTACATCTGGTTCAGCTGCATACAAATATTTGCAGAGAGCAAGCCAAGAGACAACAAACAAACAAGCAGTGGGGTTCAGGGGCTGGATTTTGCCCCCGTGCTGCTGCACATGCGCCCAGGAAACGAGCAGGGACTGGCACAGTCTGGGGGCAAGGGACACCTGCATTTGGGAAGGCAGAGCAGAGCTGCACAGTCCCAGGGGGCAGGTGAGGTCTCAGTGCCCACATGCCACCAGCAGTCCCCTCCAAAGACACTGGTGGGAAGTTTGCTCAAGGTTTCCCTCCCAAGAGAGCCAGTGGAATGAAAAGAACCTGGAGTCAGCAGGCACTGGTGTCCTGCCCTGCTGGGGAAAATGAGGCAATGCCATTTCTGCAGCCTTGATCAAGCACAGGAATGGCTTGTGCCATTATAGGAATTAAATTACTTTTTAGCTGAACCACTTGCCCACTGCAGTCCCAGACTGCAGGCCCTGGGGTGTTTCTCATGAAGAATACCTTTATCATATCTCATTTAGACTCTCTGAATTTCCTTACTCTTTCCTCTTTGGCTGTGGGGAAAGAAAGCCTCTCTTGCTCCTCTCCTTCTGTCAGACACTCCCTCTGATGTCCCCATCTCCATCTATGAGCCACAGGCAGAGCCTTGTGGATGCAGACACATGAAAAGGAAAAATCTAAAGTACTGGGGGGGATTTTCCATGAAGTGGATACGTGTATCATGAGGTGGATATGTGTAGCTGCCTGGAAAAAGAAAGCATCTAAGTTGTTTCTTTTTGTTTTCTCTCTTTGCTATTCAGAGAACCCCTGTGTCATCTGAGCAGAGACACAGCAGGGAGCTGCTGCTTGCTTTGCCAAAGCAATGAGAAGGAATAGTCTTTGTTAAAGACACCACCCTCACAGGGATTATAAATACAAAGGAGATGAAATTATCCAGTTGAACCCAATCCACAGAAAACAGTGCACTGAGGAGCAAGAGGAAGGGGAGTGCCTGGCTGTGGGCAATGGGCCAGGCAGGGACATATGAATCACATTAAAAACCTATGAAGGAGCACCGGAAAATGTGTTTTATATAGGGGTACTTTCACTCCCACCTGCCTGTCTAGCTCTACAGCTTTTGCAGGAGGAGGCTCCAGTGATGCCAAGGTGGCAGGATGTGAGCCCAGCACACCAGGGCACCCCGAGGCTCACAGTCAGGGTACCCATCCTGCCAGGGGGGACAGCTAGGGCACAGCAGGAGCAGGAGGTTGGGTGCAGTGGCAGGAGGACTCAGAACATCTGGTTTGCCCGTGGGTTTGGTGTCAGGTCCCCCAGGACTGCCATGTGAGCATGGAAGCTGTCTCAGCCCAGGTGAGCAGCAGGAAGGGTCTCACAGCTGCCACGGAGCAGATGGTTCTTGGCATCCAGCAATGACAGCTCCAGCTCAGGGGCACTGACACCAAACAGTACAAGTTCTGTGTGTGCTTTTGTAGATTTTAAAAACATCATGTCACAGCTCTGCCCAGACCAAGCTGCAGGGATGAAGGAGCAAGCTCTCACTAGGCTGCTGACCACAGCCAGAACATGTCCCATCAGTCCTCCAGAGTTCCTCCAGTTCCTCACATCTGCTGGGACAGGGTGTTGAGGCCCCCAGTCTGCTCCCAGCTGCCAGATCTACTTGTCTAGCTTTCACACAGACTCCTGGTAGCCCCAAGGCAAGGTGCTGCAGCCACAAGGGCTGCCAGACTGCCTTTCCAAAGAAAGGTGCCTTCCAAAACCAGAAACATAAAAATGGGATGGCTGAGTGAACCACCCTTGTTTTTCATGTGAAAGAGGCAAAGTAGAAGCAAAGTCATTTGATTGCAGAAAAATTCTCACAATTTACTGCTAAAACCAGTGACAGTGTGGTTTTGATTGCTCAAGTCAGGAGAACTAGCACTTATAAAAATTAATAATTGAAAATACTACAAGCCTTTATTAGTCCTACAGTAAACACAAACACCTCCTGCAAAGCACAAAGAAACACCCTATCAAAAGTGTCATGGATGTGTCATTCTCTGTGACTTCCCAAAGAGCACTTTACTTTGGGATGATTTATGCCCAAAGTAAAAGCACAGGGTAATAATTTTTTAATAGATTTATAGTTTCTTTGTGAAACATGCATCACTGAGATTGAGCAATGACATTCCACATTATAGACAATGTAAGATTTCTAATGCCTTTAATTAATCACATCCTCATTTCTAAGTGAATAGATTGTGCAGATGAGAGAAACAAGCAAACTGTTTTCCCTTAGCACCTCACTGATGTTTTCAAAGATCACTGAATTTGAGCACAGACCCTCTGGAAGGCAGGCAGGGACTGATCTGAGAACACAGTGACTCAGTCTCATTGGCAGCTGGATGACAGTCCAGGAGAGTCCAGCACTGGGAGAAGAGCCCCAGACTCCAGCAGGCCAGTTGCCAAAGCCACCCCATGCCACATCCCACATCCATCATCTGCAAAAGGCAGGGAGTCAGCTAATGCACAGCACAGCTTACCAGGCTGGTGGCTCAGGATCAATACCTCAGTGAATGGAAAAACCATTATGGCCAAAACTTGTCCTGCTGAACTTGCATAATACAGAGCAAAGTGCGATGGGAAGAATCACCCCGTGGGCTCCTGACTTTCACCCTGGTTCTGGGGTGACCACAGACATGGATGGCACGGGGCTGTCACCAGGCAGGGCTCCCAAACAGCAGACACAGAGGGCTGTGGTTTGTGGAGCCATGAGGAGCCCTGTCTGCTCCCTGCCTGTGCCCTGTCCCCTGCCTGTGCCATGCATGGGGGAATGGAACAGAGAGAGGGAAGGAAAATCCCATTGCAAGGAGTCCTAAATCCCAGCTGGCTGCAGTGTGGAGGGCTGGGGACAGCCTGAAGCCCCAGTAACAAGAGCTCCAGCATGCCATGGCTTCTTGCTGCCTGCACTGGGCCCCAGCATGGAGCCAACCCCTCAGGGTCTGCCAAACCACTTGGGGTTTTGGGGATCCACATGATGGCCCCTTTGCCATCAGACCCACAGTAAATGCACTCTTCTGGTTTGAGCAGTTCCACCAGACACCCCAGCAACACTGTTACCCCAAACCGAGAGCAGCAGGTATGGAGTCTGAAAGAAGAGACATGTCCAGTGATGGGAAGTGGTGACAAGGGGAGATGATTCAATTTCTGTCCCTCAGCAACCAAAGAAAAACAGGGGACTGGGGGCAGACACCTCATTAAAAAGGACAGAAGTGTGATGCAGACCAGGAAAACCATGGAATTTGTGCTGGAATTCCCTCCACCACATTGCACAAATGTTACAAAGTCCCAGCGAAACCCCAATTTTTCCCTTCCATTTGTTTCCAGCTGGCTGGGGTCACGGCTCCCTCACCTCGTGCAGAGAGAGAAGGGGCTGGGTGTCCCCGGGGGTGCTGGGGCTGTCCCCGAGCTCGGGGCTCTTTGGGGTGTCCCCGAGCTCGGGGCTCTTTGGGGTGTCCCCGAGCTCGGGGCTCTTTGGGGTGTCCCCGGGGACTCTTTGGGGTGTCCCCACAGCTCGGCCAGGCGTGCGGAGCCAGGGCAGTGAGCTCCATCTATTGTCCAAGCGGCGCGGCTGCCTGGGAAAACTGAGCCAAGGAAATGCGCTTTTTCTTGCCCGGATGACTCAGAAACCCTCTCCTAATAAACAATTCCTGCACTCTGGAAAAATGCGGTGCCGCTGAATGTACGGGGGCTGCGTGCCGAGCCGGCTCTGCATCCCTGCCTGCAATGAGTTGCGCGTTTTAGCGGGCAAGTGGCAATCTCATTAATTACCTCATTAAGTACCTGATGAACAGCTCGGGCAGACAGAGGTGCCGCTCTCAGGTGTCTGGTCAGACAGATGCGATCCTGCAGGGAGCGAGAGCCGGAGGGGCAGGGGATGTCACTGACAGGGCAGTGACCCGCACACCACATCCCTGAGCTTATTCTGGTCCCTGCCCCTCCTCTTGCCAGCCGAGAGGGAGCCCCCAAAGGAGACCAGGCTGTGCTGAGAGCAGCCAGTCCCTGGCTCAGCTGGTGTGGGAGCAGAAGGGAGATGGATGCTGTCATGCAGAACCCCCTCCTTCCCCTGGCCAGCCTGGGAGGCCAAAGCAGCACCCTGAACCAGAGCTGTTCACCCTGAACCAAAGCTGTTCACCCTGGGAATGGCTGGGACATTAATAAAAGGAGCTTTGAGCAGGATTTACAGAGCTCGGTTTCCTGGACAAACGCATCTCAATGTCCCTTTCGGCATGAGAAATCCTACTGTGCCAAGATCCCTCGCCTCGCTAGGAGCCAAGCCGGGATCCCCTGAGGCCAGGGAAGTTTATTTGCAATCACCAAGAAGAGAAACAGGCTGTTGCTCAAGCCTGGCAAGGAGCTGTTCTGTCCAAGCTGCCCGTCACAGGGAAGAAAAGAGCCTGTTTGTCCATGTGAAATGGGCCGAGAAATTGGGAACCCCGGCTGGATCGAGCAAAGGCACAGAGTGACAGTGGGTCCCATGTCCTGCAGCCAGGGTGCCCCCAGGCCACCAAGGGGGGTGTGTTCCCTTCTCCCTCGACCTAAGTGCTGGCTGAGCATCCCCACTGTGTGCCAGAGGCCTCCCCATCCCTCACCACACTGCCATGGCCCTGGGCAAGCAGCCACCCTGCACAGCCCATCTGGACTTTCCCATGGCCACAGGAAGCCATTGACCCATGCTGCACACCCAAGCAGTGGCCTTGGGCACTGCTGCCAGACCTGCCTGTCCCTGTGCCACCTCCCACAGTCATGGAGGGAAATCTAGGAGGAACATCCAGGCCCGTGAGTTTGTAATTCATGGGAACAAACCCAGGAGTTTGTGAGAGGAAAGGCTGTGCCACATGTCATGCTGGTGGCCCTGGTGCCTCCCTGCTGGCACTGCTGGGGACATGAATGGCACATGGTGCACCCACCAGGAGCCAGCTCCATGGGGAAGGGGCTGAGCAGGCCCCGAGGGCACACAGGACCAGGCTGACCCCTCCAGCGGGGCACAGGGAGAGCTCTCATTAATAATTAGCCACTAGAGGGAAGTACAAGGCTGTACAGGGAAGGGTTTGGGCACACGAGGATCACAGGGAATTCCAGTTTGGGGAGATGGCAGCACAGGCCATTTGACTGCCTTTTCTTCAGAGCTGGCTCCCCAGCACTCGCTGCTGTGGTGCAGCCAGTGCAGGTGCCCATGAGGAGTGGCAGGAAGGGCACAGGGTCTGGCTGGCCACAGCAGTGGACTTGGCTGGAGCTGACTTGGTCCAAGCTGCCTGCAGTGTGCTGGGCTGGAGCCAGCGGCACCCTTGGCATGGACACTGTGGACCCTGGCATAGAGGCCATGGTCTCTCCAGACAGCACCAAAATAGCAGGGAGCAGCCTGCCAGGCTGCCTGCCAGACAGCATCAACAGTTTGGGCCATTTTTAGCAAAGTGGGGAATGTGTGTTGTTTCTGGGACATGCGGTATCCAGGGCCAGAGGGAAGACAAGGAATGATGTGGCATCCCAGGGGGACAGTGAACTGGAGCACAGTGCTCGGGACAGATCCCAGCGGAGCAGCCCCAGCTCTGCACGGGAACAGCAGTCTCAGGAAGGGACAGCCAGGGGGACAAGGGTTCCCATAGAACTGGGTTTGATCCTGCTGGGAGAGGACAGGCTTCTGCCCCAGCCCCATGCCACAGACCCTGCCAACAGGGCCTGGACAGTCCAATCTCCTGCTGAGGCAGCCATCCCAACCTCCCTGCGACCAAAGCAGCTTTCTACACCACCAGGGATCTGACAGAGCACAGCTGATAATGAGCCTCTGCTCTGTTTTTTTCCTGTTTATAGATGGCTAAATATAACCTTGTGCTTATATTTCATTCTTACTGAAAGCTGCGAGCCACCATCCATCAAGCCAGTTTTGTGTTCCTCATATTGGCTGGCTTGCATCAGGTCCAAGAGAGGAAACATCCAGGCTCAGCACAAGGCCTGCAGCCAAGTGAGGTTGTGGTAGCATGTCCTACACAGGAGGGCTGGTGACTACGGAGCAAAGCAGAGAAGGTATTGCAAGACTTGTGAGCAGCAGCTTCCTCTGTGCCAAAACACCCCCCAGTCCATCCAGAGCTGCTGTCCCTGAGCACTGCAGCTGCCAGGACAGCCCACATTTGGTGGCAGGTTTTGCTTGTCACCAGGCAGAGCCGAAGGCATTTGATTTGTTTTCCTATCACAAAGCCAGAAGCAGCTCCCTGGATTGTACAAGATCTCCCTCTGCAGCAGGAACAGGAGCCAGCACCAACCTGCAAACCAAGTGTGCAACAACAGAACTGCAAGCGAGTGTGCCTGGGGTTGTATAAGCTGCTTGTACCCCAGAGATAAACTTCCACCTCTCTTCTGGGAGGCAGGGATAATGTTTGGGAAGATGTTTGATGGACCACTGAAAAATTTATCACTGTGGGATTTCCCTGAGAACTGAATTGAAAGACCATGAGGTAATTGCAGCACTACCTGTTAAACACTTCAGGTCCAAATCCTCAACTCCTGGCAGCCTAAGAAATATTCTAGTTATATATTTTGGGGTTCAAGCCAAAAGTTGGAGGGGAACCAGCCTTATTTTGCTCACACCTGGGGCAGAGGCAGCTGAAAACCTCTCACTCCACAGCAAAAGCAGGTCTGATTTCAGTTCCAAGGTTCTCCTCCTCCATTCATTGCTCAGGAGACTTATACAGAAACATCGGCATTGACAAATGCCATGGCTCTAGAAAATCACAATTATAACAACACAGATCCAATTAGTCCACTGTGATATTTTACTGGGGTTGCATAAGAGGTTGTTTTAAGCCTCAACATTGCATGGAAAACCCATCATCCAACAAAACCTAAAAATATTCTTCAAATGCTGGACTAAGGGCTTGACCGAAACAAGGCAGGCACTATGCAGTTGTCATGTGGCTCCTCCCTTCTGCACCTTCTCCTCAGGCTTAAAAATTCACTCTTGCTGACTCTCAGGCCTACATATAAAAAGTTATTTATGTGCTCATTTATGCATCCTTTTAGTCCCTCCCGATAGCCAGGTCTTGAAAACAACCCAGCAGTTCGGAATACTGCCATGCTGGCATTCACTTGGATGAGTTTCCCCTCTCACAAGCACACCAGCTCACCATGCCCAGTTGCAACATCACACATCACACTGTTTTTTTCCTGGTCTGATTTTGGGAACTCAGGTTTGCCAAAGTTCCACCTAGCTGACTTTGAACTGCCCCAGAGCAGCTGCTAAGGAAAGCTAATCTTTCTGCTAGCTAAGTTTCAACCTCTGCTTTGGGAAGGAGAAAGATACAGGGAGAAAGAGACTTGTTTTGACCTGAAGCCAAAAATCTTGATACGTGGAAAGCCATCCTAGGGCTGGAATTACTCCAGTCATTTATAATAGTGCTGGCACATGCCTGGGTGCCTTAAAAAGGAATTTTCCCCCGGTGCTGCCCTCCCCCTAGGGCAGCTTTGCCCTTCTTTGGTGTGGCAGCAGCCTCCAGGCAGGAAGGGTTCTTGCAGTTAAAAGGAGAAGCCCAAACTTATTCCACAATAATTCATTTACTAATACACTTATTCATCCATGTGCTTGCATTGCTGCAAGCTGGACACACTTTCTCCACCAGCCACTAACAACATTTCCCAATTTGCAGAGAGCAGCAGCCTGTGCTGGACAAGCACAGCCCAGGTTGAGCAGGCTCTCACACAGGCTCTCCAGCAAACCACTGCTCTTCCAGTTCCTGTCCAATTCCCAAACCCATCTTTTCCCTGTAAGGCCATCTTCACAAGCTATCCCAGTGGATTATATATCTGTTCCAAAACTTCAGTTATGTCCAGGAAAAATTAATGGGAAAACCCAACTTTTAGGTCAGCATGCGCAATAGCAAATGGAAAGTGCAGTGTTTGAGCTGACAGCTCTGTGCCCTTAGGGATAGCGATGCAATAGCCAGACTTCATTCTCTAAACAGACTGCAGCAAGCCAACCAGGACTCAAAGCAGCTGGTAAGCATGATTTTTTTTTTCCCCCCCTCCTTACTAAGTTCAGGAGTTTCTCTTCTTTTGGGCTGAATTGGACAGACTCTGTTTGCAAGAAGTTGTCTTTCTCAGAGTTATTCTCATAATAGCCAGAGAGTATTTTAAACCAAGAATAGCTGGTCTCTATTAGATTCATACTCCTCTTTTTGGAAACACTATTTAGAGAACAGAACAGAACTCCTAAATCAAAAAATAGTCAGGAACAACAGTGAGAAACTGCAAGGCTGTAACACTAAATACTGCACTTGCACCTTTCAATTCACCTCTTTCCTCAAAGACTCCAGGGAGGATTGGGTTTGCCAAATCTCCCTGAGTCACATCAGCTCCTCACCAGAAACCTGCACCACTCATATTTAAGGTGTGAGCCCTCTGGAGCAAGCCACTGCTGGAACATCAGCAAAAACTATGCTACAAGAATTACAAAAAGAAAAGCCTTTGATATAAGCCAAAGCCCTTTGGACTTTGAGGGAAATTCTCCAGTGGGAAAACAGATGGATTTTTCAGTCTGTTTTGCACAGAATGATGGGGGCTTAGAGTATATAACTTTAATATAGTGCTATCTGAAACTTAAATTCTGAATCATTATGTAGCCCTTAGGAATGGCATTGTTCTCACAACATGCTACAGTGGTTTGTGCTGATAAATGAATAGGCTTCATATAATATATATGTGCTTTTAATACAGCAACTGCCCAGGCAATCACTGAGGGCCACCAGTACAGAGTTCATCTATTTCTTGTAAATCTATTTCTTCTCCAAAAGGTATGACTGAAATTCAAATAGAGCAGATTATTTCCTGTTAATCTAAAACTACGCATCAGATGGCAAAACAAAAAGAAATGGAAATGACCAAGTAAAGGAATGTCAGTTCTAAGCCAGAGTTTAAGCTCAGAACTGGTAGACACAGCTTAAAACTTCCCCTTTGTAAGACATGCCAGAGAACTGCTTGGCTTCTCAAGCACCTGTGCTTGAGTTAAACTGTGGGAACAGATGTTCTCTGCTTGCATCTCACAGCACTTTTGTCCTGAGAAAGGAGAGCACGGAGTGTGTGGTGTGTGCACACTGATGCTGGGGATGGCTCTGAGCCCTCTGGAGCCAACTGGCCGGGCAGCCCCCAGGAAAGCTTCCCTGCAGCCCTGCTTGGGCTCTTCACACCTGCACTGGTTATGACCTTACAGGAGGAGGTTATTTTGCACCAGTAGAAGACCTGGATGTGGGGCATGCCACTAAAATTGAGATGATATTTGAGCTCTAGGCAGCATGCCAGAAAGCAGAACTGACCCCAGCCAAATCACGAAAACATGGCTCAAGAAACACAATTTTGAGCCAGATTTTTATGGTTCACCACCACAGTTATGTGTCCCCAGACAGCCTGTGATGTTTTTGGAGGGGTATGTGCATGTGCCTGAGCTGGAGGGGACCCAGGCAGGGGGGACAAGGGTCCCACTGGGGCATGGCAAGGTGTGAGCACTATGCACTCCTTTCTCAGCAAACAAAGCCACTTCAGGATTGACAGACATCAGTTTCATGTGCCCATGCTGGTTCATGGTTCACTACATCCCTTGCTGCAAAGGGACATTCCTCTTCCCAAAGTGCAGGGACACAGGAACACTGCCTAAGGCTCAGGCTATGCCCACTGCACCACACAGCACCCTCAGCCCCAAAACTGCTCCAGGTCAGGGCACTGGCCCCATCTCAGAGTGCTGGATTGCTGGAGCCTGGCTGGGTGGGCATGGACTGGGGAGTTTCCTGATTTTACGTGTTAGGCACTGCCCACCAATGCCAATAAACAGAGCTTTTATATATTTTTTTTCCAAAGCCCCTTCAATATCCTCAATAGCAATATTTTTTTTTTGCAGCAAAAACTGAA
Organism: Turdus rufiventris; assembly: GCA_013186435.1. Taxonomy (NCBI): domain Eukaryota; kingdom Metazoa; phylum Chordata; class Aves; order Passeriformes; family Turdidae; genus Turdus; species Turdus rufiventris. The sequence goes on along the minus strand of PYHW01010122.1, from coordinate 558,346 downwards.
ATAATGGTAACCTCTTTGTTACTGTTGTGATTTAACCTCAGTTGCAACTGAGAACCACAGTCACTCACACCTGCTACAGCAGAATGGGAGACAGAGAATTACACTGGTGAAAGTGAGAGCATTCATGGCTAGAGATAAGAACAGCATAATCATTGAAATAAAATAATAATAATAGTAAGACATTGCAATGGAAAGGAAAATAACGAAGAGAGAGAAATAAACCCCAAGAAAGACAAGTGATGCAAATGAAAACAGCTGCTCAGCACCAAGTCACTGATGTCCAGCCAGTCCCTGAGCAGTAGCCTGGGGCCAGCCTTACCCCTGGTTTACAGCTGAGCATGATGCCATGGTTTGGAATATCCCCTGGGTCAGTTGGGCTCAGCTGTCCTGGCTGTGTCCCCTCCCAACTCCTTGTGCACCCCCAGCCTCCTCACTGGTGGGGAGAGGAGCACTGCTCAGCAATAACAAAAACACCCCTGTGTTATTAACCCTGTGTTCAGCACAAATCCAAAACACAACACAAGCTACCCACAACAAAGAAAATTAACTGCCCCAGCTAAAACCAGCACATTTGTTTAGCTTCCTTCAAAGCCATTAAACCAGAGCTAATAAGACATTATTTAAAATATGGCATTTGAATAGCTTGCCTAGGAAAATCAACCCTGCAAAGAAACTCCTCCAAAATACTATTTTTCTTGAAAATTACGGAGCTAAGGGACTCTAATTGCCATGCTGTTACTCACTTTTTATTGTCTGTTATGCCACTTACAATGCTCCTAACAGGATATCTTTACTGTTTCAGAGTATAAACCTTGCCCAAGGAGCAGTATCACACAACAATTGTAATTTTGAAGTATCTTGTGTTCTAAAAACCTGACCCAAAGCCCACCAGGGGCTGGGAGCACAGGACAAAGCCAGGCTGACTGCAGGGTGTCACCACCAACCTGGTTTTGGGCAGCTGCACTAATTGCTCTGACCAACAAAGCAACCAGATTAAAGAGAATTACAATCCTACAAGCCTAAACACTTCACAGTTTGTCTTCCCATAACCAAAGAACAATTGGGGTGGAAAAAAATCCATTATCCTAATTTCATGTTGTGGCTCAGGGAAGCTGGGAAGCCTGGCTGTGGTTTCTGTTCGTGTTAGGTAGACCCAGGTGAGCAGGTAGTGAGAAACCACCCCTGCCTGGCTTCAAGGCTGGAGAGGGTTTGAGACACCCTCTGCCAGACCCGTATCTTCCATCAGCTGCTCACTCACCCAGGAGTCAGGGCTTTTTGTGGCTAATTAAGCAGAGCTTTGCAAGCACATCAGCCACAGATATCCTGGCATCTGCTGTGCTGGCTCCTGAAACATCTGTGCCTGTGCACAGAGCCCGAGAGGGCTGGAGGAGTAGCTGGTGTTTGTTCCTCTCTGCACTGGCTGTGCCCCAGGGTCCAGCTTGGCTCATGGAGCTCACACCAGAGAGGCCCTTGGGCCAGCAGAACTGCTTTCCTTCAGAAGTACTGAGTCCAGTTTAGTTTTCTATTGCCTGTAATGTGTGTGTGGGGGGGGAGAGTGTTCACTTTTCTTTCCCTATTAACCTTTAAAGTTAAGAAAGCGCTCGTCCACACCAGGAACCAACGATGAGGGGCCTGGCAGGCTTCCTGCTGTGCTCCTTGCTGCTGCTGGACCCCCACTCCACAGGGGTGGCTGCCGAGGACACCCAGCCTGACCCCAAAATGCCATGTGCCAACTGGATGGGAGGAGCACCCGGCTACCCTGGCCACAATGGCATCCCTGGCCGGGATGGGAAAGATGGAAGAGACGGACTAAAAGGAGATAAAGGAGATGAAGGTTGGTGAGGAGCGGGTGGTATGTCAGTGCTCGAGTCCTTGGGCAGCCCAAGACCCAGCCCAGCCCCAGTCCCAACTGGCTTCATGTCTGGTGGGTCCATGCCTGATCCTTATCCAGATAGCTTTTGATTATCTCCTGGGGTGGAGATTCCATAACCCAAGTCAAAGAGTTTGGTGTGGGTTTGTTTCCCCAGTTAATGATGATTTTTTGGACATGCTGCTCTCAGCAGCTCTGCACACAGCTGGGGTGGGGGGTGAGCAGGGTTTCCTCTCGCTGCCTTGGCTCCTGGGGGCTCTTGAGGTCCCTGAGCCCTTCCTTGGCCCCAAGCAGGGCTCACACCACAGCCCCCTCTGCATTCCAGTAGCAGCTCCCAGTACAGTGCAAACAAAACTGCAGTGCCCACTCTGTCCTGCAGGTCCAGCAGGTCCCAAAGGTGAGCCAGGCCCAGTAGGAAGCCGAGGCTTTCCCGGACCTCCTGGATCTCCTGGAATTCCTGGAACCCCAGGGCAAAAGGGCAAAGATGCTTTTGTGCAGCGCTCTGCCTTCAGCGTGGGGCTGACAGAGCACAGCCCTGCCCCCAACGTCCCCATCCGCTTCAGCAAGATCTTCTACAACGAGCAGGGCCACTATGACCCCAGCACGGGCAAGTTCCTCTGCAACGTCCCTGGCACCTACTACTTCGCCTACCACCTCACAGTCTACCTGTCAGACGTCAAGGTCAGCCTCTACAGGAAGGACAAGGCTGTGATCTTCACCTACGATCAGTTCCAGAGCAACAACGTCGACCAAGCCAGCGGCTCCGTGCTGCTGCACCTCAGCTCCGGGGATGAGGTCTGGCTTCAGGTGTACGGCAACGGGGACAAAAATGGGGTCTATGCTGACAACCTCAATGATTCCACTTTCATGGGCTTCCTCCTGTACCCTGACCCAGATAACGACTAAAGCAGGGGGTGCTGCATGGAAGAGGAGGAGGTGGCTTAACCCCAGCACGTCCTGGGGCAGTGGCGCTATAGCTATAATGTATTTACCAGAAATTGCCTTTTGCAAGGGCAACCACTGCCAAGGGGGGAGCCTTTCTCCTGTGAAATCAGTGAGATCACACCAGTACTTCCATGGAACCAAGAATTCACTCCTACATCTGCTCTTGCTTTCCTGTGGAAACCTCCACCCAAAGTCAAACTCTCAACATGGCTTAACCTTCCTTTAAATTTAAAAGTGAGAAAAGAACAATTGGCTGCATTTAAATATGACATTCTAAATTGCCTTTTTTTAGCCACCTAAATCCATTGAAACCAATTGTAGAAATTTTAATCAGTATTTTAAAGTTTAAGTAGAGAGGGAAAATGCTACTCACAAAAGCAGAGTGCTCTTGTTTTCAGCTGGAATCAATGGCTCAATTTTTTTTAACTCCCACTTATTTGGGCCTTTGACTTCCACTCCTGGTTTGCTGTCTCCTTTTTTTTAGCCCAGATCTTTGAATATATTCAGATTATTAACTTCCACTGATTTTAATCCTTTGATTTTCTTTTTATGCTTATTCCCTATTGTTATGTTTAATGCAGACAGCAGACTGGGGGGCAGGGATCTTCTCTTGTGATTTATCTGAGAAGCCTTGTGAGCACCAGCAAAGCCACACAACAAAAGCAGCCCATTAACTGTGAGGTTTTGGGGGTTCCCAGGTGACCACAAAGATCCTGTCTCATCTCCCCTCCAAACAGCTCCCAGGTGCACCCAGAAGTTGAGATCTATCAGCTGTGTTTGCACTTTTCCAGGCCCTAAGTGTGCCATAAGCCATGGTTTGCCCACCAGCTGGGCAGAGCTTCAGGTCGTGTTGAAGCCTCCCATGTGGAGTGGGCTCCTGGGATGAGCCCCCCACCCCTGCCCCAGCTTTGGGCAAGGTTACCTGAATGCAGAAGAGTGTTAAGGCTGGAATTAGTGTCAGGCCATCAAACTGCTCTCCAAGGAGCTTGCTTGATTTTGAGCTAAAAGAGAATTTGATGGTTTCTCAGATAAATTCAAAGAAGACTCCCTCCTGCTACTACTAAGCTTCAGAACAAGCTAACACAGATCAGAGCTAATGCAGTATTACAAGCACAAAACAACATTAAGAGCTTCAACTGAAATTACTTGCAGCATCATTTTCCACATTCCAGTCAATTATCACATTGCAAATAAAAAACAATAAAAAACTCTCTGGATGAGAACGTTTCCACATTTTTTGTGTGTTGTTGGGAAGGACTTGAGAAAGAAAGGGATATACTCCTAGCCTCACCAGGCATGAGGGCCTCTGCTGGCCCCAAAGGCTTCAAGCACACTGGATTTAGCAAGGGTGGAACTAATGCTCAGTCTGGTAATGCTAAATTCAGAGAGCTGGGAAAAACCTTGCTCTCATCATGGGAATTAATGGGAAGGGAACAAGGCAAAGGTAAAAAAACCCCATAAGTCTGTAAAGAGATTTAAAAATGCAGCATTTGCTGGATCTAATGGTATAAGAGGCTTAAAATGAAAGGAGCAAGTCAGAGCTTTTGCACTGTTTTTCTCAAATATTTTCAGATGGATCTTCAGAAGGCAGGGAAAATTGAAAAAAGCCGGAGTACTAAGAGGTATTTGGGATAAACATTAGGAGGCTATACAAGTTTAAAGAGCAGGTTCCAAGAGGGAACCAAAACAAATTATTGCTTTCTTTGCTGCCATGGAGTGGGAGCAAACATGCTTACAGCTTTATCTAGTACACCAGCACTCAGGCTCAGACCTTGGGGAAAAAAAATTTTAAAAGTCATTAAGGCACTGCTGCTCCGTGTACTGGCTCTTCCCTCTTCTTACAGACACAAATACTGAACTGCAGCTTCCCCACGACACTCCAGGAGAGTTCCTGTACTGCTCATGCACATCCCAGCCACGCACCTCAAAATCCAGCAAACAGCAACTCAGGCAAACACCCACTGCATGGAAACAGAGGTCAAAACCCTCCCTTCAGGGACTGGGACTATTTTAAGGAGCCTTTCACCTCAAATCTCTGTAAGATTCTTGCTCAGCTGAGACAAGCACTTTCCCAGCAGGCACCAGATTCCAGTTTAAGCCACCTCTCATCTCTCCTATAAGGCAACTGCTCCTAACAGAGACTCAGTCCATCAACAAAGCAAGCACAGACACAGGACAGGAAGAGAAGCATCCCTACCTCTGTCCCCCTGCAGCCCCACAGCTGCCCCTTCCCCTTTGTTCCTGATTCCTGAGGCTGCCCAGCCCCTGCAGGGTCTGCATCGGGGTCCCAGCCAGCCAGAAAGTGCTGACAAGCTTTGGGAGCTGCAGCTGAGCATGGCCACCAATCACCCTGGGGAGTCCTTGTGGCCCAGCACCTCCAAATTCCTGCATGTGGGATGGATATCACACCGCCAATCTTGCCAACTCTGCCACATCAGGGCATATGGCCAGGCTGCCCTTGGACAGGAGCTGTGGGGCACCATGCCACCATCAGGGACACATGGCCAGGCTGCCCATGGACAGGAGCTGTGGGGCACTATGCCACCATCAGGGACACATGGGCAGGATGACCATGGACAGGAGCTGTGGGGCACCATGCCATCATCAGGGCACATGGCCAGGCTGCCCATGGACAGGAGCTGTGGGGCACCATGCCATCATCAGGGACACATGGGCAGGATGACCATGGACAGGAGCTGTGGGGCACCATGCCATCATTGGGGACACATGGCCAGGATGACCACGGACAGGAGCTGTGGGGCACCCTGCTGGCTTTGGACTGCTTTTAAGATAGAGCTGCAAACAGGGTTTTGGGGAGATAATGAGGTCCTGAGGGATGAGCTCGGGGGTTCCTAAGGAATCCAGCCTTTTTCCATTATGGAATTGCTGTGGTTTTACTACCCATCCATGCTTCATAAACCTGGCCAAAACAGGCACATCCCCAAGGCCTGGGCTGGTTCTTGAGGATCACACTGCATCCAACACACAATTATCTTGTAACAAAAGAGCAAGAATGACACCGGTGTGCTAAGAGGGCACAGAATCACCTGCTCTCCAACAAATTTAAGTGTTTTAATTTGTGGTTTTTAATCAATCCTGACAGTAGATGCCTTGTACAAAGTTATGTCTCACTATTTACTGCCTCTCTGGCTGTGGAAGGTTTAAATGGATGTTTTTCCCTTTAGAAGCTAATGTACTCTAAGAGGCAGAAAGCAAGAACACTCCCTAATGAAAGACTGAAGTCACTGCACTAACAATTAGGGAGAAATAAAATGAAAAGCTGGAGACAGCTGGAGACACTGACCAGTCTCATCCAGCAGGGAAACCATCTGTAAAAGCATCCACAACCCTTTCAAACACAATTATAGACTGGTCCTAATTGTACTTCAACCCCATGTAATCACTTGTGCCGTTAATTAATTGGAATACAAATAGCAGATGCACTAAACCATGAAGAGCTACAAGAAAAAGATAAATTGCCTGAAAGACTTGCACTCCTGAAGTATAAACTCACTGGAGGGTTTTTATCATGGAAGCAGGCAGTCTGACATTTGGCTAATCAGCCACTCTTCTTCCACAGAAGAAATGCCATCAGATTTAAAGTGTCCGAAATACTGTGCAGGAAACCAGAGCATGCCCAGGCTGCCAAATGTTTTTATTACTGTATTTGTGTTGGGTGTAGAAATGAATGAAAAGACTTAATCTCCATGGGACTGTAAATCAGCAAACCCACCCTCACCTCATCCTGGGATGATCAGCCCAGCCCACTGCTCTTGGAGAACACTGTGAGCCTTCCTTATGTGGAGGTGCAGTTTATTACTCTCCAGCCAATCCAGAGGAAAAAAAAAGGCTTATTGCCAATGAAATGGAAGCATTAAATGTTAGTATCTATTTCTTCCTGCAGGGATTCCCACCCTCAAGGCAATCTGTAGAATCCCTCCCATAAAAGCAGGACAGATTTACGGAGAGGCATCAGGGAGGGAGGCAGAGAGATCACATTTGAAGACAATCTCTAATTCACTTCTGGAGTCAGGCAGGGAAGGACAGGGGGTATAAACCAACACACCCATCTCCCTCTGAAAATCTGGGCATCTGTGAAAGTGGAGCTCTGCTTAAGAGTCAGGACAGCACAGCTTTTCTGCTCCTCGACAGGATCCAGAGAAGCCAGTCTAGTTCTGTACCATGTTTTGGCAAGCGTTGTAAGGCTGAGGTGGTTCTGCCATCCTGGATGAGGGACAGCCCAGGGAAGGTGATTCCCACACCACACCTGTACTCCAGCGATGCAGAGGCAGTAGGAGACCAAAACAAAAGGCCGCAACAGGACACAGCTCAGCAAGCTGCACTGGGAGCTGAGGCACACCCTGAACTGGGAGCTTTCTGACAGGACAGAACCACTGTCCTGTGGCAGGAGTTCCCTCTGAAGCGTCCCTACCAAAGCACCCCCAGCTGGGACTCCTGTGGTGGGGCAGCTCCTGTCAGCACCAGGGATGCTTTGTCACATTCCCTTGGCAATCCGTACCCCCTACCTTATCACCCACCTCATGCACAGCTGAGAATGTTGTGTATCTGTTTAAAAAAAATCTGTATTAAAAAAAAGAATCCTTTCTTCCAGGAAGCTTTAAATTTTAATGAGTTTGCCCAAGATTATTTAAAACTTTTTTTCATAAAAAAGCAAGCAGCATTCACAAAATAGTCCTCTTTGTGAATTTTAAAAGCTTTGAAAGACACTGCTCCTGTCTGCCTCTGCTCTGAACTCCTTACAGAAGCTTGGCTAAAAGGTTTGCACCAAGATTCTAACCCTGCTGCTTGGCAAAGACCAACTGGAACAAATACAAAAGGCAAATTAAAAAAAAAAAAAAAAGAAAGAAAAAAAAAAACTGAAAGCAATATCATGGAAGCAAATCTTCATGCTCAAAGCCACCCCTGCTGCCGAGGACTGACTTCCATTGTGCTTTTCCAAAATATCCCTGATGTGACACTGGCATTCCAGCCCCATCACCAACAGGGACTGGCAGGGAACAGGGCTGCACTGTCATCTGCCCAGCATGTTCTCATCTGCTCAACAACTGCACATTGAGAGCAGGAAGATGCCTGCCAGCTTCTCAACACCCCAGGGAAGCAGGAAGAAGTCCATTTATTCATCTAAATGAATTCCTTCTTTATCAAGAAAAATACCTTCCACTTCAATTATTGAAAATAAATATTAAAAGGAAAAATTTTAATTCCCTGGGACTTAACTCAGCAAAAAGCCCCACTAAGTCTGAGCTTGCCTGTTCCTGCATACACAAAGAGCAGTGAACCCTGGATACTAGATCACCTGGAAACCACCTCAGAAGCAGCACTGCAGAAATATTATGCACAGATGACAGCCAGCTTCCTTTAACGTGGTAACTTTCTCTCCCTTACAATGAGTGGATTCTTTTCAGCTCAAAACAGATTGCACATTTTTATTTCCAAAGAATGTCCTGGGACAGTTTGCAGTTCCTTGCAAACAGAGCCATGGCCTGTTCAGAGTATGGAAGGGAACAGACTGACATTTAAGAGTTTTGAAGGAATTGCTCTTCATCTGTGTTGCACCACTGGCTACACCCTTCTAAGGTATTTCAGCACTTGGGACCTCATCCTGCCAAGTCTCAGGAGGTCAGCTTCATGGATTGTCAGCTGTCCCACTGCAATCAGCAAGACAATTCACAAAACTATTCAGTCTAGAGCCTTTATTTGGATGTTCAAATACTGAGCAGTACCCAGCAGCTTATAAGCTAATATACATCAGTCTAAATGTGTGCATATTGCTGTTCAAACAGCCTTGTTCCCTAAGAAACACTTATTATGAGAGCTGCCAATCTCTACAAAAGGGACAGGAAACAAGGCTCCATAAATGAATGGGCCAAGGCACTCAAATACCCTTTACATCAATTTTTATCAGAGATTTTGACATCTTGTGATTATTTCTGACAACAAGCTGATTGCCCACAGACTAATTAGACTGAAAGCCTTGACAAATGAGAACACAGAAACAATGTGAAGCTGAAGGGCATTTTGTTCTTCTAACACCATTCCAGAAGGGACCCAAACAAATCACAGCTCCTGATGGAAGTTTAACACACTGACAGCCCTCTTTGGAGAGATGATGTGACACACACCCTCAGTCTCACTGTGCAGGAGGGAACTTCCTACTGCAGATGACTCCAAGATGCAGGTTTGGTAATATCCCATCCCAACTGTGAATGTTCCTTTCATTTCATTGCAGCCAGGAGACCCACACAGGTCTCAGATGGAAGGGCAAGCTCAGTTAGCAGGACTGGGAATACCCAAGAACCCCCAGTACTTTCAGTAGCTACAGCCAGAGCAGCACAGTTCATGAGATTCCAAAGCTTTCTTCAGCAGGATTTTGATTAACTCAAACACTTTTAAACACTGCACAGATGAAGCTCCCTCCCCCCCCCCCCCACAGACACCTCCCAGGTGCCAGCAGTACTGTTAATGCTGCCTTTCTACATGAAACCCCGAGTTTCTGGAAATCTTCACAAAAAGGTGTATTAGCTCTACCTACCTTGAGTGGATAGTTATGTCCTACCAGGATGAAAACTCCTGGATGCAGGAGCATAATTTGCCCTGTATCCAGTTCCACAGAGAGAATTCCATGTTTTGATTGGGTGAGATGTTACAAAACCAGAAGCACTCACTGTTAGCACCTTCAAACCAATGTTCACTGAGGTTTTAGACATCTTTAGAGAACACCATCCATACTGAAGAGCAGCTGCTCACGATGGGTTTGTATCACAAAAATACTCCTGCTGCTGTGATCAAACTCAAAGCTCAAGTTTCTTACAACTTAAGGAAGCAAACGAAAAACAAATTAGAATCTGCAAAACATTGACAAGGATGTATTCCAAAACCAACCATATTGTGAAATCAGCAAAAGTAGATAAAAGAGCAGAGGACAAGAGCTGCTTTTTGAGTTTCATTTCATCTTTTACACCTGCCCAAAATGCTGTCTCTATTTCCTGGAAGCAACTAATTTCTTAAAACATGGATTGAAGAAAGCACAGCACCAAGGGCAGAGACAGTTCAAGCCCATTTGCCACAACCCAAATTGTTTTACATCAGTCTCAATAAGGAAAACTGGAAACCCCAGGCTGTCAGCAGAGCAAGCACTAAAAGGGAAAGGCCACTCCTGAGCAGGGCTGTTCCTCCAGGGACACAGCACAATGTCAGGCACCAAGCAGAGTGAATGTCACAATGCTGATTTGGAGCACACCGCATGATGAAACACAGGCTGTTCAGAAATCCACAGCAACACAATCAAAAGACAGCTCAATCCTACTGGGTTTATTGTGCTTACATTTTTAAGATCATTGGTTGGAACAATTACTGTTAGATTTAAGATTTCCTTTTTTAAGGCAAACTAAAGAAATAAAAATGTGACAGAAGTGTGAAAAGGTTTTACTGCAGGTAAAGTTTTAGTGTGAATTGTTTAAAGAAAGATCAGTCATGGTATTAAGTCTGTGATCAATTTATGGAATACAGATCGCATTTGAGATTAGACAGGATTATAGTCTTGACTCTGAAAAAAATATGAACTCACCTGATTCTTTCATTCTGAGATTCAGTTTGGTCACTGAAGGGTAAGAATGAAACATTTTGTATTCTGAGAAGTTTATGTCAAAATCTGAACTAGTATTTCAACAGCCTGATTCACATATACTGTACCTCTAAGCACAAGTAAGTGCATTAGCTTCTGCAGGAGAAGAAAATAATTTTAGGTTTGTTTTTCTATCAAGTACAATTTCAAGAATGAAATTATATTTTTAAATCCAAGCATTCCCATAATCTGGCATCAGTCCATTTCTCTGCTTAACATATCAAAGTGAAATCCCTTTTTGTTTCTGTGTTCCTTAAATTAAAAGTGAAGTACTGATGGTAGCTCTCTGTCTTGAAACAAAAGACAACCCACACTCTTCTCAGTGTGACCAACAAATGAGCTGGACTATTCAGAACAAACAACCATCTGATCCCAAGACAAACCTTTATTGTGGGACAAACAAAACTTTTCTAGGCAGCCTGTGCCTTACTGCATATCTTTTATGTCATCTCCAAAAGCAACAGTGAATTATTTAATACCAAAAGAATCAGTCAAAGGGAGCTCAGAAGACAGCAATTTCTGCTTTAAAGTATAAGCCAGAAAGAAGGGGGGGGGGCGTGTTTCTTCAATATTTTATTCAATAAGCACATCAGCAAATAAAATTTCCAGGAAAAACTACAGACAGGTTCCTAGAAATAACAGTGCACATCTCCCTCCTCAGTTCTCTTTAACCATCTGGTTTCCATATTCCTCAAGTAGCTTCTCCAGGCTTTTCCCCCACCCCTGTGATTTTCCCATTTTGATTATTTTAATAAATAATGGACTGCACAGGTGATCCTAGAGAAAAATCCACATCTCAGCACTGCTGGGCAGCTAAATTCACTGGATGTCATCGTCATCAAAGAGATCTTCAAAATCTAGTCAGGAAAACAAGACAAAAATTAACCTCAGAAGTTTCAATGTTACAAATGCACATACAAGTACAGTACTCAGTTCCTTGGATCAAGGACAGAAAAAAGGTGATTTCAGTGAACGAGAGTTACTGAATCATCACTTATTAGAAATGTAGCATCAGAGTGATAATTTTACAGATTAACTAATTGGGCTTGGTGTTAAAAACCCCTTCTTCAAAAACATCCACTTGCGTTAAAGGTGCCAATAATATTTCTGTCTCAGAACACATCTCCCAGTAGTGCAATGGTTCTAGTCACCTTTGGAATTACTCCTAACTCAGCTTTGCATCTTTGTGCACTGAACATAAACCAATCAGCTAACTGAACAGCAGTCTTTATTCTTACAGAAGGCATTTTACAACTACCATACAATGAACTGAGGACAAATCCTCATTTAGAAGAGCCCTAAACTACCAATGGAATACAAAACCACCGTGCAATGGTAGAAATATATGGAAATAGCTACTCCTGAATATGCTGGCTCCAGCAGATAGCTGGGTGTCCCCCAGAACAGCTGAGAGTTGAACTGCCCTTCACTCCTGTATTCTAATTCTTGAGCAAAATACGAAACGTACTTTATTTTGGAATTAACACCAGTCTGTGATATTAACACTATTACAACAAGCAGATTTAACATCTAAAACTGTTGTAACGCCTCAATGTATTTTTTCAGAAGCGTAAAAACCCCTTTAGCAACCAAGTGCAGCACAGTGTTGTGTACTCTACCCCTAAGTAGTCTGATAGGTGTTTCTTTCTCTCAAAGCAGCTGTAAATATTTCCATGCAGGCTGAGAGAACCGGGACTGTTCAGCCTGGAAAACAGAAGCTTCAGGGGGGCCTAAGTGCAGCCTTTTAGTACCTGAGGGAGCCCACAGAGACACCGAGACTGTTCACAAGGGCCTGCAGGGGCAGACCGAGGGGGAAAGGCTCCAAACTGACAGAATGTAGCTTTAGGTTTTTGAAAAAAAATCTTCCCTGGGAGAGGTGGTGAGGCACTGCAACAGATTGTCCAGAGAAGCTCACATTTTTACATCTATTTGCACTGTTTACCATAAGCTATGTGTTATGTGAACAGACCGAGGCATCGTTCCTTGTAGCGATTAACACGCTGAAACCCCCAGGAGAGGAAAAGCCCGCATTTTACCGCTCCCACTGCATCACCTGGCACTGAAGCGCCCTCACACCGCTCCCAGAGATGCGGTGAGCGACTCTTTAGCGACCACCAGGCACCAAAGCCACGAGAGAGACGCCAGGCGCGGTTTGCTGGGACAACCCCCGGAGCAGGGCGGGCCTTACCGTTGAAGAAGTCAGCGTGCACCGCCTTCTCGTTGGCAGCCAGATCCATCAGCAGCCCCGTGCTTCCCCCTGCCTGCGAAAGCAGCCGCTGAGCGCCTCCGCGCCGTGGCACCACGGCCCCGGCACCGGAGCACCCGCCTCACCTCATCCAGGTCCACGTAAGGACCAGCTCCCTCAGGGAACATCTCGTCCACCGCCGGCTTCATGGCGGCCCCTGCGCGCCGTCACTTCCGCCGCCGGAGCGGCGTGGCGGTGGCGCCAATGGCCGCAATGGCCGCCCCCACGCGAAGGGGGGAGGGGGAGGGCCGCGCCGTAGCCATGGCGACCAACGCTGGAGGCCGCCATCTTGTTCACCCCGCCCCCGTCGCCATGACGACCAGCCCTGGAGGCCGCCATCTTGTTCACCCCGCCGCCGTCGCCATGGAGATGGCGGTCTCTGCCGCCCTTCAGGCCCGAGTGAGGCCTCACCTAACAAAAAGGTGGGTGCTACTGATACTGGTGGTCCTTCCAGCCCCCAAACTAGGTGCACTGGTTGAACAACTTCTATACACACATAACTCTTCTACACAGAGAGCGATCTCCCGAGATTGTAAAAAAAAAAGCTCCCAAAGCCATGAAACAGAATGGAGGAGTTTATTGTGTCACACAGAAGCATACATTGTAAAAAAGGGAGTAATTTAAAGTCTGAAAGGCTGCAGTGTCACTTAGGGGCTGAGGCACAGTGCAGGTGTGTTTGCTGACAGTCAGGTGTTCACTCAAACACGTTTACAAGAAATGGTAAAAAAGAGACTCATCGAAGCCGTAAAATGCTGGACATGACCGTGGTATCACGAAGCAGCTGAAGGCAGCCCAGGTGTGTTCCCTGGCAGACAGGTGCTCTCCCAACACCTGGGCAGCAACTCTGACGAAGCTGAGCGCGGCACTCAGTGCTCGTGGTCACGCACGTGGTAGCCAAGGTGGCTCCCAAAAGGGAACTGGGCAAAGAAGGCTCTGGCCATGTCATTGATCCAGTTGTAAGCTCCTAAGGTCCGGAAATATTCCACATAGGACCAGAAATCATTGGATGAGAAGGGCCAGTACGGCAAGGCTGCAGCTTCCCGGTGGGGATCTAAAAAAACCCAACCAAAAGAAAATATTGCAGATTACTATAATATGAAGCACTTCTGTTGAGAGGCTGGGCTTGGAGGCACCAAGGTTTGGAGTTGTGAGCTCCCTTTGGGGGCTGGTGTGCTCCTGTAGCAGGAGAGAGGCAAGGAGAGCCACTGACCCCTCTCTGCGACCCACTCTGCAGAAAATGGAGTCAGTATTTCCTTCCCTTACTGAGTGGGACAAGATGGGGAGTAGGAATGAGGGGATATAGCCACATTTATGCCAATTCAAGAATTCATCAGGCTGGTTTAATTTCTAGAAGGCTGCTGGTTATTTCAAAGCAAGGAACGATTGCAATCAAAAGCCATTTTTCTTCATTCCACATAATTTGCTTTGCCTAATGTAAAAAGATAAGGAATAAGGCACCACCCTCTATGGTGTGCCCCTGCAGTTCACCACGCTGCCTGCAGAACTTCCAGGGACTGGGGCCATACTTCCCTGATACTGCCTGGAACTGCAGAGTTGTGCCTCTTCTCAGGGGACTGTAGGAAAAGAGCTAAGGGGATAGAGAGACAGAGGAATGTTGGATTTGTCTTTACAAACAAGCTATGAGTCTGCTGGTAGATAAGACTAGCTCTGAGAGGTAGAAGAAACAATGGGAAGGATTGCACTGATTGATGAATGGAAAAAGATATTTGCCTTTACAAAGTGTAGGTTTGCTGATAAATGAAATTGGATATTGAAAGATGAAAGAAGCAATAGGGAAAAAACATGAATTCTATAAAAATTAAAAATTAAAAGGGAGGGTTATACATTAGAGGGGAATCTCAGGTATCAGGCATTCCACAAGTCTGTACCTCTCACATTCCTCAGCCCAAGGGAAAACAGAGAGGTAAATGCGGCCGGGAAATTAGGATAGAAAGGAGGCTGCATGCTCCAAAAATTTGAGAGATCCCAGGAGAATGCCCATTGGCCTCTCCCTTTATTCAAATTAAGTAAAAGGACTCCTCTGTTTCCCTTTTGGACATAACCTTCTGGTGTTTGTGAATTAATATTCCCGACAAGAGGAAAGGCTTTGCCGCTTGGAAGACAGCAGTTGTATTTGGGCCTGGTCTAGCAGGATCAGAATGTGATACAGTCATCAAAACAAGATTCACAGTTCAGCAGGAAAACAAAATCGGTTCTGAAAATGCAGGAGCCAACCACCCTTGGGCCCAAATGTAGGCAAACAGAGAAGCATATATAAAATGTAAACAGCAGCTGAGACCACAGTCACAAATGTCCTTCTGTGCTGCAAAGCTAAACACAGTATTTTATTTTGATTTGAAGCTCATTTGGATGAATGAAAGTCTTTCCACTCAGCTTGGGGCCAGGGTCTTTAGTAGGGAATAAGAGCCTTCAACAATCCTGTTGTCAGACTTTAATTTTAAGGAGTAAAGTTTGCAGTGTGCAGGCACAGATGGCACATAACAAACCAAATGAAGCAGCCAAATGCTGTCTGCAGAGAAGAACTCACTGTTTATACCAGCTGACCTCAGATTCACTTTGCAGGCTGCTGCTTGGCCCAGTGTGAAAGAAAACAATAATTGCTGGTAATCAGAGCAACAGGGCACTGCCTGAACAGGGTTCTAATGCTAGATTCATGCAGGCTCTCCTGACTGCTGCAAAAGTTTCTACAAAAATATTTGCTGTACACAAACACATATGATACATTAAAAATATTTTAGAGATGATATATTAAAAATATTTATTACTAAAGAAATAGAACGGAGCACAGAGGGGGAAAAAACGGTTTGAATAAGTAATCATATTAGACCTTATTGTGTATTTGTCCTGCTCATATCTGTTATAATACTGTCAGCATATTTGTGCACTGAAGATGCTGCTGGCTGTCCTCTGGTTAACTGAGATGTACACCAGCAATGGCAGTACTTGGTTATTGCAGATACTTCTCTCCAACTCTGTTTTCAGACAGAATTGTGTCTGAAAAGCCAAAAAGAGGTTTAACGATAGAATCATCAGTAAGCCAGTGTAAACATCATTAGGGTGTTGAGGGTTTTTTTAATCAAAGGCAAACACTAATCCAATGGACTAATCACACAAGTGACATGAACCACAGGGTAACTGTGCTAAGGGATTTATTCCAACATTTCTGTAATTGGATTTGTGGCAATTTGTAAATTTTAAGCTTTTTGTCATGAAAGCCAGTATCTCTTGCCAAATAGCAGATACACATACAGCATTATTGTTCAGGAAAGATTAAATTCTCAGATGTCCTATACATTTATAAGTCTGGTGCATTCCAGTTAGGATTTTGTACAACAGAATTAGTGACTTGACTGTAATCTCTTTTCATTTCAAGACTGGATATTAGCTCTATTATTATACATTAATATGTCACCATCTTTGAATAAATTTTAAAGGAATTTTTAAAAGTCACTATTATTTCTCCACCAGAACTAATTGAAAGCTTTTCCATAGTCCATTGAGGTTAATAAGCATTCCTACCAAAGTCACTGCAGGCCATCAAGTCTGGGAGTTACAAATTGCCCTCCTAATTATTAATGACACCAAGGAAATAAAAACACATTAGGAATTACCATCTCCATCCCGGATGGATCGGGCATCTGTAAATAAAGAGGAAACACATCAGTACCAGCTCTTGCACAGAAAGACTTTCTTTTAACCAAACATTTTCCATGTATAACTAGAAACTCACAAGTTCTTTAATGCCCACATAGGACCCTCTGTGTAGCCAAAGGAGTTTTGTTTCTTGAACAGCAGAGCAAGGAGTTCCTCATTTGCAATCAGTCACTGCTATGAACCAACTTAGTCGGGTTGTTAGTCAGAACTCACATCCTGAACAGCTGGGATTAATATATCAGCAATACCAAAGAGAAGATACTATAGTTGTAACAAAATATTTCTGGCAGCTTGAAAAAAATCAACAATAATAAATTCGGTAGTAATCTTACCTGTTAGTATGTTCATCAGCATACAGAAGAAGAATAAGCCAGTAAATGTCATCTTGTCTGCAAGAAACTACTCGTGTTTCTGAAAAGCAATCTGTAAAATTCAGGATTACAAGAGATTAATAATTACACAAACTCTATCATTTCTTGTTGTAACAGAAAATACATTCCCAAATCGATTCTAGTTACTACTTTAGGCATAACAAAATCCAATCACATTTCTTATAGCTTCTGAAGTGCAACACAGTGTATTAAAAGACCATCAGTCCTGAAATGTGTATTGATATTCTGGTTTTAGATGGCATAAATCCAAAAGGTGCCTCTGAACTGACATGAAATCAAGCGTCTTTGGAAATGTTTGATTTTGTGCTAAATTTAATTTCACTTTGGAAATTACCTCTCTCTTCTTTTCTTCTTCTTGCAGCTCTGAGTCAGCTACAAAACTCCAAAAGGATTTCTATTGGTGTAAAATAGCAGTGCTTTGTAAGGAAGGGTGGGTTGGGAAACGTCACTGAGTTACTACACCAATCTGATTTTGTCTTCTTCAGGTATTTTAGCTGCTTACATTTGCATTATATTTCAGCACTGCCCATGGAAGAGACAGTGGACAGTTTCTGAGAGGAAATCAGAATCAGCTTTGGCAATAACACTTGCTTTGGAAGATAGAGGGGAAAAATCCAGAAGCAAATTCAGTGATTATTACAGTTACTGCTCTCCTGATTTTTTTCTGTCCCTTTAGACAAATAGACTTTAAAAAATGTTAGCTGAGAAAATTGCTAGAAGGATATTGGGTTCCCTCTCCAGCTCAGTCACAAGCCCCAGAAATACTTGACAGTGCTTAATGTTCTTACTTAGGATCCTTAAAATCTAAACCCTAAAATGTACCCAGGCCTGAGTGCCCACTAAAAATCTATTGGGTTACAGTAAGTAAAGAAGGACTGCAGCCATGCTGATGGTGCAGGTGCCTTCAGAGGGTCGATAAGGTGCATTTTCACATTATATCCATTTCCTGGAAAGATTCCTCTCCCACACCAAGCAGGTGCTTTGGGCTCCAGTCTGTACAGGTTGCTGTATAGATCCAGCACTTAGAGAAGCCTGAAAGGGAGACACAGTTTGGAGAATATTCAATTGACATGCACATCTGGTTTAATTTTCATCTAGCACACAATCCCTGATGGCAGCAGGTGTGGCCAGGAATTAAGGTGTAACAGAAAGCGTTCTGTGACTCACGGGCAGATTGGAGATTTGCATGCTTCTCATCAATGTGGCAGTTCAGGTCATCTTGCCAAACCTCCAGCTATTTCCAGATGGCTCCTCTCTTGAGAGGAGCTACTGAGGTGCCAGTGCAGAGCTCCCTGTGCATGTTCATGCTGTGAGATCTGACTGTGCAGATGCTGATCTGAGCTGCACTCTCTTGCTGGGCATTTTCAGTTTCCCTTATGTTCTACAGAATCATTTCTCTGTGTCAGTTCTAGACATCGGCATTTCTCAGCTGTGTGCATGGATCCTGACATTGGTGCCTTTGCTGTACCACATCCACCCATCTGCCACAGAAGCACAGGGGAAATCTGGGTACTCACAAAGTCCTGCAGCAGAGAGAGCCAGGTGAGTGGCCTTGCAGGAGGACCCAGCTTGGCTGGAGTTTGCTCCTGTCTGCAAACAGAGTTAGACAGTTTTGCCAAGAATTAATTCAAGATGTTCTGAGTAAGGGGAAAAAAGGGTGCTTTGTAGCACACTAGGCTGTGCCAAGTCTTGTGGAGGCTGAAATGAAAGATATTATGAAAGCAGGACCTACTCCATCTTTGAAAGGCTTTAATCCTCCTGCTTAGTATGTATTTCCTAGACTTGTAGGAAGGCTCCCTACATGAGCCACATTCTTGCAGCACCTTGGCCCACTCACCTGGGTTGCAGGCAGCTGGGTGGGAAAAGGCACCTCCTTGGATCCTGTGCTGCATCCATGTACCTGAGTCCACCCACCAGCACTGCCTGCAGAGCCAGGCTTTTCCTTTCACTACCTAGTCTGCATATCCTGCTCCAATAAAAAACCAGAAGCACTCAGGTGTGCTGATACACAAATCAGTCATCAGCTGTGATTGAATAATTGCCACAAAGCTACTTTTGTGCACATCTATCAATAGCTTTTTGTTTTGGCAGTTGATAAACCAGGTGTAGTTCCAAGTGGGAGGTGAGATAAGATGCAGGAGAATAATCATGCTCCTGATGCAGCCAAATCCTGCTGCTCTCCTCTTGAGATATTAAGAGTGTTGTAGGAAGATGAAAAAGTCCCAGAGATTATCAAACACGGGGTCGATCTGGTCACAACATGGTCTGCTACAACACTGGATGATCCCATAGCTGTTGGGCTGACACACACCTTTACACCTACCTACCTCCTTTACACCTTCTTATTCTGTCTTTTGAGGCTTGGAGTTACTTCCAGAGCCAGGAGGATCACTGACCTGACATTGTGTAACAGTCTTCTACCAATTACATGCTTGCAACTTAATTCAAATCAAAAATTTCCACTTGCTAGTTCACATACTGGAGATGTGAATAAATTCTCAGGGTTTCCATGCTAAGGCAGACCGAGGAAATTACAAAAAGACTTAGCATTGGAAACAACTTGCATGACAGGATACAACCTCTTCTATCAACACTTCTGTTGCTGTACATGACTTCTTGTCCCAATTGGGTCTGTTTTAAACACAAGAGAAAAACCAGTAAATTCTCATCAGCTGCTTGAAGGATTGTGCCTGGTGGGTTCAGTGTGCCAAACAGTGCACAGTGTGCTCTCTGGCTGGTTGTTATTTTGCTTTTGGGTTTGTTTTTTTTTTTTTTTCTCTTTTAGTTTTCTAGAAGCACTTTCTTTTTTTTCAAACTAAGCACAGAGGGCAATTAAAATAACAGCACTGGATGTCCAGCACAAGTGCTGGCATGGATCAGTTAGCAGAGCCCTCTGCTAATAGTTGCTGCCCTGCAGGCTTCTTCACTGCTGAGCAGTAATTGGAGATGCCATAGTGCCCACAAATGCAAATCTTGCTCAGCAGCAGCCACATTTCAGCAGACACCACAGCACTTAACAGGGCAGCTGCTTAATGAGGTCAGTGTATTAATTTCTACTTATTTTGGAAAGAAATTTACTGTTCTCCTTTTTCAGAACAGCCCATTAGCTCAAAAAGCTGTTATTCCTGCTGACAAGAAGGTCTTCGGGTTCTCACTCTAAAGTTTGCCTAAAGTTTTTTAGCTAAGGCCATTCACTCAGTAAAAGCTTTGCTACACGACAGAAAGGGCTGCTGTTTTTTCTTACCCACCCATCCCTGGAGGATCCAATCAATATGTACTTTCTGTAGATTGCTCTCAAAGCCAGAAAATCCCACACAGAGCTGTGTCAGAGACAGAAATCAATTGGAGCACAGAGGACATTCCCTTGGGAATAGGGGAATGCAATTTGGGCAGCACAGGTGTTTGTGTGTCTCAGTGGGGAGCAGTCCTGGAGCTGCCAGCCTGCCTTCAGATGGGGCTGTTTTACCCAGAGCCAGCCCCTGTGGAGCAATTCAGTTCTCCTTGTCGATTAACATGAAACAAAGATAAAGGAATACATAAAAGCAAGTTTATGGATGCCTTTGTTTTCTCAATAGCTATGTTAGACTGGTATCACACACACAAAAATCTATAAACCTCCAGGCACTGAAAAAAACCTTGCGCATCGTTTTCAAAAGCCAAAATCTTTCCTTTTTAATCAATAGACAAAAGCAAATGCATGCAGAGCTCCATAGGAACTTATTTAAAAGCTAAATAGGACTTAGAGATGCATCTGGAGTGCTCTGCCCTTGAGCTGAGCAGACAAAATGTTCTCCATAGGGCTACAACACTTTTGCACATCAGAAACAACTAATGACAGTGATATATTGACCATCCCTAAAAACAACAAACGTTTGATTATTTCTTCCAGTAATTTAATCTAAATAATACAGGTCAAAAGGAGATTCCTGTGACTAGAATATGCTTTGCTCAGACAGGTGTAAGGACCTCACAGTACCAACAGGCCAAGTAACAAAGAGACCAATAAATGTAAAATGGGGTACCTGTGGAAATTTCTCCCACTTTCAAGGCGCGTGGTTTCTGTCCTTTCCCACTCAAACTAGATTTGGACCCACCAAAGATAGTTGTGGTATATGTTCTTTAATGCTCAGTCAAAAGACAAATTAAGTAAGAAGACAGGAAACAAAACCCATAAGACATCACTTTACCTTGTGCCAGTTAGTCCCATTTTTAATATTGCCTGCATTTTTGGTCTCACATAACAGAAGGCAATGATTGAACAAGACAACATACAAAGAAGAGCATGAGGGGAATCAGCAGACAAGGACCAGCTAAAGCAGACAGGGACTCTTCAGGCCAGCAAGAGGATGACAAGACCTTCATTTCTACCAAGAGGTACCAAATTAGTCTGGCAACAACTACAAAATGCTGTGGGGTTTGATACAGTTAAGCTGTGGAATGTCTTGTCATGATGCATTATCGGCTACACAGTGTCCTGGCTGCAGTGTCTGAGCCTGGCCTGGGAGCAGAACTGCTCTGCACTTTTGCTCTGTGTCTCACTCCTCTGATATCCTCTGCTGCTGGGCCAGGTGAGCTCCCAGGCTGACCCTGTGCTTGATCTTACAGTCAGTTTTACTGAAATATCACATATTTCCAGCTCTTGTGAACAGACAGCTTTACTGCCAGCAAGTGGTTTGATCATCCTGATAATCGTAGCCCCTGGAAGCAATTGAAGGCAGACATAGCAGATGTGTTTGGATAGTTACAAAACCATTAACAGCATAACTGCAGTGAGATTAGAGATAGCTGAGTGAGAATGAAGCACTTGCAAATGTACTAGAGCTAATTGTGAAGGTCAGAGTTACAAACCATAGAGTTGAGGAGTAGTTCTACACTTAAATCAATCATACTTAAGAGCCAACAAGAAAGTGCATCTGTTCACATTTACTTCAGCTTATCATTTTAACCTCTGTGTAAAGAAAGGTTATATTTGTACATGCAAATGAGCTGCCAGGGGTTCACAGGCAGCAGTGCTGCACGCAGCAGCAGGTACTGAAATGAAGGAGGGGAGCAATTCTACTGGCATCAGGACAGGAAGCTGATCCTGCCAAATATCCCAGTGCCACTCCCCAGAAGTATCCTCAGCTCTCCTCCACTGCCCCTTTTCCCTGCCAGGGCAGCATTGCCAGCTCCAAGCACCAGGTTTGGCTTTCTCCAGGGTCCACGCAACATTGCTGGCACAACACAGCAGGCTGGTGCTCCTGCTCACCAGTCAAGCAGATGCTCCTGAGCCAGCAAAGAACAGCTGCAGGCTGACTTCTCCCCTCCTGTCACCACTGACACCAACAATTTTTTGTTCTAACGTCCATCTGCAAATTTTCACATAAATGACAGGAACCTCACAACCCAGCCAGGGTTAGGATTTGGTAACATTTCAAACTATTTTTGCTATAGGCAAAATGGAGCTTAGAGCCAACAAGTCCACTGGGTTTCTTGCATGTTTTTTCCTCAGGAGACACAGTTGACAATGCCTGTCAGCACCACAGAAGGTACATGGCAGTGAGGAGCACTGGCTTCCAAACAATTCTGCTGCAGGGAGAATGAGAGGCAGCAGCAACTGTATTCTAGCAGCAGGGCATCCAGGAGTTGTATTTGCCCTTCCTGCACCCATTATAGGCCTAAGCTCATCCAAGGCACCTTTTGGGATAAATTGGTCAGTTTTTTGCTTTAGCCTTACTCAGCTATTCAGCACAGCCACAGATGACTGAACTCAGGAGGGAATCTAATAAACTGGTCACAAACTGACAGGTTTATTCAAGAACTCTTGAGAGGATATATTTTTCCCATTGCCATTAAGGTTAGATGTATCATAGCAATAACCTCCACCATTTTGAAATATATTCACAATTTTTTCAGACTGATTGAATGTTCCAGCTATGCTTAAGCTATTAAGCCATCAAGCTGTTTATTGTTTTCATTTCACAGAGATGTTTCTTTAAATAAAAGCGTATTAAGTATTTCATTACCAAGGTTAAGGTTTCAGTAAGATAAATAGAAGCTTCTTTACACCCAGGGTCTTTTCTTCCCTTTGATTCATATGCCAAGGCTACTTCAATATCACCAGTTATACCTGTCCACAAGCAGCTCTGCCCTAGGGACAATAAAATTGATTAACCAGATTGATGAAGAGATGAGCTTGATTACAAAAAATCCATCACAAATGTGAGCAAGTTGCCAGTATATTTGATATCAGCAATCAATGAGACCTGTTAGTGGCTGTATCATTGCAGCAGTTGCCAGACCAGAAGCCACACAGGCTTTGCTACAAGCAAAGCAGGTTAGCAAACTCAAGGAACATCACATGTAGGTCTGGAAAAAACTGTTTATCTGGTGGATAAACACCTTACATAGTTTTGCTGTTTTAAAGACTGACAAGGTGAAGACTATCAGTCACCATCCCAAAATGAAACAGCACTTTCCTTCTGCCCTAGGTTTTCTGGTTACAGTGATCAGTACTAACACTGCAGTTGAAGAGCAAGCCCTGCTTGTAAATTAAGGTTCCTCAGATTATTGTTTTATGTACTGAAAGCAGAGATTAGCCTCCAGTATATTAGTTAGTGACCTTACTAAGCAACTTTGCAGAGATTATGTTTGAGGTTCTAGTTTGGACTGCTGTGCTAAACCCCAGTGCAGTTGAACAAGACTGAACCTATTATATCAGGACCAAATAAATTAATCTTTAAAACAGCACTGTTGACACTCAAATTCCTTGATGTATACACTTAAACACAGAGAAAGCAGTTCTTGCCTGCAGCATTTATTGCTATGTAGTTTGTAATTTGGTGATCACTGCCCATGTTTGATACATGATTTTACAGTCAGTTTGCACCTGATCTTGCACGGCAGCTCAGACGGTGACCTGCCTCACCATTCAGTTTAATGCCATTTTTGTCACCCTCACTGAAGTTCAGCCGTGTGCGTGGGCAGGGCAGCGTTACCAGGGTCCTGGCATGGACCTTATTTCTTTGACGGGGGAGCACACAGCTGGCCTGAAGCAGGGCCAGCCGCAGTTGTGGCGATGTGGGAGCAGCCCGGGAGCTGCCGGCAGGAGCGCGCCCGGCCCGGCGCTGCTGCGCGGTGCTGCGGCTCCCTCTGCTGTCCCGGGATCCCCGCTCACACACCGAGATGCTCTCACGGGCGGGGGGACGGAGCCTGCTCGGCTTTACCAAGCTTGCAGCGTCAATAAAGTCGGGGTAAAATTTCAGCTGCAGCAGGAGATGGGTAAAAAGCAAGCCCAGAGGCACACAGGTG
Source organism: Turdus rufiventris (assembly GCA_013186435.1). Taxonomy (NCBI): domain Eukaryota; kingdom Metazoa; phylum Chordata; class Aves; order Passeriformes; family Turdidae; genus Turdus; species Turdus rufiventris. The sequence goes on along the minus strand of PYHW01010122.1, from coordinate 534,284 downwards.
AAAACCCCATTTCAGCAGACTACTTTTGTGACTGAAGGATATATAATTTCTTCTTGTACAAAAAGGAACTAGAGGCACCTTACATGCTCTCTGCAGACACCACTCACCTTTATAGCATTAAAGGGAAAAAAACCAACCACTGCCACATTCCCAACCCTCCTGCTCCTCCCAGTTAGGCTCCATCAGCCCTTACAGGCAAGCAGTGCTCATACCAGCCTGCTATGGATTAGGGCCTCAAATATGCAAGCAGGAACCATAAAACAGAAACACTCATAACTCTAGCAGAGCCAAAGACAAGTGCTCCCACAAAAGAGAGTCTAGGATTTGTTGCTCTCAGTATGTTCAGTAATGGCTGAAATGTTAACAATTGCTTTCTCCAATTCCATTACTTCTAAAGAAGGAACAGGAGCTATAATTGCACTATGAAAATTCATGGGACACTCAACAAGGGGATTATTGGATGTTTTCATCCTCCCTACGTAAGTCCTCATCTATCCACTTTGTTCTTTGAGGTGATCAAATATTGCTTGTTTGGAATTACAGCCCCAAGGGTCATTATCAAGCAGCAAAACTTTCCATGCTTCATATTTACATATCCAATTCATCCCGAACCCTGGGGGGGAACCATTCTCCAGGGTGTCTGTGCCAATCCTGCTATGACTTAGGGATTAGCCCTATTTTAGATTCAGTGTTATGACAGTATGGAGGGAGAATGACCTTTCCTGTGACATCAACCACCACACAGGGAATGTTACAATTTTCTTGATCAGGAACTAAGCTGCTTAGAGTTATAGTAGGTAGTCCTTAGTGACCTGTTCCCAACAATGTCTCATTCATTAAAACACCAATTAATGGCCATTAATTGTTATGTTATCCTGATTAATTCTTGGTATATACAAACCCAACAACTGTTTTTATTAAGAGCATTGGATATATTTTGGACTAGAGCTGTGTGAAAATTTTGGTTCCAAAGATGAATCGATGTCGCAAAAGAGAGGGACATGACACTCCAAGGTTCAAGCGGCAATAGGGATCCTTGTTCACAGCTCATATTTACATGGTTCTCAAAAGCAGCGTGTTCAATCGCAATTAGCCACTAACTTTTTGTCACCCAGTTCACTGGTCAGTAGCTACCTGCGTACTGCTCACCAAAGATTGGTCAGCATCTGTTCTCAGTTAACTCCTTCTGTTTTTCACTGCTTTCTTCCTTAAAGATTTTACTCCCTTTCCTCACAGGTACAGGCTGATCAAGTCAAGGTCAAGGTTACTTGTGTCAGATAGCCATCACAAATCAGTTACCAACTCTGCAGAGCATAACCACAGAAAAAGCAATTCAAACTGCATCGTTTGTACCAGTCTCTGTTTTTCCATTTGTTCCAGGAGCAGAGGCCCTCTGAGCTCTGGAGCAGGGAATCCAGGGTCCTTTGTCAGTGACTTTGACTGTGGTGAGGGTGCTCAGCAGGACTTGGAATGGTCCTTTCCACTCAGCTTGCAGGGGTCACTGTCCCACCATTTAACATAGACCCAGTCTCCAGGCTGGAACAGATGAGCAGGAGTCTCCAGTCCTATGGGTCTGGATAACACGTTGAACCTCTGGAGATTCTGCAAAGTGGAACTTAGAGACATTAAATACTTTTGTAAATCAATTTTCCCCCTCATGTGAATTTCTCCCAGAATATGTGGAATTTGCTATGGCCTGCCATACAATATACATCCATCTCATCTCAGGAATGCATCAGTTAGGCTCTGGATAACACCAGTTGCCTGTCTCTGAATTGCACCTTTTGGAATGCCTCATGACAATGCATGGCTATATAGCTCTTTCTAGCACCTCTGTTTTCTGGATGGATGACCTGTAAGTCCTGGTTCCTGGGAATAGTCAATTTGTCTAAAATTATTACTTTTATTTTTAGTTTTACTGGATAAATCACTCCATTCTGTCTCTCAACTGTAATTTATGATGTCACTCCTTAGTGTTGCCCAGCTGGGGATTTCTCTGTGTTCTAAAATTGCAGCAACACTCCCAGCCAATTCTGCATTAAAGGCTGTGTCTCTTTAAATTTAATCTCGTTTTGAAGCCAGGTAGGGTTTGAGTATGGCAGGGTCTCCCTTCATTAGCAGCTTTAACATTTCATAGTTTACAGGTGCTGTAATGGGAGGATTAACAGGGCAAGGCTCGTGCGTGGACACAGGCAGCTTTTATAACAGCAGTGAGGAGCTCACTCAAAGATTTAATGGGTATGATCAGAGGCTCTCCTCTCTCCCCTCACATCTGTGTCACCAGCCCAGTTTGCCACCCTGCTTGTGATTGAATGGGGATAATTTAGGGGGATAGAGACCAGAAGTTAAAAAGACAGCAGCTTTTCCACCACCTAATAAGACTCTGGCAAGTTTGTTTATCTGGAGGAGACATAAATTTTCAGTTTCACATGGCTTGTGGCCATAGAGCTCTTACAAATTTGCCGTTTGAATCTGATTAAACAGAGTTGGGGTTTGATTAGGATTTCTCTGTCCACCCTGAAGTCCAGTAATTACATCTATTTTTATAATGGGTCTAACTTCATGCACAGGGGAATTTGAGGGAGATAAAAGATCATTCTCCCCATGTCTGTTACAGCAGGGATCACCCCACATATTTCCATCCCAATCTTCAGAGTATGCAATTAGCTTTATAGTTTGCACAGTATTAGGAGGATTTGGAGCCTCCATAAGTATCAGCTTAACTTCTTCCTTCAGCTTTTGCTTTCCTTTCTTTTCTTCTTGTAACTGTCTCTACAACTGTTATTTCCAAGGACAGCAATAGTTCAGTTGTTTTCCTGCCTTCTAGCAGGAAACTTCTAGCAGTTTTCAGCTCTTGTTTCTCTAAAACTTGATCTATCATGTAGTAGCAGGCAGTTTCTAGGTGCCTAACATTTTACAAATAATTCCTTTGTTTTTTCCAGCCTTTATATGGCCCCTAACTGCTTCTAGACGTGCCTCCACAGTTCCCCAGTCATGCCAATTACTCTGAGCCCATTCATCTGAGAATTTAGGACTTGGACTTATTCCATGCTTTTGTAAGTAGTCAGTGATTTCATTTCCCATCCTGCTGACTACAACAATTTGTCACAAATGAGCATTTTGGGTTGCTCAAAGAATTGCTGGCAAAGGTATCAGCAAAAGCAGGTTTAATATTAAGGTGAAAATGTGACAAACTTGTTGGCAAGATTCACTCTACTGCTTACTAGATGGTTAAAGCACACAGAGAAAAACTTCACTAAAACCCCAAATCAATCAATCTGAAGTTAAAATCAACAACAAAAAAATCTATCTGGAGGATGGGAATGGGAAAAGGGTAATGATGGGAAAGGGTGAGGAGAAGAAAGAATAAGGAAGACTGTCCTGTTGAGTCACAGCATTCAGAGTGAACCTCCTTGCCAAACTTAGCCCTGGACTTCATCAATAATTTAGGCCTAAAGGTTTTAATAGCACTTAGACTTAACAGCACTTAATCGAGTGCTTACCTGAAACAATTTAATGAAATATTCTTATGGGACTTACTGTAGCACTTCTAATAACTCACTTAGAGGCCTAACTTATTTATGACTCTAAAGCATTCAAGAATCTAGCAGAGCCACATTCATTGTACACTGGATATAGCACATTCACCCTGACACAGATCTAGAGAAGCATGTACAAGGTAAATACCTGTAAAAATTCCCTAGAGTTCAGCCAAGGACTCACATCACATGTCTTTGCATCTCCTCAGGGTTGAGCCCCAGGAGTGGGGTATTAATCCAGGCTCTGTTGCTGTGGTTTGGTGATGGTCCTGCAGGAACAGCAATGTTGAGAGCTCTTTTGCTCTGAGAGGCTCCACTTGGAGAGAGGTGCTGGTCTCAGCCCACTGCAGTCCAGGAGAGCCCAAAGGGTCTCACTTTGTTCCACTGTTTATATGGTCATGAGACACTGGGCTTTAGTCACAGTAATTTTCCATCCTGGCTGCAATTTAGGTCAGCAAGTTTCTTTGAAAGTTTGATAACAAAAATATTGTTCCACTTGAGTTGCTATTCAGCAAGCGAACCAAGTTTTCGATGCTGTCAGTTACAGCACTTTTAATGCCAGCCACGGGTTTATGCACAGAAGCATGAACAGGACGGGACTGCTGTGGAATGCGTCTTGAGCTGCTTTATTATTATTTTTTCCTCCCAAGCCTCAGTCTCATTACATGGTTAGGACAGTGGGAAGATACCAGCAGCTCACATCCTCAGCAACAGCCACAGAACCTCATGTTACAACACACTTTGAAAGTTTTTTGACCAATCACAAAAAGCAAAAGCGTATTGACAGTAGTTCTATCCAACCACTATAAGTGCATTTACCTTTGGTTAAAACAATGCTTGTTTATTTTGAATACAATACCTACTTGTAAGCCTTACAATACAATGCACAGACCTCCTTTATTAAGTTTAGACCTTCCTAATACCTTGCTAGATATACTTTTCTGCAGCATAGGGAGTTATTCTAGCCAAGTGTTAATACACAGACCATTGTTTTATTTGTCCTTGTTTTCTACACCTCATATAACTTTTCTGCTGACAAATCTTATAGCTACCACTTAGCTCTAATTGCAGTTCTGTTTCTGAGGCCTGCTTTTTGCAGCTTTCTCAAAACTCTCTAATTTTAAGGATTCCCACAACTTTGAATACTGACAGCTGGGACATTTCATAGCTTAAGGCAGCGTGTGTGAAGCCAGTGAGCCCACTGACACAGCTCCCCTCTGAGCAGGGCTGTACCTGCACATGGTGTCACCTGCCTCCACATGTCACTGTGCCCTCCCAGCAGCTGCTCAGTGGCCTGCCTGTGCTGGGGTGCCCATCCATAACCCCCCTGTGCCCAGCCTTGGCCTCACATAGGGGAGCAGGCATGCACTGACACTCCTGTGCTCCCCTCAGCAGCACCCCAAAATGAAGATGCTAACAAGTGGTGATTCATGGTTTTGTAGGCTGTCTGTGCTCAAGATCAGGTAGAAAGAGGGTCTTTAGGGAAAACGAAAAAGGGATATTAGGTACCCATTTCCAACCATACTTAATGAAAGGGGATATTTTCACATATGCATTGGTCAGGCTTGTTTCCTGATTGCTAGCGCAGGGCCTGGGCTGCTCTGTAAACTGTGTGCTTCCCAGTGTTTGTACATCCCTGCTGGTGTCTCTGCTCCTTTCACCACTTCCATCCTGTCCACAGAAGCTGTGGAAAAATTACCTTACACCACAAACCTCTTTTTTAGCATAACCAGCCTGCTGTGTTACTTTCTGACTTCTGCTGAACAAGGTGCCAGAATACCCCTCACCCTTTGTAGAAAATGTCCCTGCTCATTATGCAGCTTTCCTTTTGCTTACCCTAAGGGCAGAGACTTTTCATTTTCCTCTCCAGACCTCAGTGTCCTTCCTTCCCTCATTAGCAAAAATTCATGTATGGGAGATAACAAAGTCTCATCACCTTCTCACTGCCTGAGCCAGCACAATTCCTAATCCCTCTCAAACTGCCAGGGAAGCCAGAGCCTGACACACTTAATCCACTCCTGACCTTGCCAAAACACTGCAGACATGATTAACTATCCCCACCACCTCCCTCCCCCAGCCCTCCACTCAACCAGGACAGCCAAAACTGCTCCACAAACTGCTTCCACCCCTGTCCCTTTGCCAGCAGCTTGGAAATGTGAGCCCACCCTCGCATCAGTGGTTTTTGCTTTGAGTCAGGCTCACTTCTCTTCCTTTTTCTTGTTCTCACATGCTTTTTAATACTTTTATCATCATTAGATGCCCATTTTCATCTGCATGAAACAGGAGGACCCAGCAATACAGACTATAAATCCTTCAACATTGTATATTTTTCACTCTGTGTGTGTGTATGTGTGTGAGCTTGTTTGCATGGCTTTTTTTCTTCCCATCTGGAAGAGGCACAGCCATTCTTTTTGTATCAACTCTGAGGCAGATAACATTTTACATGTTGTTTATGAAAAAAAAAAAAAAAGACAAGTGCAGGTACATCATTCTGGAGGCTCACAGGTTTACATTTTAAAGTTTACAGACATCTCCATGTGTAAACTTTGGCTTCATTGATACAGCAAGGCCTTTTTCTGAAGCCCTCAAGATGCTGTAGAGATACAAAGGGCTCAGTGTCCATGGGCTGCCCCTGACCTTGCTCCAGCACAGCCCTTATGCACATGCTTATCTTTGAAGACAGGCAGAGGGACTTGTTGAAACACAGGCAAGAAACATCACTCAAAGTGCTCTGCTGGATTGGGGCCAGAGCCCAGAGCATGTGAGGATGGAGCCAAAATTAACTCAGGCTTATTGCTGTGAGAGCTGCCTGAAACAGGGAAATACCCTTCTGTGGGAGATTCTGTTGGTTTGAATTTTTTTTTTGGCTAAGGGTAATGTGAATGTGTGAGTGCAGGCTTTAAATAAAATGCAGCCTTTTTTTAAGCTTTAAAATGGAAATTATTTAAATGTGGTCCCCCTCCTTCCCATTACCTGCAGCCTTCTTGTCATCCTTTACAAAATATTAAAAAGAAACAACAGGAGTTGTTACAATAGAAACGACAGGTTTAATGTAAAACCCTTTACCATCCTTTTTTTTTGTTCTGAAGTTATAAAAGTGAGCTAAGATTTTGCCAACATATCGTCCCTTTCAGGCCCTGTGTTTACATCACAATGAACTTAGGAGATGATTTATTGAAAATAAAGAGGACTAGAAGACAGCCTTGTTGAGAGCAGGGGTGACCTTTCTGAGGGTACATGAGTGTGTAAGGCCACGGCAGCAAGGAGGAAATGCCCAGGCTTACAGACACAAGAGTGAGGTGGGCACAGCTGCCAGAGCCAGTACAGTAGGCACCCAAGAGCCTTCCCAATTGCAGTCTGGCCATAAATCCTCATTAATTCTGCAAACAGCTCCACAGTGGTCCAAAGCCAGGCAGAAAAAGTGTGGAGTACTTAGCTCTGGGTAACAAGGCAAGCAACAGCTATTCCTGACAAGCCCTAAACACATTCACATGCCTGATTGCCCAGGGATGGGACAGTGGGAGGTTTTAATTAGGCACATGCTTTAATGTCTACTGAATCCTGGCTTCTGCCAGGATTTAAGCCAAAACCTTAGATCTCCAATGTCTTCACCCTGTGTGACATCAGGTAACTTATCCAGATGATTGGATTTAAGCTTTCCAACAACTCCATTCATTTCAGTTGGATTGCTCCTGCCTGACAGCCCCTTACAGTCAGCTGTGCCAAGCTGCAGCTAGGGAGGCTGCTGAAGATGGCACTAAGAAGGAAAAAAAAAATCCAAATGACACTCAAGAGAGCCAGGCTCTATATTGAGTTCGATCACAGCTTTCCTGGGTAACCACAGGCAGTTCAAGCTATTGCTCCTGGCATTCAATTTGCATCAGTGTATGTGCTGCAAGATGAGGAACATGGCAGAGGAGTCATAAATTGTTATTAGTAATGCAAGGCAAGGGCAGAGGCAGCAGGAACCCAGAATGGGTGGGATTACTCGAGACCTCATTCTGATGTGGAGCTCTGTGCTAGCCTGCAGGAAGCACACAAGATTATTTTAAAGGTACTTTTGTTTTGCTTTGGGTCAAGGGTTGATGGTGTACTGAGAGGAATTGCTCTCAAGTTCTGCAAGGGCAAGGGAAAGCAACCATGAACGTGATAAAAGGCCAGACAAGGACTAAGCCCCTTGCTGGCTTCAAACATAAACGCATCCTTATTAAAATAAAGCCATTTCCTTGTAACTGGAGCATGCAGGAAGTTTGTTTTTATAAGTAGAAAACAGAACCTGTTCTTAATGAGGAACACTCATCCATGGCCAAACATCTTGTCAACAATGGTAATTCTTTCAAGTTCCTCTGCGCTTGTCACATCCCAAAAGAATTATCTTCCAAGAAATATGATCAAAAAAGCCCATAAAACCCAAACAAGGAATTTACAGGACAAGATTCTAAGAGCAGGAAATAGGAAAAAAAATGAAAGCATAGTTTAAAAAGAAACCTACCATAAATGCTACTGAGCCATAGCAGCAAAAAAGTGCTGTGTTGATGCTGACATTAATTACTTCGGGAAGGCTGGGAAGCCCTTTCCAACAGGAATACAGATGTCTTTCATTATCTGGTTCAGCCATTGAGGAAAAACTGAACACCCCAGTGACTGCTTGTGTCCTCCTGATGATGATGTGACCAAATTTGGGAAATGTGCAAAACCAGTCTGAACATGTGTCTAGTGCCAAAGGCAGAGAGGAGTAGTCAGAGCTTCTGGGCAGGCTTAGGAGCTATAGCTTTTCATCCTAGAAAGCTGCAGACTGAGAGTTCCAAGTACAAGCAGGAACTCAAGGCCAAGAAGGGGTGCAGGTCTGTGCTGTCATCCCTTCCATCTTCATCCCTGTGAGGAATGTTGCAGCTGTTTGGCTGTGCCATGCAGGTACCCCACATCTGTGGGGCCCAGAACATTCATCACTCACTGTCTGTGGTAGTGAGGTAAATCAAAGAGCTTTTACTAAAATCTATGACTTATGGGTGCAGGCTATAGACCAAAAGAAGAATGTTGTCATCACATGTGTGGGTGAAATTGGTAATGGGCAGGGTGCTTTCAGAAATAATTTATATGATTGATTCTCAAGATTCAACACACTGCTCTTCCATTCTTTTAGAAACTCCTTTTCAGACCTTAAATCTGTGTAAGACCTGCAGCAAAAGGGTAATCTCTAATGCCCAACAAGTGGCTGTGTAGAGGTCTCTAGTTTGCTGCCACATTTACGTTTGGTGACTGTGCACTCAGGATTTATCACCTTCTTATTTTTGTTTCTCTCTCCTATCACATTCCCTGCAAGTAAGGACAGACAGAAGGCCTGTTTATACTGAAGCCAAAACAGTTACCATTAATTTTGCCAAGGCCAGGATTTTGCCTGCTGTATGGTTCCAGTGCTGAATTCCATGTATGCACAACCTGGCCAGCGCTCCAAGGCACACTTTTATCAACAGAAGTACCACCAGTGCCATGGTTGTTGGCTGAAGTGATTTAAATTAACTGCATCATGCAATTCAGGGAGGGAAAGATAACACAGATTGAAGGTTGCAGCAACTTGATTCAGTTCAGCTACAAAAATGACAGCCCCATCTGACTTGGAACTCTATGGAAAGTGCAGTTCTTTGTGTATTACACTGAAACAGGCTCATTATTATTTCATGGGCTAGCTGGCCACAGTGTCACCATGGATAAACAAACATGGGAAAATCACTCTGACCACTTCTCAGAATCTTATGCTGCAAACCATTTGTGAATGTAAATATTAAGGGTGGGAAAATCTCAAAGTCTCTGACCCCTGTTTCCAAGATCTGGCATCTCCTGAGAATTGGTTACATAGTAAGAAATCTGAAACCTTTACAACTTGGCTTCAAAAGTATTTTTTTAATATACATAATTTTTCTGTCACTGAGTAGAAGCTTCTTCCCCAAAGCACAGTTCAGGATAAAAAAGAACCTCTGTAACCATGAGGAATTGTGGACCAAAATGCTGCTTTTATTTAAATAGTAATAAGTGTAAAATATAGAATAAGCATTTCTGTCTTCAGTCATCTCCCTGGATCTAGGCTGGGACTTATTCCTGTCAATGTATTTATGCAGAACTTAGACTAATTTCTCTGGTTTCACCTAAATTGCTGTGTTCTGCTCCTTTTTCTTTAAAACTTTATGCTTCACTTCCTTATTCAGCTGCTTTGGAGTGTAAAAAGTATAAATACCTGAATAAAAATCAAATATTTTGTAGCTTTGATTCTGCTTTAAAAAACTGAGACCAAGAGAGTTTTACATTTCATCAGCAACTGGCAATTTGCTCCAGAACTCGCTCAGCCTGGAACACGGGTCTATGTGGTAAGACCCTCCTGGAAAGGACACTTGGCTGTAGCAGTGGCATCCTCTGTGTGTCTCCCTTCTTGGGAAAGGCACTTTTTTTAGCCTGGTCTGTCACCATAACATGTGCTACAGTCACAGATCCAGTCCTGAAACACATTTTGAAAGTTGCCAAACTTTGTTGTATTTCCTTCCTTTCCAGTGACAGACCCAGCTGTGCCCTGCCTATTGGGACACTTAACGGCCTTACCTGTAGGAAAGAATTTCCTATCATCATTTATGATCTGATCTTGAGAAGAAAGGAAAGAGAGGGAGAAAGGGAAAGAAAGAGAGAGAGGAAAAGACAAAGACAGAAAGAAAGAGGGAAGGAGAGAATGAGAGAGGAAGAAAAAGATAGAGAGAAAGAGAGAAAAAGGAAGAGAGAAAGAGAAAAGAAAGAAAGAGAAAGAGAGAGAGAAAGAGAAAGAAAGAAAGAAAGATTAAAAAAAGAAAAAAGAAAAAGGAAGGAAGAAAGGAAGAAAGGGAAATAAAAAAGAAAAAAGAAAGGAAGAAAGGAAGAAAGGAAGAAAGGAAGAAAAAGGAAGAGAGAAAAAGAGAAGAGAGAGAGAGAAAGAGAAAGAAAGAAAGAGAGAAAGAAAGAGAGAAAGAAAGAATAAGAAGAAAGAAAAAGGAAGGAAGGAAGAAAGAAAGAAAGGAAGGAAGGAAGGAAGGAAGAAAGGAAGGAAGGAAGGAAGGAAGAAAGGAAGAAAGGAAGAAAGGAAGGAAGGAAGGAAGAAAGGAAGAAAGGAAGAAAGGAAGAAAGGAAGAAAGGAAGAAAGGAAGAAAGGAAGAAAGGAAGAAAGGAAGAAAGGAAGAAAGGAAGAAAGGAAGAAAGGAAGAAAGGAAGAAAGGAAGAAAGGAAGAAAGGAAGAAAGGAAGAAAGGAAGAGACATATTTATCAAAAACTGATGCATAGAACCATTCATGATTAATAAGTCTTTGCAGGATGGAGACCACTGGGGGAGATGCCATGTAAATTATAGCTCTAGTCCTTTCCAGCCTCTGGATCTACCACACTCATATGGGATTAGTTGAGGAGAGAAGGGGCTGCTCTGCAGCAAGAAAATGCTGAACAGCTGGCACTAGAGAAAATGGGCCTGTATTGCCTGTCACCTGTTCCTCTGCTCAGGAATATTTCATAGATGACACTATTCAGGACTAAACTGAGCCCATACAGGAGCATAGCCATGCACATGCTTTTGTTTTTCAGTCAATCTGGTTTTCAGTCAGTCTGTACCATTGGGTACAAAAGAGTGTCCAATAGCACAGGAAAGGGCAGGAAAGGGCAGATGCTGTTTCATCTGGCTCCAGCATTGTACAATGTGTTATCTTAATAGTGTCATACACAGCAATCCATAGAGGCAGCGTGGTTTAAATACAAGCTGGAGGCATGAAGCTTGAATTTCCTCTCACATATGTTGGTTCCATGCCAGCATTGCTTCATCATTTTCAGTGCAAATTCACACTGGTTTAGACTAGCAGCAATGAGATCAAAGAACAATATATTCACCAGGTGCATACAGACCCCTTTCTCCTGGATGAATGTCAAGCATTCAGCATTTGACCTGAGCCTCTGAAAATTCCCGTTTCCCAAAGTGGGATATGGTGGCCAAGGCAGGTGCAGAGCAGAGGGCCAAAGCAGACACTTGGGGGGACCCATTCCCCTTCAGAGAGGCAGACATGAGGACAAATGGAATTAAACTTACTGCTCCACGATGGCAAAGAAGGAGTCCTGCACCATAAAGCCCCTTGTGAGCTGCTGTCTGTGACCATCAGCCCCATGAAAGAGCTGCATTTTTACCCTCTGCAAGATTTCACCTTGTGTTGCTGCAGACACTCTGTGGCAACTGAGGACACTTCTAAAAGGTGACAGCCAGGCCCTTCTCTTCATCTGCCTTTCCAGAATGTGGTGAGTGTCCAGAACATCCTTACTGGGTTCACCACACCCAACATTTGCTCCTGCTGAACTCAAGCTGGTGGTGAAATATCTTCCCCTTCCACTTTCAGGCAGAAGGCTGGCTGTGACCCAGTTCCCTGTCTGAGAAATGGGGAATAGCAAGCATTCTGTTTGTTGGTATGGAGAAAAAATAGCCTTTGAAGCAGGAGCTGTGTTTTAAAGTCTTTTTGGCTGTAATTGACGCAACAGAGTGCAGGCCTTTGTTGTAGTAATTCTCCCCAATTAAATTCAGAGGCAGGATAAATGCAATTAAATAAAAAAAGCTATGATTTTGGCTCCACTGACACAGCAAGAAAATTGAGATGCCCAACAGATTGCTTGAAACCTGTTGATTATGCATAATCTCAAAGTAGCACATTTTTCTGTACAAGTATCTCAGCAATACATGTTTTTGCAAGAACATGGCTCAGCATTTCTGTCCCCTGCTATGTTAATCACAACCAACTGATATCTGAATAATAAAGCAAATCCCACACAGAATAAAGCTGATGTATGTGAATTTGAATCTGGCTGACCTGGAAATATCTCAGTCACAGATTTCACAAGCTTCATTGACAGAATAGGGCAGAGAAAATTGTGGCATGAGATGGTGAGGATGAAAATCAACATCCCTCTGTCACAAGAATAGCCACAATGAGGGATGCTGATTTTGAACAGGAGAAAGAAATCACTCTGGGAGGACCCTGGTTATGTATCAGCTCTCCTCCTGATTCTCAGAGCTGCTCTCTGGGAAGCCTCCTGCTCCCCCAGCCACCCTCAACTGGGGTTGGAGAAGCCCCAAGGGCAGCTCACAATATCACAGAATCCCAGAATCACCAGGCTGGAAGAAACCTCGAAGATCATCGAGTCCAACCCATGCCTGAACACCTGAACTAAGCCATGGCACCGAGTGCCACAGGCAGTCTTCTTTTAAACATATCCAGGGATGGTGACTCCACCACCCCCCTGGGCAGATGATTGCAGTGCTTGATCACTCTTTGCTGCCCTGAGCAGAACAGCTCCCCTGGCACATCCCTGCAGGTCTGCCTGTAGCACTGGAGCTGTAGGGTCTGTGCAGCTCCCCTACACCAGAGAGCCAGGACCCTGACACTCCCTGCTCCTCCACAGCACCATACAAATGATAATTGAGTTTGTTTTGGTGATCCTAACTTGCCCACTTCCCCCAGAGCAGGCTGAGAACTGAGGCTGTCACCCCTAAATTAATGCCCGGCCAGGGGCCTGCTCAAAATTGCGGATACTCAACCAAACCTCTCTAGCCCTTGCTTTAGGACTGTTAATATCTTCGTTTTTACAATTGTTAAATCCTCATTCAGACACTAACTAAGAGCAGGTGTGGCTTCAGGTGCAGCTGTTTAAGGTGTCTCCATTCCCACTGATTGCCTCCTCAGGGCTGCTGGGAACACAAGTGCTTAAAACCAAGGGCAGGACAGAAAATTAGTCTTTGTTCCTGCTGTCTGCTTCTGGGGCCTTCACTGTGCTGGGTGAATATTGAGGAGGGAGTTTCCTGGAAGAGAAAGCCTTTGATCCCTGAAGGCCTAGAAGCTTCAACTCTTCCTGTCTTATGGCTTTGATCCTTGTCTGTCTGGAATAGAAGCAGGTATTTTCTACATACTGATTTTAGTGCAATGAGCAGAATGTAAGGGGGAATCTATTTGTTATGTGGCAGTGTTTTAAGGAAGGAATGTTTCTGGGTGTTTCAGAGTTTCCTGTTGAATTTTTTTTTAAAGACCAACCAAACAAGAAAGAAGATAAATGAATGTTGCTGCTATTTGTGGTAACTTCTGTCTCCACTTTGCAGGAGAGATACACTGAGAAAACTAGTGAGACTATTTATTAACCATGATATGATTAACCTAGAGGTGGTTCCCTTTAATGCTTTTGGGACAGAGGGCTTCAGTTCCCGCTGGAGAAAGCTGCCTGAGAGGAGCTGGGGCCAGGGAAGTTAGGAGAGGCTGAAATGGGCACTTAGCATAGGTGTACATGTAAGCCTGCATGGGGTTTTAGCCAGGTGGTTGTAGTACACTATTTCCCAGAGTTAACTGACTGATATTTTCAATTTAAAGTTCTGTGGTTAAAGTAATGAAACTAAGCTTTTGATTGTGGAAATGTATTTCCTCTATGCAATAGACAAAGTAGTCATTTTAAGGTCATTTGCCTTTGATTAGAGGTAAAATAGAAGTATAAAGGCAGATTTGCAGATGGAGAAGGGAAGATGAGAATGCAGAGACTTTAACTAGGCACTAGACCTTTCTGAAGAAAACCACTTTTGTGGGGAAGTTATGTTCATTGGGAACAGTGTCCTAAAATAATTTCAGTGTGTTTTGTAGCTGTAAGTACAAGTACATCCATATTTACTGCTCTTTACAAAACTAAGTTCTGTTAGCCCAGTGGCCACTGGAATGTAGAGGGAGACATCTGTGTGACTGTGGGCTGCACCATGGGGATGCTCTTTGGGAGGGTCAGAAACTCCTCTAAGGACCCATCTGAGCAAAGGCACTGCTGAGTTAATCATCTCTGATGGAAGACAAGGGGTGTGTTTGCAATTAAATTATAAAACTTTTTGCAGTTGATGACTTTCAGTGCTTGACACCTTTTTGTTTAGACATATGAGACTTAATCTAAACCTCATGTACCACCTACTTGCATTCCAGCCTGGCTTGATTTCCAGGGTGTGAAAGGGCTCCCTTAGAAGTTGTTAAGCTAAGGGACCTAAGCATGGAGGCAAACATTTTTTGGTGGAGACTAAGGGAGTGCCTCTTACTGCAGAGGCCTGCAATAAAAATATGGGAGGTCTGGCATTTTGTGTTCCTAGAATTTGGCAAGCACACTCCTTCCAATATTTTAACCCTTCATGGAGGTGTGGCCTCTGCAGCTCTCCCTGTTTAATGATGTTCTCTAATAAGTGTCTCTGGCTGCACTCATCAAGGTGGGTGGTCCTGAAGCACATGGTGAGGGCTGGTCTCTGAGAAGGTGCAAATCTCCTGTGCTGGGCTCCCTGAGATGGCACCCTCTGCCAAGGGAAGGCCACAGCACTGCTCCCCACCCCTCAGCAAGAGCGTTCTGTTTCCCCCTGCACCACAAGGTCACAGGGTGTGGCTTTCCTATTTTTTTCATTTTTATTTTTCCCTTGATTTCTCTTGGAGAGTGATGCAGTGTGCTGAGGGGAGGGAAGGCTGGACCAAAGGCCACTTGACTTCAGCTGGATTCTTCACTTGAAGACAGTTCAGAGGTTTAAGTTTTCTCAAGTTCTGCCTTGACAGTAATTCCTCCTTGAGGAGCACCTGGCTGTGCTGGTGGGAACCTGGGGGCTGCCTTGATCCCCTCAGTCCCTTGGACCTTCTCAGGCTGGGGCTTGGAGGGAGCTCCTCAGGCTGAGCTCTGTGTTGGAATGCACTAGGACTTTAACGAATTTTTTTGGTGTTATTTCCTTTTCTGACCTAGAGGGGAGGCACATTGAGGATGCTTTTCTTAAACTCTGTGTTTAAAATCCATGAAAGCCTGCCAAGCAGGGGTATGAGGCTCCTGCTCCCACAGAGCCCAGTGCAGCTCAGCTGAGCTGCCTAGCCATGCTGCTGCTTTGTAGCCCACTGTATTCCCAAACGGACATTTCTCAGGGAAACTGGGATGTGAGGAAAGGGAAGGTGCCGGAGTGATGAGCATGACTAGGAGACCAAGGGCTGAGAACTGGCTGTTTGCCTTGTTCCATTCCAGCTGATAAAATACATTGGTCTCAGGAAAGAAAAAAGAACCTGGCAAGGGGCTAGTTAGTGTAAAAATCACCAAAGACTGAGCCTGGAATATAAAACACAAGTTAGAAATTGAAAACTCCCCAAAAGCTTGTCCTGTGTACAGCTCCCCATTGCATCATTCCTTCTGTCATCTCTGGCACAGACTCCTTGGGAGCAGAGCTGTTTTCCCTGGAGCACACTGGCAGGGCAAGGTGGTCTTGAGGGCCAAGGTTGTAATGGCTGGGCCTGAGAGTAAAGTGGGTTTGGAAAGAGAAATGCTGCTAAAGCAATTGAGCGAGTTCTTGATGAGGTGGCTGTACGGTTTTAAGCTCCTGTGTTTGCTGTCTGCCATCTCCTGTTTGTACAGCACTTCCCCAGAGGAAGTGAATTCTCCAGGCTGAACCCCTGGAGGTGATGGTGATGCTTGGAATCCCAGTCCAGCATGGGAAAACGTGAGCAGCAGCCTTGGGCACAGAGATCCTGGCTTGTGTCCTGTGTGCTCACAGGGGGTGCTTTGGAGGAGGAAGCACAGATGAGCACTGGCCATAAACAGGTGCTGGAGTGTGTTCTCCAAGTTTGACTGGAAGCTGATTCAGTTATGGAACAAGAACTTCTCTTTCAAAACATGATTTGCAGCTTCCAAATGGCTCTGTGTACCCTGGGGCTGCAGTGGCCTTCTGTGACTACTACTATCTTATTATCATATTATTGTCAGCACTTCAGCTTAGAGCAGCTTTGATTGTGACAGCAAGCTCAGTTCATGGGTTCCTTGATAACCATGAATTCTGTGTCTCCTCATGATTTTTTTATTCATAAGCACAGTTGAAGACTATTTTGTGCTAGTGATCTGGAATAAGAGTCCTTTTTTCAACAGCTATGTGAGAGGTCTCAAATTCTGACTTGTATCATTGCTTATGATTGCTTGTGTTAGTTGTGGATATAAGACAAAATGTGGAGTTGGGGAGCTAATGAGTAATTTATACTGGAAGGACTAGTAAATAGGCCAGTTCTAAAATTGTTAGTTTAAAAGTAAAGAATTGGAGATACATGTTTTTGTGTTAAATTGACTTCTATTTTAGACAGGAGGCAATGGACTTTGGTTTAAACATTCAAGTTATGTCTCTGTAAGCTGCTCCTGATGTTTTCACCAGGATTTTGCAGGATACCAATCCTGCACAAATATTCAGTGAAACTGCAATGCTCTTTACAGTAATCTTCTGTAAAGGCTTTCAACCAGAGAATGATTCTCTCTGAGGGAACATATGCATTATCTCTGGCTTTAAATCTATCACTTGCAGCAACATGTCCTAGAAACAGCTGGTTCAGGGGCTTAACTCCCAACATCCAGCTCTCTTGAAGATAAATGCAGAGAAAAAAGTCTAGATATTTGCATTATTTGTTGATTGAGAAGTTCTAAAATAATTGAAGGGCTTTTTACTAATCAGAAGTGTTTCTCAAAAGTGTTTCAATTTCCTTTTTATGAAGTTAGGAAATTTGTAATCCAAATTAAACTGGTCCTCTGGGATGTAGAAAGCTTGTTTCCCTAAACATGTTCCTCTAAGGAAATCTATATTTATTCTGTCAGTACTTCGTGCTCATCTGCTATAAAATTACATATTCAAGTGTAAGATTTAACTGATCTCTACACAGCCCTGAAAATGCATTCTGAAATATTCTGATCTAGGCGGCATTTACCGGGTCATGTGGCTGTCGGTGCCAGGAGAGGGCACCAGACATCAGTGCCAGTGTCCTGCTCTGTCACTCCAGAGACAGCCACCCCTCCTGGGTACCTGCAGGCTGGGATAACCTCCCTGGGATGGCAGAGACTGCCTCTGCCCAGTGCCGGTGCATTGTTAAACTACCTCACCTGGGGTTTGGGAATGGGTGTTTGTGTATGAAGGAATAATCCCAGTCTGAGACTTTGGAGGGAATGTTAAGAAATTGGGAGCTGGCCTCTGCCTGCTGAGGGGCCCTGTGTCCTGTAAACAACCATGGAAATGCCAGGCAGGGACACAGCTGAGCATGAATGGTGCTGTGCAGCTGAATCTTCCTCCCTGGGCAGGAATGCAGAGAAAGGTGGCCCAGGATGTGTCCCCAGAGCTGGCCTGGGGTGAATCCCTCCCAGTAGCAGTGCTCTCCCATCTTCCTCTCCCTCCTCTCTCCTGAGGCTGTTCTTTGTCTGTTGCTTTGCCTTATTAAAGTGGATGGGAGCTTGGTGGACTTTTCCTGTAATCCAGTCAATGACTTTTTGAATAAAATAGAGTATCTCTTTAGAGCCCTATGAATAATTAAACTGTAATTCTGATCCTCTGTTAATGGAAAATAAATGTCTGCAGAGACATGTCACAGTGGAACCTTAATTATTGTACCTAGAGAATACTTACAGCTGACTTTTCCCCCCACCTATATAGAAAGTCATTAATAATATTTAGGCTGAAAAACAGAATTTGACTGCCCCTAGTTTCCTGCAATTTTTTGGAATGAACTCTTAGCTCCTATTATTGGCTACACGTCTATTCTTCAGAAGCTTTAACTAACTGAATGTATCAGGATTTCATAACATTGTAATCATCCATATTCTCATTTTCTCTGATCCTGTGCCTTTATGGATTCTTTGACTCTCTTGACTTCCCTGGGAATTGAGGATAGCCAGCTCTTCAAAGAGTTGGCCTCACAGTTAATTTGCATGCTGAAATTGGCATTTATATTAAATTACAAAAAAGGCTGTCTTGGTGAGACCTGTAAAAGTTCCTGCACGATGAGTAAACTCTGGTTCAGCTGCAGGACTGAGATCTGATTTTTAGGAGCTGATGTAAAAACTTATGTAGACACTCTTATTCAGAGCTTTCAAATGGTAAAGCTGATTGCCAGCTACCAAAATGTCCTATTGGACATGTTTCTTTTTTTCTAAATAATTTAGATTGAAATTGTTTTAACCAATATTTTACAACCTTCATGATTTTGAGTGTGACCTGTGTCTAAGCTGCTTGATTTGCTTCCTGGATAGCACCTTTCAGACAGGTGTCACAGTGGGGTCTGGGTATTCCAGAAACTTCCAGAAACTGGTTAGTTATTCCTCTGGGGATGGACAAGGTCCTTGACTGCCTGAATAAAACTTGCACCGTATTAAACTGAGTCTAAGGAGCAGCCCAGTAGAGGTTGATGAAAACATTCTTTTGCTCTCTCTGGTCTTGAGCAGATGTGGAAATGTGAGTACAGGTGCTGGGAGAAACCTGTATTGAGCACCTGAAGCTGAGCTGAGACCAGCCCCTGGCCAAGCAGGAGCTTTCTGTGCCTGCAAAGCTTCACTTTCCCATCCTCACAGTAAGACTGGCTTTTGTTGGGTTTTTTTTACTGCTTCAGGTAGTGGCACAACATTTATTAATGTGTTTCTGTAGAGGTTTTTGTACCAGCAGGATTATTTTGATAGTCTTTGCTTTTGTCCAGTTTAGGTTAAGGGGTTTCAAGCTGTTGGATAATTATTCTCAAAACTAACTGTATGTATCAGGCTTAATTCTTATCCTTGAAAGCACCAAGCAACTAAAAGGAAAACTCCACCCCACAAATTCTAATTTTGCTTGCTTGGGAGCCAAAAGCAATGGTACCATTGCCCCAACCCTCGCTGTGAGCATCCTTTTCAGTCTAAAACAAGGTTGTGCACTTGCCCTTCCATCCTGATATATTAAACCTGTCTCTGTGTTCTGTCCTTAAATTAACAGATACTCCCTGACAGCTTCCCTGTCTTGTCCCCTCCCCAGCCTCTTCTGTGATCTGGAATTTGTGCAGCAACTTCAGCTAGCAAAGGCTGAGCAACAGCACTTAGTTCTTGTATGGAACTAATAAAGTATTCCTGGCCACAAGTTGTTTGAAATACTGCAGTGCACCTGCAGAAGGGAATTAAGTTACCCCTCCTGAATTGTGGTTCTTCAATTAATCTTTACACTGGGCACATATATCAATAGCATCTAGTTCATACAGGGTGACAACAATGCTAAGAAATTATAAGAAAATTAGGACTGAAGCTGGACTGAATTTTTATGAAGAGGCATAAAGCCAGGCATGAATATTTACTTGGGGTTTTTTTTGTATTGTGCCTGACCTTGGCCCAAGTTCTCAAAGTCTCAATGAAACCTGAAATTGTCTTGTCAAACCTAAACCTCAGCTTTTGCTGAAAAGTTTGAGAAGGATTTTTGTTCCCTGTCACCTCTCAAATTTCTGAAACAACTCCTGGTTTCTTTTGTAATATTTTCCTGGCTTTTATTAGCCACAGTAGAACCTGAAGGCATCAAATGGAAATGCTGATTCTGGTTCCAGCCTTCATCTGCAGGGCTAAAGCACCACAGGAGGTGCAAATGTGTGGTACTGCAGGCTCTGGGGGGGTCTCGACTGAGTGTGATACCAGTAGTCAGGGAAGATCTGTGGCATTTAATGTTGATAGATACAAGGCTGAAAAGGATGTCTGTGCTCAAAAAAGGCTTTGCACCCCATGCTTAGAGTGCCAAAAGCAAGGCTCTTTCATTCATCTGTTTTCCTTACTGCAGATGTTAGGCAAGAGCCCTTCCTATCCACTAAGGGTAAGGATGACAGCTGGTCCTGCTGATGCAGAGGGGACAGTAACCCCTGGGGTGACACCCTGAGCTCTCCTGCCAGAAACAGCTTTACTCCTTAGTGTAAGGGCTCTCGATTTTGCTGCCCAGCCCCGAGACTGGTGCTAAATAAGCTTTGTCTTGACTTGTGGGTAGGTTTTAATGTGAAATACTCCAAGTGATTGCCTTATGCCAGCTGCCACTTCAGGGTGATAATGGGATTATGCTGACTAGTTGGGAGGAAGGTAAATCTTTGGGAGCGCCTTCCTTGTTTGTGTTTGCAGATTAGGATCACCTCACCTGCTTATCTCTATTGCTGTTTTAGAGGGTACAGGCTTAGAAGGAGTTCACTACCCACCCCTTAACCTTCTTGCACCAGTGGAGCCTGGTGTGATGAGGAAAGAGCTTTGGCACTTTCCTGCGGATGAACAGCCAGGCACAAGAGCAGCAAATCAAAATATATTCAGCCTGAAATGCAAGGGCTGATGCTCCAGTCCCAGTGCAGCTGGCTGCAACCTTAGTGTGAAGTCGTATTGTGCCTTCTACATGTTGGATTTTGAAGAATATGTATAACTCATTGGGGTTTGTCTAGCATTTTAAATAAACTTTTTGTGCTTTCAGGCTTTGTGGCTGAATTCATTGCTCATTGACTTCATGAACGTCTCACTGTTCAAATGTCCATATGTTGTCTGATTACCCAGACTGCCTATGTAACTCCCACATGTTTTCTTCCTGCCTGGTTGCTTATTACTCTTCCCTCTGCTGGGCTAATAATGCCACCTTTATGCCCATATTAATCTTTTTTTCCTCTGCAAGTGTCCCTGGTCCTATTCTCACCTTTTTTTTTAATGTGAAATGCTCCATTAAGTCCTTCCTTTCACCATCAAACCCCCTCTCAAACACTTGTTTTTTGCCAGTAAATGCTGAATCCACTTTCCCCCTTCATGCACAGGTGCAGGTGGGATGGGTGAAACCATGGCAGTGTCATTGAGAAGCACCAGATCTGCCTCTCCTGTTCTTGGCTGTTCCTAGGGCTGCACTCTCACTAGAGGCTTCCTCTAAGAGTGCCTGTTTCACACACAGCAAAACCTCTGTTCCATTGTCTGATGTACTGTGGCACTGCGCTGATCTCTCTGGAGCAGCACAGCCCTGAGGGTCACTGACAGCAGTGGGTTGTGGCACTGGGGTGCAAAGGAGCTGCAGAGCAAGAGCCCTTCTGCTGCATGGTTTGGTATCAAAGCCTCTTGTTTTGCCATCAGGAGCTTGTCTGAAACTGGAGGTTTTGACAGAGTGAGGGAAAGGTGGAGAATGGCTGGTAAAAAGAGGAAGTTATAAAGCCAGTGGTTGATGTATCTCATGATGCTTCCTTGGCACTTGAGTGTTATCTTTATTGCAAGCTCCCTGGGGGAAGCTGTGGCTGAGCTAAATCTGCATGCCTGAACACTGTCCTGCTTAACCAGCGCCCGGGTTTTGTGCCTTGTCTGCATGTGACTGCCACTGACCTAGTGCTGCTCTGAGCCAGGAGAGCTCTTCCCCCTCTGTTAGTGCAGGGTGAGTTACTGGGCAGCCACAACCCAGGGACAGCTGCCTGAGGGCAGGCTTGTGGTGGGGGCAACTGGGGCTATTTTCAGATAAATATTGTCTGCAATGTCACTTTTGTCCTTGAGAGCCTGACTGAGAAGCCAATTTTTCTACAGTTGGTTGAAAATCACATTGCATCAAACAAATAAATGTTCTGGCTGTGCTTATTGCTATCCTGGAGGGAGGGAAGTCAATTAGGCAGTGCTAAAATAAATGTGGAATACTTTGACCAATCTGGCATGAAACAAGAGCTACCCAAGGTATGGCCGAGTGTGTCTCCCCAGCACACATAGCACTGGATGGAGGCATTGGCATTCGAGGTGGGGATGGACAGGCTAGTGCTGAAGTCTGTGCTCATCCAAAGGCAGATTCCAGGTCCAGCTCGGGGCAGGCAGCTCTGCCAGTTCAGTTCAGAAGGCAGGCCTGCAGTGTGCATGCAGGCTGTCTGCAGGCTTGCTGTAACAGTATTTTAAGTATGTTGCCCTTGGTTTTAGTTTCATGGATAATTTTAGAAAGCATATGCCTCAGTCTCTAATTTCCAAATTACTGCTGCTGTTCCATGTGTCAGATGGTATCTGTTCTTTCATGACCAAATTTTCTTATCATCACCAGTGACACTCAATACTTTTGCTCCAATGCTGCTACTTTTAGTTCCTTGGAAAGCTGCAGAGCTTTCTCTGCTGACTGATGTGCCTGTGGTGGGGAAGGAGCCAGTGGGACCAGAGGCACTCCTGTGTCACTTTTTGCCTCTTTTGTTATGGAATGGCAACACCCATACTTCAGTACAGGATACTGAAGGAGTGGTGGAAACATCGAAAGTGTTGTGTTCAAGTTTAAAAGTCTGCAAGTGGTGGCCAAGTGCAACCTGACATATTGTGTCCTTTAGTTGTTCACGATCTGTGTGCAGATGTTGAGTTCATGTGTCCCCCCCCTGCAGCCCCACTTGCATCTTAGTGCTGCCACCACCTCTGTTCCCATAGCAACTGGAACACCTGTGTGTGGACAGCCCAGCTGCAGCCAGGTGACACTCGGGCCCCTGGGATGCCCTGTCAGGCATCCCTGCTGGGAAGCACTGCTTCCACTTGTTTGTGCTGCAGGGCTTTAAAGGAGATTATTTGCACAGTCAGAGATGGAGCTGCACCTTCAGGCAAGGTGGTCTATTGCCCCTTCCTGTAAACCTCATCAGACTGTAAGTACTGTGCACTAAAACTTTCCAGCTTGCATATCTGTATCCAGCCAGATTTTTTTGGGAAGCTTCAGCAGCAATGGCACCTGTATTTATATACTGTTTATTTTATAAACTTTTCTTTATAAAGGTGTAAGCTTCTGGGCTGCAGATTAAAGCTTTCCAGTACAGAATGTTTTGGTTTAATGGGATGGCTCTTCTGTGGGGAAGAGCCATCTAAACCTGACCACGTGAGAGGTCTTAGCATGCTTTCCAGTCTTGCAGACTGAAATTGTTTGGTTTGGTAGCTGCCCCCCAGTTCATCCTGATGATGCCTGAGCTTGGCTCCTGGGGTATGTAGCCATTTCCCCAGAAATGTGCTTTTCCACATCCTTTTCTGTGGCTGGATACTAAAGAATACTAAAGGATGACCGTGGCTGGTCTGCAGAAAGGATAAAAGCTAAATGGGGAGATGGGAAAAGAAAACTTGGAGTGAAGAGTCTCAAGAGCTGGACATGGAAGAGTAGGTAACATTAAGACAGGCAGGCCTGTGAAACCACACAAGGGCAGGTGAAATGGGGAGGTCTCAGAGGAAGGAGGCAGGGTTTGGTGTGGGATAAAGGTTGCCTCGTGAGCCTTTGTTGCCCCTGAGTTCAGGATTAGGGGGTGCCATTTCCAGCTGAGTGTTCACCCCTTCCCTGCACTGGCTGTGCTCAGGGAGTGACAGCTCCTGCTACAAGAATCACTTCACCCCTTCCCTGAGTGTGTATGAGGTAAGGGACGTGCCGGAGAGGCTGATAACTGTGGGGAGAAGAGGTAAGAGGTATGGAAGGGGAGCTTCAGCCTTGCCTTTTATTTGTGCCCACCCTGGGTGCTTGTGGAAGTGAGTCAGCACCATCTGCTATTTCTATGTCCATTATTTTTCAGTCAGTCCTGCTCAGTGCCCAGAGTCCTGGACTTCCCCTTAAGCCATTTTTGACTACAAATCCTTCTGTATCAAGAACCAAATATCATGAGTATCTTGATATCAAATATCAAGAGTTGTGAAAGTTGCTGTTAGCTGGCTGAGATGAAGGTCTGGAGTGCATTATCTTAGGTGTAGAGTCTGTTTTGTATACACAGTAAAAGCACCTCATCTCCCTGTTTTACTGTGAGAATAATTTGTTTGAAGTGCTTGGATACAAGAGCTGAGCACTGGAAGGAGCCATAAAGAAAGATTTTTTTTTTCTTTAGTACAATGCTTTGAGCAGTGTGCAGTAAAGAGGAGCAGAAGGGTAAGTACTGGTCACAGGAGATGAAATGTAATATTGTCATTTTTTTCTGTGTCTTGAATAAGATGGGGAACTTTTGGAGAAAAATAAGATGTGATCATGTAATTAGACTCTGTCCTCATACAGGCTTTTCAGGAAGCAACACAAAAGCTCAGCAGACCTCTGAGCTATTGAACACCTGGCTTTGCAACCTTGCTAAAGTGTTTTTAATATAGATAGGTATGGTATAATAACTCAGACTGAAATAGTTCTAGTTGCTAGGATTGACCTTTTCATTACTTCTTCAGCATCCCAGCACTAGTTAAATGTGTTACTTCTAAAAAAAAATTAAAATAAGTAAAGAAGAATTTCCAGAAAGATTTTAAGTACTTGTTGATAGGGACTTCAGTGCTTCTGAAAAACACTTTTCTCCTTTTTGCCAATACCATGGCATGAGGTTTTGGCATTATAGAATGATTAGGGCAGTTAATTGCAGTAACCCACACTGCACTCATTTAGAAACCTGCTTTAAGCCCATACTTATACCCAAGTTTGCTGGAAACTTCTTTTGTTTAATGTCTTGTGGTCAGATATGTGAAAAAAGCTGTGGAATGAGGGATGTCCCAGCATAAGCTGTGCTGATTAGAAGAAGGTTTATGAATGTTTTGTTGCTTAACACTGCCTGTGGACCAGTCATGGATGCTGGAGGAATTTTCAGAGATGGAGCACAAGAGTCACAGGAAGGTCTGATGCACAATTCCTAGCAATGGGTCCCTTCTTGGGGGAGAAGACTTGGAAGTTGGGGGCTGCATCTCTAGCAACAGTCCTAATGGAAGGACATGTTGGGTCCTTCCTTGAACAGTAACTATGGCCTGGGGTTGTAAAAACCCTAAAGCTTAAAAGAAGATTGTTGCAAGATGAAGTTTCCACTTTCATTTTTTTAAAGTATATTGAAAGTAGGCTGTAAAAATGTCTGGTGCCTACATATGTGTAGTATGATCCTCCTCATCATTGCAGGGGAAAGCTTGTAGTTTTTCAAAGAAATAATGTGAGATGATAATTTAGTGGCAGGAAGCTTATTATTTTCATTGTTTTCACTCATTCCCTTTGAAATTCTATGTTGCAGTCTGACACAGGTCTCACCACCATTTTCAGAGACCCCCACTCTTCCCATACCTTTGCATCTCACTGCTGTTCTTGAGCCAGAATTAGCATCCAGTAATACCCAGGAATGGGATGAGTCACATCACCTACTCTTTAGTGCTCAATGACACCATGCTTCAGGATTGTTCCCAGTTTGCTGTGTTCTCAATTCTCTCCAAACTGCTGCTGTGCTGCCTTGAAATAATTGTCTGATTGTAGATGAGGTTACACTGGTGTAGGTCAGGGTGAATTTTGTGAAAGGCTGGAATGCAAAACAAGTAGAGAGGCCTGGTGGTGCTTGTATGGTCTCAGAGTGTTTTATACCTGCAAGAGGTATGGGCAGAGGAGTTTAATCTGTGCCTTAGGCTTGGCAGTGCTTGGTTAACAGTTGGACTTGATGACCTTAAAGGTCTTTTCCAACTTAAATAATTCTATGATTCCATCTAATGTGGACAACAGGACTCAGCTGATGAACTTTTCTGTTGTTTTGCAGGCTTGCAGTTCTCTAGGTCCTAGATCTGTGATAGCAGATTTACTACACAAAGAAGTTGATATGTTTCAAATTCCTTCTTAATTTGGGTTTGCTAAGACAGTCCTGTATAAGCTCATTCTGGCTTTATGTGGCTGTAAATAATGCTTGGCATTGTAGCTGGCATAGGAAGGACATTGCAGCAGGAAAGATGTAACATTGGGTTTTCTGCCAAGACGTGATTTTTAGGAAAAGCAGCAGGAACAGAACATTCAGCAGCCCTTAATTGTGACTTTAAGAAGTGCAGATGTTAGGAAGAGCTTTTGGAGGAATATTTTTGTAATAGTTCTGCACAGTATGAGCTGCAGATGAGCTGCATCTCAACTACCGGAAAGTTTGAGTTTGCTTTGTAATCTAGACTCAGTTCTTTATCTTTTACTGCCACCAGTTAGATTTTTATGTTAGTCTGGTACATTTGAAAGCCTTTCAGACCTCCATTTGGTCTGACCACCAAACCCAAGTGCTGTGAGCACAGACAAGCCCCAAACATCTCACAAGGTTGGGTCGTCCTCTTCTGTCCACTGGCTGGGAAACCTGGCAATGGGAGAAGGACTGAGGAGCCCTTACCCACCCTGGTTTATTTTCCCAGGGTGAAAATGCTGGAAAAGGCTTCCTGGAGCTTTGCATTTGGCTCAGAGGTTTCTCCCCGCTGAGGCTCTGCACACCCACAGTCTGAGGCTCCTCTGAGAATCCTGGGTTTACATTGGAAGCAGGACTGTTGTCAGAGCAGCTGATCACATCCTTTGTCCTGAAGTGCACAAGTGAGGCTGCTGTGGCCAGCAGGGTCACCTTGGCCACCTGAGGAGCTTTGTGGCAGGCAGGGCCTGGAAGGGTGCCCAGGTGACAAACCAGCACAGACCCCTGAGAGCTCAATGTCCCTCCTCAGGTCCCAGTGCAGCATCTCCCTAGCAAGACTGACATGGAACAGGAGAAGGTGAGTTTTTAAAGCCTAGCAGGAATGCAAGATACAACAGCCCTACAGGCTTCAGCGTTTACTGTCTAAGAATATTACTGGCTGTTTGAGGGAAAATATGTAGGTCACTGAGAACACCTTTTTTTTGGTGCTCGTTTGCTTTGCTGCTACTAATATTTGAAGTTCTGGAATTCAAAACAAAAATTTTCCTAGGTTTGAAATTCTCTGTGCGGTGTGAAGCTGACCACCTGGAGAGCAGAAATTCAGTGCATCAACAGAAAGAGGGGTTTCTTTTTTTCACTGTAATGAATATTTACCAGTCAGCACATCTGACAGGCTTTTAGCAGTAAATATCGCTTGAAACCAACTGCTGGAATCCATGGCTGTAATAACAGAAGGGAATGAAGGGAAAAGGGAATTCACATTCCAAATCCTTCCAGAGTAACTTATTAAAAATAACAAATTTGGAGTAGGACTAGGAACAGGCTTATCAGCACCTGGAGAATGATGAATTTCATGATTGCTAAAAGCTGTTTGTGCTGTTTTAAGTAATGTTAAGTGTCTGGCACATGCTGATCTTGGAAGTGGTCAATGATCCAAATAAATATTGGGAGGAAGCTGAGTCAGTTCTTTGGGTGTAAAAACCTGGGAATGTCAGCCCTGAACAGTTCTGACAGCTATCACATGCTACCTTCTTTGACTTTACTCCCCACTGTCTTTTTTTCCTTCCTTCTGTTAGCCTCATGTGGAAATTTATGTGCAGAAATTGTAACAGATAACTTTATGGTTTTTCAATGGAATATCTACAGATCTTATTGGAGAGAAGAAAAGCCTGTCTAGAGGAATGGCTGGGAGGCAGTTCTTCAGCTCAGCCCTGGGCTCAGCTCAGGAGTTTTTGAGTAATCTGGAAGCCAAGTGTTTAATCTGTCTATTCCCCACCTATAAGCTCAGGCTAATAATGCTTCCTGTAGACACACAGCATGAGGGATCTGGAGGCCTTGATTTTAGCTTGGAAAGCCACTGCAGGAAAAGCAGCAAAACAAGATTAACAGATGGATCACATTGTTTCTCAAACAGACTTTGACAGGGCAAAGCTTTAGCCCATTTTGGGGGACAGGAGGAATAAAGGCAAAAGCAAATGCACTCACATAATCTCCTTTTTTAGCTCTAGTCAGTTGTGGCATCAACTGCATCTGCTTCATCTTTGCAGCTGGGGGCTCCTGC
The DNA here is from genome assembly GCA_013186435.1 of Turdus rufiventris. Classification (NCBI taxonomy): domain Eukaryota; kingdom Metazoa; phylum Chordata; class Aves; order Passeriformes; family Turdidae; genus Turdus; species Turdus rufiventris. The sequence continues at coordinate 506,289 of PYHW01010122.1, read as the reverse complement.
TTGAGCTGAGCCAAGTCCCACTGGTTCATCACAGAGGAGTTCTTTCAAGCTGCTCCTGTGTCAGGGTGATTACACTGCAGTGCATCCAGCTGAGATGGACTGCAGGGACCAAAAATGTGGGGGAATAACCACATTAATGCCTGCATCTGGTCTTGACCAGTACATGCTCTGGTTACTGTTCAGCATCATTAAGTTGGAGCCGACTGGCCCATGCCTCAGAATGTCAGATGTGCAATTTCAGATTGGGGAATTATGTACCTAAAAATCTTCATTTTAGGCTGTGGCTTCCTATACTACCTGGAAGTGCAGCAGAATTGGAAGAGTCCTGCCCCAGGACTCCTGCATGCTGTACCAGCTCTGTTTCCTGTAGGACAGAGATGCAGAATATGAATATGCATTTATATTTTGGCAGTGCAAAAGACCCACATGTTTAATGTTTTTTGTACTTGGTGCTGTATAAATGTATTGAAAGCTATGATCTCTGCATAATGAGCTCTTGATCTCAAGACAAGTCAAAATGAGAATAAAACAGGCAACAAAACAAAAATTAAGTGATAGAGAAAAAGTTAAGGAAGCATTCTTACTTTGAGATCAATAACTGCAATATATTTGGAAATGACACAGGTTTCCAACCTCCTCCCCTTAAAAACAGCCTGCTTTCCACAGCAAAACAATAACAAGTGTTTGATGTATAATCTCATACTGGTGTGGATTAGGCATGTCTGCCCTGCAAGAGACTGAACAATTTTTACTTAGCCAAGCCAGCTTTAAATGAAATCCTTTGGAGGCCATGACCAAGCAGGTGAGGACACACAGATGGCTCTGGGCTTCTGGGGAGATGTATGGGGTTTGTAGGGTGAGCCTGGTGCTGCTGGGACCAGCACAGCACACACAGAGCCAGCACTGGCCATTCCTCCTGGCCCAAAGGGCTGATAAAGCACCTGGCCCAACACAGATGGACTGAAGTGGTGCTTCTGAGATAGCCAAGAAGGCAAAGAAATTCAGAGAGAAAATGTGAACCACGCAAAAGTTGAAGGGGGGAAGTTGAAAGGCATTGGGATGAACTGGGGAGCTGTAAAAGCTGCCTTGAGCTTTCCTTGCTCTGTGTGTTGGGGTCACTGCCAGTGTTTGAAAAAGGACACAACAGCTCTGTGGCTTTTCTAAGGGGGACCAGACCCTCTGAATGCTTCCTGGAGAATGTGGCAGGTCACACAGTGCTACCAACTGGGTTTTTTGGAGTGATGCTCATGGAATTTAATAGCAAGACTACTCCTAGTTAAGAGAAAAGTGTGTCTGTGAGAAGCACTTTAATCCTCACATCCCTTAGTTCTCAGATTGTCTGTGCTTCCTTTTTAGCAATTGACACTCATTATGCCACAAGTGCAAATTGTCACAGCATGTTTTCTGAAGTTTGATGTAATGAGGAAAGAATTCAGATAGCATCGATACCTCATCATTTTGCACTGATTGTTAGTGGGAACCAACAAAATCAGATACAGCTTTTCTGTATTAAGTGTACAAACAATCTGTGGGATCAAAACCACTGACTGCAGTTGGGTCAGATTTCATGATTAAGTCCATGTTTTTAGGACAAAAACTGAACACGGTTAAGAGTTTTGGAGAACCCTCTGTTCTAAGGGGACATTCTAAGGGGAACTGAGACTTTGTGGGAATCCCTTCTGTGGTGATCTCCTGCTCCTGTGGAAAAAGATAGTGGGAAGGGAAGGAAAGCTTTCCCAGTACAAGATCCTGCTTAGTTCCAAAGAGCTGCCGCAGCAACAAAGCGTTTCTGTCGGTGGCAGTGCTGTGTAATACTAACAGGAGGCACGAGATGGGGCTCTTTTAGCCCAATCGGCCCCAATTCCGCTCCCTGGCTGTGGGGCAGTGGGATGAGGATGCGCTTGGCTGGGAGGTGAGCCCGCAGCTGCAGGATGTGTGTGCAGCGCCTTGTCCCTCCATGGCTCATTTGTGCAGCTCTGACAGAGGCTTTTCCCCCATGCAGAGCCCAAAACCAGCATGTCTAAACTCGAGACAGAGATTTTTTCTTGTCTCTCACTGCCCCTTTGCACAGTGAACCTCTGGGCACAGATTTCACCTTGTGTAGGGCAGGTCAGTTTTCCTAGGGGAAGTTTTCTGGTTCATTTGGCAGATTTCTGTCCACACAGCCAGGAAAAGGTTAAAAGCACCTTCAGCTGGTGTTGAACATCTTTAAGCTGTCATGTCTTCTCTTTGAAATGTATAAAATGCAGCTTTAAATAAATCCTCATTCTTCTATACTGTGTGTTCTTAGATGCAAACAAGCTGAACTTTCTCCCCAGGTACTGTGTGCCTCTAAAAAAAGGCTGAAATAAGAGATTCCTCTGACCTGAAACACCTAATTTAGGCTCTGTGGGACTCTGCCATCCAATAATCTCATTGCTCCAGAGCTCAGAAATAATTTTTTTAAATTGCATTAAAATAGCAGATGTTAAAAATATGCAGTTTGTGAGAGGGAAAGCTCCCTTTCTCAAAGGCACAGAACAATAGATAACATTAATACGACATCTGAGTCTGTGCCTTTGTGCAGCTGAACATCTCATGGTATCTGGACTAAGTGATGATAAAGAGACCAAATTGAATGTGGCTTGGAAGATTTTGTCTGCATCTGTAATTCATCTCCTGATTTTTTTTTTTTTTTGCTACAAGGGGAGAAGCACAGTGAGTGCTGTAACAAGCACCAGGCACTGCAGGTTGGATTTAGCCCTAGCAGGGATCCTTTGTGGGCAGAGGAGTTGCACACTGAGAATGTCCCAGGTCCCTGTTTTATGTAGATTAACAGCTAATTATGCTAATTGCATTCTCAGTTAAAGTCCAGCATCAGTCAGTGCTGTTTGTTGCTAAATATCAGCTCATTGAGACAAAAAAGTGTGATACCTGTGAGGCATGTGCAGAGCTTTTTAGAGGATACTCTTAAATTGCTTACGCTTGATGGATCGTGTTCTTTGCTTTGCACAATTCCTTGCACAAGGAATGAGCTAACACAGAGTTCACTGCAGGATCTGTAGATGTCCAGATACTAGCAGTGCTGCTGGGCACTTTGTGTGTGTGTGTGTGTGTAAAAAAAAAAAAAAAATCCTCCAAAATAAGTTGGGGTGACCTTGTAGCTTTGGGTTGTTTTGAAGTATGGTCATTAATCCCTATGAGTTGGGCAGTCACAACTTGTCCTGTGTGTATAAAAAACAGAAGAGGAGCACAAGGCTGTCTCTAAAACTCTTGGAGTGCAAAATACTGCATAGAAGGGAGGCTTAGGCGAGAGGAAATGCTGGATTGAAAACAGGAGGAGACTGTGGAAATGGATAACTTGCTGTCTTGGCTTATAGCTTGGGACATGGGAATTCCAGGCTTCTGTCATGGGCGTGAGTCGTGGTGAAGTATGTGTGGTTACAGCAGAAAAAAGATGCAGACTGCTGCAGAAAATAATGTTTATACAATGCTCACATAGAAATGTGTTTTTTCCAGTTGTTACATCGCTCGAAGCATTAGGGCTGAGAAACCTGAATGTTCTTCAGGGCTTCTTAGCAAATATGTATTGATGGCTCCAGATGAACCCAGGGGCTGTGGGGTTTGTGCAGTTGGCTGCTCTTACAAGAAGCTGGATCACTGCACTTCTGAGGGAGAGAGCACAGGGAAGATTCCTGTTGTGCCAGCACGGCCATGCCAGTGTAAATGAAGGTAGAACCCAGCCTGTGGTTCTCTGTAGTGCACTGGGGGACATGGGATGTGGCAAAAAGATGGATGTTCTGCCTGGATGCAAGGGAGCCACCTGTATGCCAGTACCCAGAGCACTTGTGCTTCTGTGCTCTAGCACCCAGAAGCTTCTTGAAAACAAGTTACTTAGTATGTTTGGGATAGTGGTTAGGGTTACCCCAATAACTCAGAAGTACAGCATTTTCACTGCAATAATCTACTTCTTAAATGTTAATAAATGAAACATGTTTTTATAACTTGAAGCACTAGATGTTTCCTGAAGTTCCACTCTGACTTGATTGCACTGAGAAGGGTAAAATTTCTATGTCCTAGAAATCTTCCAAAGAAGCTTATTTTAATCATTCTTTGCCAAGTACAAGCATATTTATCCACTGCTGTTATGATAACTCCTAAATGAAAGTAAAACTGACACATTTGTGCTGGAAATCTGGGCTGCTCTTGTTGGATGCATGCTAAGGATCATATGTGTAACAGCTGCTTGGTTTATGGGTTTTTCCAGAGGTGGCTTTTCAGTGGAGTAATGCACAGTTCATCCTTTAGTGTAACTCTGTCATTACAAAGCTGAGTGACCATTGCAGGAAGAGATTCCATCTCTGAGCTGAGGGAGGGGCAAGGCAGGCACAAAGGCAGTGATCCAAGTGCAGGTTGTTCCTAGAAGCTAGATTCAGGTTGAGTTAGGAAGCGATTAATTTTCAAATGTGATCGATTTTTCCCTCTCTAAAGAAGAGTAGGGTATTGGTGGTGAGGTGTGGTCATAGTCACTGGAACAGCACAAAGCCTGTCTCCCATGAGCAAAACCTGCTTGGGCAGATGTTTTGGTGCAATTAATGTGAAATGAAAATGAGGTGCTTTATAGATTGCCCCACTGCAGTAGGGTGCAGTCCTGATGGACTGGCACTGGTAAAATCACAGGACAGCTAATTCTGAGCTTAACCAAACCTGTCTTTTAGTATTCTATGAAGAGTGGTAGTGACCTCCAAATTCCCTTTTGGGATGCTGCTGTAGATCTACTCTGATCTCAGAATCATGTAAACCTGAGAAAGATAAATATTGTGTTGCATTACTCTTTAAAGCAAAGATGAAGACAATTCATGTGCTCAAAAAATGGTTGTCAAAAAATGCTCACAAAACATGAGCTATGTTACCAGTTGCTGCCTTTTGGTATGGTAACCATTGGAATTATTCACAGACACCTAACTCAACCTGGCACAAAATACTGCATCTTTTCACAGAGAAAAATTCTCCTACTTGTTCCTGTAGAGTGTAAAGGATTTAGAATTGCATTTCCTTATAGTGTTATATTTAGACTGTAGGGTGAGAAGTTATTTCAGTCCTTTAGAATTCTGGTTGAACAGAAAGTTATAGTTATAAGTGAATTACATGCAAAAAAAGATCTTGTGAATGTGACAGGTAAATGGCAGCTTTTGAGTACTTGGGTCAAGAAATTAAAATATTCTGGTTTTCACAGTGGCAGTTCTTTGCGTGACGGTTTATAGATCAAGGCTGCCCTGAGATGGGTTTGCTGTGCTGTAATTAGGGCTGCTCAATAAATAAGGTAATTTAGGTAGCTCATACAAAAGGTGGGAGGAAAGAAGCTAAACAACCTTGTTTTACAAATAAGCTCCAAAATTCACCAAGGACTCCCAAACATAACAGGGATCAGAGCCACATTCCCTCCTCACTGAGGTAGCAGCACTGCAGACACATTTCCAGTGCTCATCTCTTAGGGGTGTCTTCAGGTGAATCCCTTAAGGGAAGGTCCCTCTGTGACTTTAGCCAGAAATAATAATAGATTTAGTGAATGATATGGAGATGATTTTTTTTTTTTTTTTTTTTTTTTACCTGCACTTATCAACTTGTTTTTTGCTTCTGTAAGCTCTTCCCTGATACACTGTAGGGAATGATTTAGAAACTGGACCATCACTTCTGTAGCAATTGCAATAAATCTCATATATAGCTTGCAAAATATACCTTCAAGGGCAATAAACCCCCCCTGATGCTAACCCAGGACAGGTTACAGGCCAGGAATTAATTGTTTAAAGTCACTGAAAATTTGTTCAGGCTAAAGTCCTTTTCTGAAGCTTCCTGCTGAGTGGTGAGGGCATATAGCACATGTTTCTCCAGCTGTTTAGGGGACTAGGAGATCACCAGAGGGGTTTGAACGTACATGTCAGGCTTGACACCTGTGAGATTTTGATACCTAGGTCTGAGCATTTCATTTTTTTTCTAATCCCAAAGTGTGTCTTAATAATGGTTAGTGAGACTGAAGTGCCTCAATCTGTTCAGCTTTGGCTGCCTTAGGCTCCATGTGTGTAATGCAAAATATAGCACTGAGGATACTCCAACTGCTGTTTGTAATGCCACATGTAAAGAATTAGTAACAAGACTTAATCATGAAAGATAATCCAAACAAATAAGGAAGTTTCAGTCTTGTATCTGTTACCTATAAATGTTTCATTCTTTGGTTTTATCGTGTACTTGCTATCAGGCAATGGAATGAGAAAGCCAATGCCTGATATCCTCCCTATGTGAGGTTTCCAGAAATACTAAGATGACTAAAGTAAATATTTTTGCACTCAAATGTTATCGAAATATCTTCCAATTAGCAGTTTGTGCAGGCTAAATTTTCAGTAGTTTTTATTCCCAATTATGTATGAAGTAGGACAAAATATTCTTAGGAGCTCTCATCTCTATCTTCTCTGTAGGCTTGAATTCTTGCCTCTGCTTTTTTTTCTTTTTGCTCCTGGAAACTGGAAGCATTTTCTGAGGTATCCAACACAAGTTTGAAAAACTGAAGCCAGACTCCCCTGAGGAAAATTCCCACTCAGAGTTAGTCCATCTGCACTTGCTTTAGAAACCCACTGGGACGCTGCTTTTCTCAGGAAGGCAGAACAGTATTGCCAAGGATATTTTCAATCCTTAAAAAGAGATTTACTGTGGCTCCAGTAAGCAAACACGTGGTTACAGCATGGTTCCATTTGTCTCCAGGTAAATTGAAGTAAAGGGGACACTGCAAGCATAAAACTGAGAAATCTAAAACCTGTTTCTGAAAAGGAGTGGTAAAGTGAGAAGGAGTAACTTACAAATTACCAGACAAAGCATAGCTTACAAATTCCAAAGAATCTGAAATGAAGTGAAAGCTAAATAAATAAAAGTGCAGAAGTTATTGTGTTTTATACCAGGTGAGGTATTTGTCTTGACATCAAATTATTGTGTACTTCACATGAAAGTAACCAAATTACATAAACCTTTAGGATGTTAATAATTTCCTTGGATCTATGAGAGTTTTAAGCTATCAAGAATGTGTTCCTTAAGAGAAGTTTACAATTTCCAGGTAGATTGGCAGCCCCAGAGGAATAATAAAATATAATTTTGGAAACACTTCAATTTTTGTTGTGTTATCAGTGCTGTCAGAGCACCAAAAGAGCTTGCAGCACAACCAGCTAACAAATTACCATTGATGTTTTAGTTCGGGAGCTGCTTCCAGTTCCAAGTTTGCATGCAGGTATCTGTTGAGCTCCAGCACCTGAGAACCTGCTGCTGCCTTGTGGTGAGCAAATGCACCTGAGCTGGAGCTTAAAGCAAGATTGTGCTCTGACTCCTGGACTCCCTTTGGCTCTGAACCCTCAAAATCCAGGGGACTTCTCTGCAGAGGCATTTATAACCACACACTAGGGCACAAATCCACTGAAGAAAGTAGATGTAGAGTAAGTGAATAGACTTGTCTTTAGTGTGATTTGATGAATTCCACATCAGTTCCTACATTACACTGCAGTCTTTAACAAACAGAAACAATCTGGAATAGCTGTGAAGCTCTCTGTGAGAGGATGCTCCTCAGGTGTTGACACAGCAGGCAAACCCCAAACTGCTCTGCAAGCTGAGAGCTTTACAGAGAACAGGTTTATCAAGGAAGGCACTGCAACTGTCTCCACTTTTGACTCTGAGCTCCTCACTATAGTCTTCATCTTTATTCTGGTGGAGGTGATTTCTTAGTCTGATGCCTTTCTCTCACCCTTACCTTACCATCTGTTCCCATGCCACTGCTGATATTTATGTTAAAGGCCTGATATGGCACCAGGGGAGTCTGAGGGTTTTGATATGTCAGAGAAAAGTATTTTCTGTCCTGAAATGATAAATAGGTGTGTTGTAGTTTCTTGGCTGAAAGATCTGACTCACAGGCTTGGCTCTCTTCCAGGATTACAGCATCCTAAATTAGCATCCCACTGAGTCAGGTGATCTCTGCAAGCCAAATCTGTTTCAGCCCTTCTGATTCCTTTAACACAGCAACAAGCTCTCAGTGTCTGAGAGGGATTTCAAGATGACTCAAACATGCTCCTCTGGGTTTTCTAATGGTGCGCTTTTACTGGCCAGTCTCTTGAGAAGAAAATACTGAAGGGCTTTCCCTTGGTTTGTGGAAAGAAAAGTGTGCAAAAGTGAGTGAGTGATTTGCTCTTGATACACCTTTGAAACCATGTTATCTGTCAGAAGTAGTGTTAAGCATTTATCTGATAATGACATTATCTACTTGAATGTGTGGAAAGTATCTTAGATCTGTTACAAGACCAGGCTTAGGCCTTCATTTTTAGGTAAATTATCACAAAACCCTTAGAAGGGCAGGAGGGTGTGAGGTGGAACCTTGTTCTTCATTAACTTTGTGTAAGTTCAATTATACATCAGAATTAATTGAAAATTACTGTGAGGTGTTTCTTCTGGCAAACATGAAGGATTTTGAGCGTCCTAAAGAGAACACCATTTGCTTCCAGTAGGATACCTTTAATTTAAACCCACCAGATGATGCCAGGAAACAGAACCTATAGGTACGTACACCTTAAAACTGAGCCCTTCTGGAATTGGGGGGGAGAAATGAGATGCTTTGTGCACATGCTGAGAAGTGAGACCATAACAAAACCAGACCCTTTGGAAGCCTTCCAGCTCTAGCAATGACCCCAAGTTCTGATCTCAGCTTTGTGCTGTTTTGTGCTGTGTCCAGTGCCCTCCTGCCAAGTCTTTCCTTTTCCCCATGGTGACCTGGTTCATGGCTCTGGCCATGTCCCTTGGAACGAGCCCTGGTGTTACTCTGGGCAATCCCAGTGCTCATCTGCCACATGCTTAGGAAAATGCATTCCCAGAAGTTGCTCTGGTGAAATTTGAAAGGGGAATTGTGACGAGAAATAAGCTTTGTTTTTAAAGAGATGAGGATTTTTGTAATTTAGTTCTATGGTTCCTAGACTTTAAGAACTTGGTATAGACCTAGAGGACCCTGGATTTTGTTTCAGAGTTGTTTTTTTAAGTATTTAGAGCAAGCTGCCTAATGCACATAGCAATCTCTTGTTGCAGTTTCTGTGAGTGAATAAATTGTATGAAGGAGATTCGACACAACATTCCGCTGCAAGCTGAGGTACTGCTTAATGCATCTGCTCTGGTTTTGGTGTTATTACTGGGTTTTCTCTGCATGCTCCAAAAAGCAACAAATTCTGCTGACAAAGCACTGTTGTTCCCTGTCCAACATCACAGGAGAAGCTGCCAAATAAACCTTGTGCCAACCTATTTGATGCAACCAGTTGGGGAGTCGTGTTTATTGAGCAAAAGTTATAAGCAAAATTGGGTTCTGCATAATTTTTTCATTCTATTTAATTTCCAAGTTTAGCAGATGCATTTCCTTTAAATGTGAAAGGTACCAGATGATAAAATCCTAGTTAAATTCTGGGGAGGTTTTTTATTTTTAGCATTAGCTTCCTCTAGATTGAGGGAAACAGCACAAATGAGAATGGATGAACAAAATCTTCCAACACGTTCATCATCCTTATTCTCTCTCGATGGGAGTTGCTTCCTGTCACTTTATATAACAGCTCCTCACACTATTTCTTTTAATAATGAGTAGCCAAATTGTTGCAGGCAGTAGGCATGCTGCAATTTCACTCACTGTGAATATTCCCCACCTTGCCACTTTGACCTTTTATATTTTTTCATTAATCAGCTAAATAAAAATATCATTGGCTGTTCAAATGGATTTGCTTACATATTAGGTCAGACACTAGAACTAAATATTTTTCTTTCAACTTGTTGCTGGCAGTGGACAGAGGAGCTTCAGTAAAGATCCAGGGATCTGAGTGCCTGATTGCCCACCTACAGTCACATGTTTCCTTTCTACTGATGGCATTCCTATAATGAGCACAAAGCTGGGTTTCTGTTTCTGTATTGTAGTGATTTTCTGTATGGCTTATAACTGTTGCTTCATCTGCAATGGTAATTATTTGGGGTTTTTCCTTTTTTTAAGGTTTTCTTTTTTAGTAAGGAAGCATATGCAAAGTAGAGAAGCCAACATAATACAAATGCTCAGAAGCTGTAACCATGATTTAGTTTTCTAGTTACCTGTAACCTTTCCTTGATAGGCTTCTGTTTTATTTGGTCACTGACACTGAGATTTGAAAATTAAATTTTTAAGATAGAGTTGCCTGCTTGCCTTAGGATGAATCTGGATTCCTAACAGAGGAACTGAGTGTCTGCAGATGGGACTCCAACATGAGATCAGTCATGTTGTATCTCTGATAACTCCACCTGAAAACTGAGTGGATGATGAAAACTTGAAGCTGTTTTAGAGCAGATCAGCAGCCTAGAAGCATGAGTGAGCTCTGCCATGTCATGATGTTAGAGGGAAATTTCCTTAAAGCAGGTTTTAGGGGGAAAGGTCATTGTAGAAAATGGGTGGGAACTAGTGATAAGTTTAATATCAGTGTTATGAAGAGGATGGAGCAGGCAGAATGTGAGCAGGTACTTCATCATTCCATGGTATGAATGTGTGAAGAGGCCATGGGACACAAAATTAGCTTTGCCAATTTTAAATCTTGACTTTTTCTGTAATAAAATGGTTACCTGCTCCTCTGTCCTTGTGCTGATGATGTTTCTAACCATTTGTTCATTATGTACTTATTCAGTCTGCACTAATCATTTGGGTTTTCTTCAGATAATCTCCTTCTTCATGCATTAGCAAGTTTTTCTCCCCATTTATATTTTGAGTGGTGTTTTACTCAGATTTGTCCCATTAGTTAGCTGATGGCTTTGAGCCAACACAGGTAATGAGGGAAAAACAAGGAAACAGATTCATAAAGTCATTGGAGCAGCTAAATGTGGGTAAATTCCTACCAGGGATGTGCACAGTTTAACAAAGGAGGCTGTTTTTCAATGAGGCAAATACTGGCATGTTCAGTAGCTTTTGTAAAGTCCATTCAGCATGTATCTGTGTATTTAAGCCTTTTAAATACTCTTGCAAATCTGGGCCTGATCCTTCTAATTCCTAGAGATGTGGTTTACTTCCAGGTCAGGAGGGAATCTGTCCAGTCAGGTATATATATATATATAGGTAGGCATATATATAGGTATATATATATAAGGAGTCCAGGCCTTAGTCATTTCATGGCTCTGAGCTATTTATCCTTCTTGTGTCCATACATGCAGATTGCAGATCTCAGTTTTTATATATAAACACCTCAGTGTCAAAATTCAAATAGCTTTGGATTATATGTGTGAGCTATTATATGAGCTGAGTTTGACCATGACTCAGGGCAAGAAAGAGATTTTGAAAGTTTTATTGATAGCACATAAACATTACTGTTTCCTTGATCTATGTGAAATAGAGATGTTGACATGTACATTTTAAATTGTGGCATGTGCACTGTATTATTTTTGTCAAATGTGGAGTTTCATTTTTGTCTTGGTAAAAATAGGCAATTTTTATCTCTGTAGCCCATGTAACCCTAGTCATGTCTGAGATAAAAGAATTTGCTGGCTTTTTCCACCTTGTGGCTCAATGGTTGTACTGGAATTGCACCCAAGATTATTGTCTAAAGTTTGGGATAGTTGTCTTCTTAAATCGGACTGCTGAACTTGGGGGAAATTTAAACTACTCTGTATGGGATACAGCAAAATAATTAAACCATTTGGTAGCATTCAGATTGAGATCACTGACATGATCTCATCCTGCATGAAACTTTGGATGTTTGGATGCCAGCAAGAAGGCTGAAGAGTAGAAGTATAGATTTAGCATTAGAAAAAAATTTGTTTTCCTCTTGCTGAGGGTTCTGCAGTGTGAAGAACTCTTCAGCTCCTTCCTTTGCCAGTACAAGTCGTGTCACAAAAGCCAGATGTCAATAACACCTGTTCAGAAGCCATCAGCTCATCCTGATATCAGCTGGCACAAGTTGTGCTTGATAATCTGTCTGACTCATCCTGCTCCAGCAGCGCTTGTTCTGTCTGATTAGTGACATGAAAGGGAATATGTGAGGACAGGACAAAGAGCAATAGGAGTACATTGTTCTTTTGTTTATTCTCAGTCTTACAGGTCTGACCATGGCTACTTTGAAGATCTCAACTTGGTGGTGTGCTGGGCATCCAGAGAAGAGCCTAGTTTCTTGGAAATTATAAAGAAACCAGGACTGACAGACAAGCACAACAATTCTTGCTAACTGAATGTCATTTTAATGCTTCCCATACCTACCTTCCCTGATCTCAGACCTCTATTGCTGCTTCTTAGCCTCTTCTCTCATTCTTCAGCCACTTGTCTCAGCTGTTCTTGTGGTCGTGGTAGTCCCAGATGGTTTTTCCTGTTAGACACTTTGTGAATTTATGTCATGATTCCTGCCCAAAAGCATGTGTAGGTACTTTAGAGTTTGGTTTCTGTGTTAGATATTCACTCCTGCAGTTGCACTCTAAGCAGTCATCTATGCTGCTTGTTTGTTTTTAATTCTATTTTTTGTTTCATGGACTTCAGAAATGTACAGATGAGGTATATTTGTGTCTGACTCTCCAGGCTTGTCACAGGCACAGGACACTTTCCTTGTCCATGAGGAAGCCAGACTTGAGGCTGTGCTCATGTCAGACCCCTGTGCTATCCAGGAATTAAGGGCTGTTTAATGACTTTGGGGCACTCTGGCTTCTCCTGAGTGTGTGGTATCCACCACCAGTGGAAAGATGGAATGACAGGCCCTGTCCTCACATGTGATCCTGCCAGAGCTGTGCTGCTGGGCCATGGCCATGTTGTGTGCTTGGAGACCTTCACCTGGCACGCAGTACAGCTCCACTTGCTCACTCTGAGCACCTAACCCTTGCTTTTATCATCTGCCAAAGTGCTAGAGCCTAGCTGGGAGTTGTTAGAGAATCCCTTTCACTTTTTTCTTTGGTTGTTAAATTTTATTTATGTTAGTCCTACAGGAACAGTGATGAGACCAAGGTCAGGGCACACCAACATCTGTTACCTTTCTATCTTGTCCCCTGAAGTTCAGGTTCATTTGATGTCTCCCCCACCCTCCTCCAATTGTACAGTTTAAAGCTGGTTTGTGCTGTCAGCAGCTAATTAATAGTATATTTCACTGAGAATAGCAGCAACCCATCTGGGTTGCAGACCCTGTAACCCTGTAGCTGAAGTATTGGGAAAGTTTACAGATAGATTTACAAAGCTGCTTTCTATCTGTTTGGTAAAGAAATGGGTAGGGAGTGGGTCTATTCGATGCATTTTAACTTCAGGTAGCAAAATCAGTAACAGTCCTTGCCTGTTCATATGGCTAGAGAATTTGTGATCAGCTGAAGTTCAGGCTCTTCACACTGTGCTCAAGTCAGCACTGAGTACTGTGACTATTTTGTTCACCCTGGCATGCTTGCATACACCAGCACTCTGAAACTCTTGGTCAGTGATTCGTGTCCTTGCTGTTTTTTAGGATGGGAAGTCATCAGTGTCACTGAGTAGAGCCCTCCTGCTCTTGTGGCCACATCACCAGTCTGAGCTCCCAGCTCAGTGCTAAACCCAGCTTGCTGAGAGCTGCTGTGGTGCCACGAGCTCAGAGGAGCCCCTCACCCTGCAGGTGTTCACCAGGCTCTGCAGGAGCTGCCCCACAGTGTTTGGGCCAAGGGCTTCTGCTGAATTTTCACTGCCAGCCACATCAGTCCAGTCAAGCTGGAGAAAACTCAGCTTGCCTTAGCAGTTCTGTGAATTCTTGGCAGCAGGCTTGAGGGGTGTGGTCAGAGCCTGAAGCCCAGAGCTGTCCCATTTCCCTGTGTTCAGTGGGATGCTGTAACCAAGGGAGCACTTAGACATGCATTAAACATCATAGCATACAGGTTCTCAGAATGAATGCAGCGATCACAGTGTGACTTAAGAAAAAAAGACAAACTTTAAACAGTCTTTGCTTAATCTGAAAAATTAAAAATACCCCAAAACTTGTATCTACTTATTTTGTACTCTGATTTTATCTGAAAGTAGCTTGTGCAAGTTGTGATGTGGAGCTGTTCTTGTAAGTGAAATTAGGATCTATGGAAAGTCCACTCTCTTGATCAAAGGGGCAGGGAATAACTGCTACATTACATGGAGTAGCAATTCCTGTTTGTCTCAGTTCTTCAGACAACCTCACAGATGCTCAATGCCTTCTTGCTAGAAAAATTGCCTCTCTTCTTCACTTTGACCTGTTTTGATGCATTCTAATATAAAGGATTAATTTGAAAAGACATTCAAAGCCCACCTGGATGTGTTCCTGTGTCACCTGCTCTAGGTGACCCTGCCCTGGCAGGGGGATGGACTGGATAATCTCCAGAGCTCCCTTCCAACCATAAGGATTCTGTGACTCTGTGAAATAGCTCAATATTTCTGGAAACTCTCTCTAGACAAACTTTGAAAGGAATAGATGTCTCAAAAAGTATATTATTTCACGCTCCTATTTGCAGGGCTGAGCACACAGGACAGTAACACAGTAACTCAGATGTGCAACACAGAGGTTTTATGGCCTAAAAATGTGTGGCTGGAGGCATTTTATTCCTATTTTTCAATGACCACAGAGACCCAGAGAGACCTTCAGTGTGATGATCTGTAGCAGAACTAAAAAACAAGATGAACCTCAACCTGTCTCTGTTCCTAAAAGATTCAAGTACTTTATACTTGACATTAGATAGGAAATGTTTAGGTATGAGTGGCAGTCCTTGCAGATGCTGCCTCTGTGAAACACCCTATGAGCTCTGCTCGTGCCTTTCTCCAAGCACAAGTCAATGCAGAGAACATGGCAGCAGCTCAGCCCTAGAGGAAAGTTTGCAGTCAGGCTGCTGATACAAATCCTTTCCTTACAACAGAAAAGGAAAACACAATTTCCCAGGGCACGGTGTCCAACACATTTCATGTATGAGCCAATTTTAGACCATAAAACAATTTTTTTGTTTAAATTAATCACTGGGACCAGCAGCCCCATTAGTGACTAAAGAGTTCTCTGTATTTTGGCACAAGGGGGGCTGTTTTAGGCATTCTTGTACAACTACAGACTTCCAGAAGCTGGTTTTATGGGTTATCTTAATGATTCTTATCATGTGGCTGTTGATTATCTGAGATGAGTTCAGAGCCTCTTTGTCTCAGGCATTGAACTCTGAGGGGCAGGAATGTGCTGCAATGTTTGGTGAGAAAGGAGCAGCATCATCAGAATCTGTTATGTGTCAATCTCAGTTCACAAACAGGCAAAAAGTCCCACAGAACTGAAGGCAGTGATGCTTCGTTGTGACACCTGGCTTTCTGTAACTACTACAATTCTCATTAAGGTCTGTATAGATTTGATTTAAAAGGGTTAAATTAAAACAACATTTTCATGTATGTCATAGAGGAAGATGCTCTTCTAGCCTGTTCTGTTCCTTGATTCTCTCTTTGAAATGGGCCCTCAAGTTTGTTGCTGTGCCACAAACTGAATGCAGATCTCATATATTCCAGACTTGGATGTTAGTTTTGGTACTTCAGTTTTTGTCTTGGCAGATGGGACTGATATTCCTCAGCTGAAATAGTTGGCAGTGACTGCTAATGGTGATTAACTTCTACTGACGAATTTGAGAATGTCCTACCAAATAACAATTAGAAGGGACTTTTTTTCCTAGATTATTGCAAGGCTCTTGTTTAGGCCATATAGTAGAAGTTCTGCTCATTAAGGATCTTTCTAGGATGAATTTCTGGATCAGTCTTTTCTCTTCTGAGTCATAGTTGGACTATGCTGGCACTGCCTCTCCAGAGATTCCTTGCTTACACAAATGTATTTCTTTGTTTTGGTCTTGTTACTGATTCTTTGCTGCTGAAATGAATTGCAGCTGCTTTGCCTCCTTTCTGAAACTATGATCTGCCTTCCCTTGTGCCATCATTCTAGTGGAAGAAATATTTAAACCACTCAGACTTGTTATGTATCTGCTGCATTTTTATACTTACCACCTCTTACTGTGGCTGAACATGAAGGGAAGCCTGAACTCTTTGATTTTTACTTGCTGGGCCAGGCTGTGTTCTTCCCTTTTGGCTTCAGTCTTACCTGCACTTCAGTTTTGGAAGACACTATGCAGCCATTTTAAGGACTTTCCAGCTACCACTGATTTTAGCCATTTTCCTACTGCTTCTTCCTATACTTTTCCTCTGTTCATCCTAATTTTTCTGGTGGAAGGCAGAAAGTAACACAAGTATGCTGAAAGCTCTAATTTTCTTTTCTGATAACTCCCCTTTGCTCTGCTTGCTCCTCTGTCCTTTGACAAAACAAATGCTTAAAAAATCAGTCTCCAAAAAATAATTAGTAAATAAAGACCAGGGTATCTTGGTAATTCTTCACTATCTGTATGTATTGAGGTGGTGGTGGAAGATTTCCCCAAGGGTTTTTACTTTGCTTCTTATTTGAATTTTTTTTCCATGTTGAGTGTTGGATTCGCTGATCATGGGTGACTTTCAGCCCACAAAAACACAGCATGGTGAGCACAATGTACCCTGCTTGACTTTCAGCTCATATTTTTGCCCTCCCCACTGTGACACACACATCTTATTCTTTGCCAAACAAAGAACATTTTGCACTTAAGATGAAAATAAGTGAAATGGCAATGGCAGAATGCCTAAACTTGCTGTTTCTGCTTTTTGTGCAATAACAGTGCACAGTGGCATTTTGGAGTCTGATGGGAACAATAGCAAAGCTCTGTGCAGGAGAAATGCATGTGGTTAAGTGATCAAAGAGGAAAGAAACTGATTATGCAAACCTGGAACAAATATAAAGGGGGTGTTTTTTATTACAAGGTCAAAGTAATTAAATGCTCAGTTAGAACAGCCTTTGTCATTCACTTAAGTAATAGCCACTCACTCAGATTCATCTTCAGTGTCCTCTCTGCCTACTGCTTTAAGGTGACTTATGAGCAATGAGGCATCTCTTTATTTAAAGCATTTCTGGAAAAGTGCTTGTTGCCAAGTCTTTTGCCTGCAGGTTCTCCCAGCTGTCCTTAGAGCACCTCGGTGGCTCCAGTCCTGGAGCACAGAAAGCTCTTGGGTTGGAAGCCCTGATGTGGCCCCACTGATAAATGGTGACACCCAGGAGTCCCCTTTGCTCATTTTGGGAGTCTTGCCTTGGAAAAATGAGGAAGCAAAATCTAAGCGACAAAGCACTGTCACTGAGCGGGGCAGAGCTGTTCCAGGGATGTGGTGTGGTAGCTTGCCATCCCCTCTGTGAGTGCCACCCCCTCTTTGAGTGCCATCTTCTGTGAGTGCCATCCTGTGAGTGCCACCCTCCCAGTGTGCCACCCTCTGTGTGTGCCATCCCCTCTTGTGTGTGCCACCTCCCAGTGTGCCACCCTCTCAGTGTGCCATCCTCCGTGTGCCACCCTCTCAGTGTGCCATGCGTGGTGCTGGGGGCAGTGGGAGCCCCAGTTCTCTTCTGCAGAGCTTTCCTCTGTCTGTTCTCCTCCCAAGAGGAGCCTTTACTCTTTGTCTGAGGCCACCATGGCCAGGCCCAGTGGTGAGGCAGGGACTGAATTCCTTTGAGGGAAGTTGCTGGAAATGGGAGCTGTGCTTGTATTTCACCCCCTGCACAGTGTGGGGACAGATGGGCAGGCACCTTCATCTCCCCCTGAACTGAATGTGTCAGCGGACATGGGCAGCACCCAACCTTATCTCAAAAGTCTCCTCAATTATTACTTCTGTCTAACACAGAAACAGTTTATTCTTGTTCTTGGAGGACTGGCACGAGCCTGTCAAGAAGTTGAAGGAAAGTTGAGTTTCTCAGGGACTGGCCTTTAAAATAAACTTAGAGACTGAACTGTGTAGAACGTATGGGTGCTGTCTTCAGAGCTCTCTTGGCTTCACAAATAATTGACACAGAGGGACTTAAGGGCCCTTGGTCCAAATTCAGGTGTACAAGCATTCCTAACATGCTGACTCAGGTTATGCAGGGGCACCCATGTAGTCTTTCTGGGATGTGGGATGATCATTTTTTTGGTTGAGTTTATTTCCATCAATGTTTCTCATGAATCAAAAATCAAGTATGATGAACTTCAACTGCAGCCTCATTTTCAAAGCTTGAAATTTAAAAAAACCCAAAACAACAACTTGAAAAGAACCTCTGTAAAATACTTCAGTCTTCAAATAAAAGTTTAGGACATAATACAGAAAATAAATGGGTTTGAAATGAAAAAAAAACCCTTTATGTTCTGGTTTCTTCTGCAAGCAAAACAATTTGCTAAGACTAGCAAAAGGCTTTCACCAACCCACCACAGCATTTGTTAGGAGAAGTTTGATTATTCAAAAGTAAAAACCCACTTACCCCACTGCAGTCCTCTTCAGTATTTATCTTGAATTTCATTAGAATCTTGCTACATATAGTAGCAGTAAATCTGAGTTGCTTTTATCTTACGTGACCAAGTTAAACCACTATCTTAAAACCCCAATGCAATGATCTTCTTCCAATCTACCTTTCAACAGCTTTCTGTTCAAAAGGATATGCTCAGGAAAATGCTTATTTGGGGCCTTTAGCAATTCCATGTGTTGATTTATTTGAGTTTGACTTCTAGCCTATTTTTCTTTTGAAGTTGTACCTTTGATTTTTTTTAATTTTTATTTTACTCTTAAGTGTGATCACATTCCTATCACTTAGAACTTGTGACACTTTCATGAGATTTCTACTCTGATGACAAAGGGGAAGCTGTCAAAACTCCAGAAACGTGACTCTGGGAAATTTGGGTTTAATGGAGTTCTTTAGTTTGTCTGGTACTCTACTGCTTTTTGACAGGATTCCTCTGGCTTTGTACATTACGAAGCTTTGGTGGTAATAGTGATAAAGAATGGTTTTATCCCTTTTGCAGGGATGAACGGGGCTGAATTTTCCTGGCATGCTCTAATTCTCCCAAGGGCATTACAGTAATCCTCATATTTGTCACTTGTCTGTGCTGCAGGGGTGTCCTTGGGGGGACCCTGGTTGCCCTGTGCAGGTTCCTGCAGAGGGGGTGAATTCACAGCATTCAGCTGGTGAGCAGCAGCAGCAGAATACATTGCAGGTGGCCCAGAGTGGTATGAGTGTGATGGGGAAGAGCAGCATTTCCTGCCCACCTTCAGAGCAGCCAGTGGAAACTACCATGATATCACATAGAAAGTATTGGTGTCCATTTTTTTTTACTGCAGTCTTGCTCAAGGAAGAATTTTTTCTGATTCCATTGGGCTGCAGGTGTTAGTCTATAAAAGCAGGGACCAGAACCATGTTCAGTGCTGCTCTCCTTTTGATTAGAACAGAGAAGGTGACAGGTATCAGCTGCCTGTACTTTCCTGCTTGTTGGTAATCCTATGGTCTCTGTCCCTGGCTGAACACAGGCTGATCTCTGGTGCACAGCCCCCTCTGATCATCCCACCTTGAAGTGTTGTGGGGTCCCAAGCTTGGGAGCTGAGCTGGCAGGGTGGCAGGTGTTTCGTGTGCTCCATCCTTATGCCTTTGCCATGGAGCTGTTTCCGTGGGGGTCTCCCTTCTGAAGGGTCTCTGAGGGCTGTAATGGTTTGACAAAAAAAAAAAAAAAATCATAAATAAGTAGGTAAGTAGGTATGTGACTGCAGGTCACTTTATCACACCCCGAAAGCAAACCTTGCTCAGATCACAGGTGGATTCCAGAACCTGGCTGCCTTCTGCCTGGTGGCCTTATTGTTGGCTCCCTAAGGAGCTGCTGGACCTTGGAAAGGCTCTGCCAGGGCACAGTGTGAGATCTGTGTCCTTCCACCCACTCTGGGCTGGATCCTCTCTGAGGCCAAGCAAGCTGTGCTCTGCTCAAGGCTGCCCAGCCCCTGGCAGTGGGGCAGGAGGCCAGGGTTCCCAGGAAGGGAGCTCAGGGATTAGATGGATGAAACAAGGACATGGGATATTTCCACAGCCCTGCACCTACTTCCCTCTGTAGTGGTGTCCCAGCATATCCCAACTCTATGCAGGTTTATAGAAATTCTGGTGTTAAAAACAAATTCCTGGAGCACCTATGCCAAATTTTAGCCTGAAGCTCGTTTTTACAGCCAAGTTATAAATCTTGAAAGTAAGGATTTGTAATAAAAACACTGATACAATCTTGAAAGCCCAGCAGTGCTAGTGGCAACTGCTGCTGTGGTGCAATTTGAAAAAATAATAGTGTGTGGACTAGCTTGTGTTAATTGCTCTTAAACCTGTTAGTGTGTTATGCCTGGCAAACCCTGAGAAGCTCAGCTCTCTGTGACAGGAATGGTGTTTAGTTTGGGGTTTACTTTTTTATAAAATGCAAACAAAGAAAAGATTAGACACTTTAATGATTTCATGGTTTAAAACCTCTGTGCTAGAAACAACCTAATTAAATTCCTGACATCATCAGTTTTGTTAGTAAATAGTAACCATGGATGCAGAAGAGTCTTGCATCTCATTACATTCAGCATAGGGTTTCAATACAAGAGCCATTAGATGTGGTGTGGAAATGGAAAAATAAAGGGAAAGTATGGGATGCTTTTTTTTTTTTTTTCTCTCTCATTGATCCAGAACACAGTCCTGGAAGAATATCTGTAATTAATTAGCAGGGCTTTAATGTAGGGCAGTAGGCCATAGGTTTCCTCTAGTGATTTTCATAAATGGCAGCACATTGCCCAAGACAGAGGAGACAGAATAGATAAAAACTGCTTGAACTGCAGGAAATCAGTAATTGAACAGTATAGTTAAAGCAAGTGCATATTTTACACTGACTTATGATGGTGTTTGTAGATGCCTCTGTCTCGGGAACAATGCAATCCAGATGAATAAATCATTTACTGCACCTGTCTTAATGTGGTTTAATGATAAAAAAATCTAGATTTACTTGGGTAAGTGGTGACAACACTGCATGTTTAAGCAGGGCTGAATTAGCATGCAGACAGCAAACACAGGCAGAAGGGAAACAGACTTTCTCATAAAGGAACTGATTAGAATTACTCAATGCCACTCTTTCTTTAACAGGAGATGTACTAGTTAGCACTTCATTTCAATACAAACAACAAACAAATGATGTTCAGTTACCAGGGTTTGGCATAAGACTGGTGTCCTCAAAGGAAGCGAGGCTGATTCAATGGAGTTAGAACAGATTTTGGTTTGGGCTGGTGAATAAATTGATCCAGTGTGTCTGAAAGTTGCTGTGAGTGTATCTGTACTCTGCAGGCCTGGGGGTTTATGCTCAGCCTTGCAAGCAGCAGAAATGGTTCAAAGCCAGTAACAGGGTCCTCAATGAGCATGTATGCAGGAGCCAGACAGATTTTCATTTTTATGTGAATAAATGAGTTCATCTTATCAACAAAGGTGCATCGCAGATTGATTTGACAATCACATGTAAAAATAATACAAAACCCACAGCACAACCCTGTTCAGATCACACTGACTTACTTCTCATCAGTTTCAAAAGGGAGATTTTCTTTAAAAACAGTGGCCCAGGGCTGATCATCTCTTTCTTGCCATTTTTCCCAATGGATCTGTCAGGTGAGCTTCAGCCACAGTTGCAGAGATGTTGGATCCCACCAACCTGGGATTTTTGAGCTTTCTGTGCTTTCTGGCACTGACCCCCTGGAGAACACTGCTTTTGACCTGGGGCCTTGGAGAAGGCTCCAAATTTGAGTAATGGAGTTACAATCACTGGTGTGTGGTTAGTATAGAAGTGTGTAATTTCACACGGTGAAGGGTTTTAAATTTGAGGGTTTTTTAACATAGTAATAGGTATGGGACAAAATGGAGGATTTGGGGTGCTGTCTCTGTCTTCTTCCTTCTTCATGATATCAGGTAATAGTTTCTGGTTGGACAGTTAGTGCTGCACTGACGAGTTTGGTTATTGGGTCAAAAGTATAAATAATATAGGTGTTAATTCTCTATTGGACTGTTCAGCTTTAAAAGACCTTGTAACCAGCTGGGTTCAGCTGCATTTTGCTCACTTTTAGCTGGTAGCTGGAAGTGCTGCTGAACTCTCTGTACTTTAAATAAGATTTAATAAACAACCAAGCCCAAGCACAAGAAAATGTATCTTCGTGTTTTTAATCCTGACTCTGAGTGAAGACAAGAAAATGAAGACCAGACATTAATGAAGTGGTGCAAATACCCCATTTACACTTCTTCCTTAGGACAAGATGAACATGGTGCAGCTTTCTGTTAAATGGCAGTGCCTCTCTTCTTTTGAGGAAAACGGGATGATGTGCAGGAGATTCTGTGACTTGGGAATGAAATTCCCATGACTTTTAGTGGGAAGGGCCAGAGGCTGCTCTGTGATCCCTTGCACACAACCCTGTTTTCAGAAGACTGCTCAGCTCTCTCCTGTCATGTGGGATTCCTTTGCTGGTGGATGGAGTCAAAGAACACGAGGATGTCTTGGAAATTCAGCAGGGTAGAACCTTTTTAATATGAGAAAGGGTTTACAGAAACTTTGTCATTGTTTAGGAGTGTTTTAGCTGTCAGTGAATGGAAGAAAAAGACAAACAGAAAAAATAGTTTGTAGCTTTGATAGGGAGATATGTTAGGGGATAAAGGGGCCTGCATTGGAAGCTGCTATCAATCAGAGTGTACCTAGCACATAATACAGCTCAGGAGACCTCTTAAACATGCAACTTTGTGCAATAAATCTATTCCTGCAACATGTTTATTCCTTTATTACATTTGTGGGAAGAGGAGATTTCACTGCATATTCTGTACAGTGATGCATAAAATTCATATTTATAATCCTGCTGTATATATTCCATGTTTCATCAACAGTATATTAATTTGTTATATGGATTTGTTCTTTGCAGCCAGGCCCTCTTTTCAGTGTCCTCAGAGAAATTATGAAAATAAATATCCAGTAGTGGGTTTTTTTTCTGATTTATTTGTAGATCATGTGGTTTATGTCATCTTGGTGCCCACAAAAGGACTTAGTAAATCTAATGGGGAAATTACATCGTTATATTGCTACCTTAGAGCATTGTTAAACTGATTTCATTTGAAATTAATGGTTAACACTTGAGAACTGTCTTTTTATAAGCAGAAATTCTGTTATTTTTCTAACATGTGTTTACTATATCAGGATGCCTTTCATCAGCCAATTGGAATAACTCTTCTGAATGGTGGTTCCTTATGTATCATTTTCATTTCATTAGCTACAGCATTTTGTCATCTGGAGAGAGGGTTTGGCTTTAGAAAGGAAAAAAAATACTTTGTTTTAGCTACNAAAAAAAAAAAAAAAAAAAAAAAAAAAAAAAAAAAAAAATTTAAAAGAAACAAACAGAAAGCAGTGACATTCTCTAAAAATGGGAGATCCTCAAGAATTCATGCATAGCATCCAGCCAGAGATACTGATGCTTATTTTCTTTTAACTGGGGATGAATCAGTTTTCTTGTCAAAGTACTAAATAGCAGTAAACAGTAAAATACCATGTTTAAAAATGTGAAGTTTGTATTACTAAGAGCTTTGGCTCTAGTCCAATTCTGCTTTTGTTGGTGCAGCCCCTGGTATTCAGCTGGCAGTGCAGGGGATTGATGGCTGGGAGCAGATCTGTTACTGCACAGAGAAATTACCCTCCCCAAAATGATCTGATCCCAATGATTCCTTAGTCAGGAAGTGTTGAGGGGTAAATGAATCCTCCAGGCGCTGCCATAACTGATAGAGGACACTGCTCCTCAGGAGATACAAGGTTTTACAGCTTGATTTTTTTTTTTCTCCATATGAAATACTTTGAGCTGCCTTTGCCTTTAATAGTAAGTTGTATGTTTCTATTTGAAGTTTTACCTCCTCCAGAGATTTGCCCCAGCTTGCTGAAATCTTAAAATCTATAAAATTCACCTTTTTTGTGAAATTCCTACCCTTCTTCAGGTGGAATTCTAAATTAGTGGCAGTGCCTTTTTCTGCAGGGTGCCTCCTAGCAGAGAGAGGCTCCCTCTGAAGGGGGCAGCTCCCTGCAAACCAGAGGCAGCCCTTGTGTGCCCATTTCTGTCAGCTAATTGCAATTCCACTGATGCCTGGCCATTGCAGAGACCTCCAAGCCCCCTGGGTTCCACCAAAGCAATTTTTTTTCCCCTTGCAGTCAGACAGAGAGGATGACAGATTGTTCTGTTGGCTCTGGCAGCTTCAGTGGTCTCCACTGTCCTTGCAGCAGGGGAAGTGGGACTGCAGATTTATCCTGGTGTAACAAGGGGCACAGGAGGGAGTCCTTTGTATGAATTCCCTGGTACACTGAACAGCTGTGGATGTCCTGATTGCAAATTTCTCTAGATGTTCATCTTCTCTTTTATGAAACAAGGACTGGGGAAAAGATGTCTTTCCAGAAAGGAAATAAAATGAGGGACAATTATTCAGTGCAGGCAGCTTGACATAAGGAATGCTTTTCTACTTTTTTCCTATGAAGGAATGTAGCACCTAAAAGTGTTTCATGCCTGTTTTCTCATGGGTGAATTGAGATATCAATAGAGTTGAATTTTGCTAATAATAAAAATTCTTCAATCAGAAGAATTTGGAGTAGACATGATTGCAGCTCATTGAATTTTTAGCCTGGGGATTAAAAAAATACTATTTGATTTTTCAGGAGTTTCTAGGAAGGGGCTTGAAAGCCTGAGCTGATCAGATATCAGGAGAACCTTAAATACATAGAAGGAGCATGTCTGCCATGAACATCATTCAGCAGGGTGAATTATCTCCCATTCCTGTTTCCAGCAAGATGTTCCCCTGAGAACATTTTTGGGATCTTTTTTTGGCCGTTCTCCTTTCTTCAAAAGTATTGGTACTAAGGAGAGGAAAAAAAAAAAAAAGGCAAGTTCCCTATTGATGAGGTACAGAAAGGAGGATCCCTTCTGGCCACAAACTTTACATGGTATTGAAAATAGTGGGAAAAATAGAATGAAAAGGAATTTGTCAAGTTCTTGTTGCCAGTTGTGGGAAGGGTTTTCTATTGCATTAGGAACAGTCTCCTTAAGTCAAATAGCAACCTCTGATGTGTTATTGCTACCAGATGCTCCTAGATGCTGCCAAGTTGGGCAGGTTTCCTTCTTCTATCACCTCTATGTAAGCATCTGCTCTCAGCTCCTCTGAATGAATTTACTGAATGAAGAAAGAAGTCCATAGGAAAATTCCTGGTGGTGGAGTTTGGTGTAACTTGAAATAACTCTGACCCTGGTAACAATAGGTCAACAAAAATATGAAAAAAACCCTTGGGTTCCTGTCTCCTGCAGTTCAGAGCTCATTCCTGTAAAGCAGATTGGGTATCTTGGAGGTGGGGCTGTCTCAGCTCCTGTGCTGAGCTATGACAGATCATTACAGGCTTGCCAAAAAGATGTTTTGTTGTCACAGCTCACCTGCGGATCCCTGTGTGCACAGTGGTAGTGATTCAGATCAGCTAATTAGACAATTAATTACTGCCTTGCCAAGGCAGCCCACACCCTTTGCACAGCCACCTCGTGCTTTTGAGGAATTGCATCAGCTTTTTCATATTTTTTATGTTTGGAAGAGGGACTGGGAATTGGCCCAGAGAGAAATCCCAGCTGGCTTAGGGCTGTAAGTGTCAAAGGTAGATTACCCAAAATGTTGGCCCTAAGACAAAGACAAGAGCAGTTCTCTTTCCTCAGGAGGAAATGAAGTGTAACAGCCTGCATGAGTCATGCATTTTTAGCACATCAACTTTCACTCTGTTGCCAGAAAATGTACTAAATACATAAGATTGTGTTTGTCTTAAGTAAAGGCATGTTTCAAAGTTCTGGCAGTGGGAGTGCTAACACAGTGGACTGTCGATGCCATTGCTCTCCAAGCACCTCACAATTCCTGCTTGGTTCTTCTTTGTGCCTTTTCCTGCTCATTTTCCTCTCTCTTAGATGTCAGTAAGGAACATCCTCTGGACATCAGTGAAGAGATGCTCAGTTCTACCTTGAATGGGCTCAGAAAGAGCCGGTGTCCACTTCCAGCAGCTTGGATTTGTTGTCTCCATGTCACCACCTTTACCAAGGTCTCCCTTCCTTGCCTCTCCTGGGCTGAATGCTGCTGTGTAGGAGGTTTCTGGATACTTGCAACTCACTGGAGCATTTCCCCTGCTTTGGTGACAAACCCTTTTCTGTGTGACTTCTGTGTCATGTGTTCCTAAGTCCTGTCCAGACCCACAGGGAACCAATACCTCATTCTGTCATCACCATTTCCAGGTAAAAGTTTGAGTACTGATGTTGAGTTGGTGAACGTGGCATGGGTAATGGAGAGAGAACTGATTGTATCAGACAGCTTGGAAAATTCATCTAGCCAAATATAACCAAAAGGAAAGACTCATTTTGGGTAGCAAAACATTCCTAGTTAAAACTTGGATCAAACTTTTGCTTTCAACTAGCATCTTTGTTGGAGTCATTAACTTGGTGTCTTTTAAATCCAAGCTGCCTCCCACATTAGATGCTAGAAAGGAAATTACAAAAGATCGATTTCACACTGTAAGCTTGACCTTTATTAAACACAAACCATGCAGACTCATAGCTGGATGATCATATTGTTTCAAAGAACATTGCACAAACAAATGATCTTGCTGAATCATTGTAAATAATTCTAATATTAGAGATTCTGTACACAGAAAATAGAACTCTGCATAAAAAAACCCCCAGACACCAGAAGGAATATTAAGGAAGATTGTCTATTAGTCTATTAAGGTAACTCTCCTTATTATTCTCACTTTGTGCCCTTGGAAAATATCCCCGTAGTGCAACATTATTGCCTCGTTTTGTTAATTATTGTATTGTTAATTATTGCCTCGCAAGAGGCAGGTTCAGATGGGCATTGGTGCAGATGAGCTGCTTGTGAACTCTTCAGCCTGATGTACTTTGGTTAGCACAGCAGCCTAGAAAAGTGAAGCTCTTTGCATGCATCACACACATCTAAAGAATAATACATGAGAAATAGGTTTAATACATGAGAAATAGGTTTAAGCTTAGAATATTCTTTTTTTATTCTTTGCTGGAACAAACAGTGTATAAAGGCTGATTAATAGTGGTTCTACAGAGCCTTATGCCTCTTGCCTGGAGTGCAGATATCAGAGTGCAAAATCTGGCAGAGAGGGCCATGGAATGGATTTGTAATGGTCTCTGAAGGGTCCTGGGCTCCATAAGCCCGTTAATGGATTGCACAGAGCCATATGCAGCACTCCCATTTCTTATGGCTATAATGGAATCATAGTTTTCATTTAATAACCAACCCAAGTATAATTCAATACAAAGACATATTATATTCCATTTCAGCAAATGAAGCATGCCACAGCTTAAGTGGTACATCAGAGCTAAAAAAACCCCTGCTCATACTCTGTGTTTTCCTTCACAAAGATGTTTCCACATATCAACATCTTTAAGTGCAAATTCTGGTTGTGAGTATATACCTAGTCCTAGTATCCAGTTTATTGATGACTTTTAAGGTTTTATTTTGGATAGATCTGTGCCTGTAGGTCATAGCTTAAAGGGCTAAAATCCTGTACGCTGATTCAGTCATTGAGAAGAGCTGTGGTTAAGACATTGTTTGATGGAAGGTATAGAAACCCTGTTAAGAAAACATTGACACATTCAGCTCCAGGCTGAGGTCCTCCCAGTGAGCTGGAACTGCTGAATTGGAGGGCAGAAATTCTGCAGATAGTGGGTGTTATTCTTAGGAGTTACAGTAGGGTACCAGCCCTTGTCTCTGAATGCTCAGAGACAAACATGTCCAGGAGCACCAGCCCACAGCAGACCTGTCCCAAAGCTCACTGGGGTCTCAGAAGCTTTGCACTGTTTTTGAGGAGTCTTGGATCACACACACTCAGTTTGCCACTAAGTAAAAAATCCTGATTCACTCAACTTTCCAACTGCGTGAAGAACTTGGGGTTAACAGGTGTCATGCCTTGGGGCCCACATTTGTCCCAGATTTACTGTGCAGGGCAGAAATCCACTTATAACCAGCCCTGGATTTGGTTTTGAAGAAGGAAAATGAGCAGTGTGGAATAGGTAGTGCTATCAGTGCTGAGTAATCTGTACTTCAAAGTCAAACAAAGCTTGCCTGTTACTCTGTGAAATATGGGTGGGATTTATCCTCAGTTCTGTCACTAAAAATTGCCTGTAAGGAATCTCAGCAGTCAGTGAGAATAGATGGCTCAAACCCAGCTATAGCTCTAGGGACCATCACAAATCTCAGGATGTCTCCCGAGTGCTTGATTTGTGCAGATGATGCTCTGATTTAGCAGAAAGTTGCATATAAACTCGTGTTGCCAGCAGCCTCTATTGGCGTCATAGATGCAGAGGCTCGAGAGAGTACATTATTCCAGCAAATGTCAGCATTAATTTATACTTGCTCAGGGCTCATCTGCCTTTTCCTGCAGTCTCTTGGAGAAGAGAGATTACAGCCATGTGCATTTGGTGAAAAATTTGGTGTCCAGCAGATGAGGCCAGGACCTGCTCAGCATCCTGGAGAGCGGAGCGTGCTGAGGGAGGGGTGGCAGCAGCCTGACCCCAAACAGAGGAGTTGTGAAACCCTCTGGTAAGTGAAAGCACCATGAAACTCATGGCATCAAGAAGCTGCAGTGATGTGTCCCCAGATGAGTTGCAATAGAAATTGCTGATCTGCAGGCAAGAATCATGAATACAGGGAAAAAACTTTAACTGAAATTGGTGGACATTCAGGATTTTTCCCACAGCAGGACTGGAGCTAAAGGGGTTGAACATCCCTGTTTCACTCACGTGAAGAACTGCAGCAATTGCTGTGCTACTCATGAGCAAAACCAGCTAGGAAAGTTTGCACTCACACACAGGGTTTAACCGAGCTGTTGCATTCATGTTCTCTGCCTTTGAAAAGCACTTTTCAGCTCCAGGATTACTTGTTGTGTTAATCTACAAGTCCCTTTATGGTGTGATGTAAAAACAGCAAAAGGTGATTTCCAATATTTAAACAAAAGAAACCAGTTGTTAACTACAGTTTTAAAAAACACAGTGGTACATGTAGCATATATCGTACATTAAAATGCAACCCAGTGTGCTTACTCTTTATTTTTCTAATTCTGCATCACACTTTCTCAGTTTGCAAAGGTGCTGAGTGTTGGCACTAATAATGATATAGAAGAAGTTATGCCAGAGACTTTCCCCAGTTCCACCATTTTCAGCTCCTACACCGAGGGACACCTCTACAAGTCCATTTGCAGAGATAGCACTGGGCAGTTTCTAAGCCAAAAAGAAACTGTGGGACTTGCTTCCAGCACTATGGAACCAGGAAGCTTTTCACAGTTTTCTTGAAACATGCACTTCCATTCCAGATTTCTCCTGTTGGCAATGTTTATGACAAAGTCTTCTGCAGTGGGATCTTTAGCCAGAGTGTTTGTTTAAAGCTGACAACAGTGAATGCCAATTAGAAAAAAGCTCTTTACAACATATATTTTTTATGAAAAGCATATTTTAACCAAATGTACTTCAGACAGCACAGGCAAACTTCCCAGGCTTGTTTCAACAGTGACTTGTGCCTGTTCTGCTCTTGCTGATTCAGTCTCTGGGCTATCAAGCTGCTGTTACCCTTCATAATGAAGTGGATTAGAAATATTGTATGACTTTAACATCTGGAAGTTGGACTTGGTGAAATGTGGTGCTTTTTTCATGTCTATCCCTTTGTACATCTCTCTGCTGCAGATTGTACTGGTAAGTGATGGTCTGTCTACATGCCAGCGATTTTTAACACAGTCTTGCCCTACAGCCCATCATACACCCAGTGGATCTCTATGCAGATGACTTGTGCTGAGTGACTTTGCAGAGGCTCTTGACAAAAGTGCAAGGCAAGCTGAAGGCTGTCTGCAGAGCCAATTGTCTGTCTCATTTGACCACCGCCTGACCTCTAGAGGTGGGCTTCAATAGGAGTCTTTGCACTTGGCATGGATTTGGGCAGGATTTGACTTCAGGGAACGTGAGGCGAGCTTGTGCTTGTTAAATTTAATTTTGAAGGTATGTTCTTAGGCTGGAAAATATGATTATACAGCATCTGGTCCTCTACAGTACATTTTCTATAGCAACAAAAGTTATCTTCAGGACCTACTTCCAGCTCCCTACTGGCTGCTGTGCCAGGGGTGCTGTGTGCTGACTGAAACATGCTTTGGTTAAGGGCAGGTGCTGCGTGCTGGCTGTGTGGTGAACTTCATCAGGGTTGTTATTGGATCTCCTGGGGTAATTCCCACAACCAAGCCACAGGGAAAGGAGCAATTGTTGCTCCTGTGGAGCCTGCATCCCCACAGCATCAGGCTTTGCAGGTGGGATGCCAGAAGGCTGACTCTGCTCTAGAAATCTGATGCTAGCACCCTTTGCTGGTGTCAGGTGGGGGAAGCAGGTGAGCTGAAGGCACGTGCTGCCATCAGGTGAATGATGTGAACATGCCATGCTGTGCATCAGGGTGGTGGCAGCCAGCCTGCTTTTGTCACAGTTGCACGAAGGGCTGTGCTTTCTCACTAAACTCAACCTGTGCCATGAGAAATCCAGAGCACTCTCCTCCTCCCATTTCTCCTGACAGACATCACCCCCCTGTGCTCCTGCAGCCCCTCGTGATGGAGGGCAGCTGCAGAAACTTGTGCCTGGCCACATTTGCCCCTATTTAACCCTGGGTTTTCACCCTTCACAGCCTCCCATGAAGGAAGAGGTGCTACCACTTGGTGTGATCCAGCACACAGAGACTTTCACTCAGGACACACGAGGCTGAACAGGTCTGTGTGCACACCAGTGGCAGGTGGGAGCAGCAGAAAGGCTCTGGGTGTGCACATGTTCTCAATAAAGAGTTTTAATTTACCCCCATGTGAGAAAGATAATGAATGCTGCTGTACCAGTACAGTGGTTCTGAGCTATAAAGTTTTGCTACAAAGCTGAGCACATAAACAGATATTCTGAGGACAGAAAGTGGTGACTGCTGGGAATGGTAATGTGAGATGTCAAAGGAGTTCATTTGATAAACTAGTTGATATTCTAGGATGCTTTTTCTCATGTTGATAAAGTGTCAATCTTAGTGAGGAACTTTGCTATTGATGACCTTTCATGTAAAGTTGCAAGGCAGAAAGGAAAGATAAACAACTTGAACAATACAATTAAGGCAAACCCGGAATTCAGTCAATGGGAGACATCAGTTTTAAGTAAATCATCCCATGGAAACAGAGCTATTTGAAAATGCAGTGGCATTGCTTACAGTACAGTGGGCAATTAGTTTTAATTAACTTCAAATTCTGACACATAGTTAAAAATCAGCTCTTCTGAGTGCCCAGCTAGAAAAATGAAAGTTTCTAGCATTTTGTTTTGCTAGGAAAAGCTATTACAAATATTATAACGATCCTATTCACACTTCTATTATAAATTTTATGCGATCTTTTAAATTTTTTATGAAATCGTACTTTTGGAAGATGATCTTGTTCCATACCATAAGCTTTTGAATAAGGGTACTATTTTCTAAGAAGAATAAGTTGAAGTTTTAGAAGCAGCTTTGAATTCAATAACAATGTCTGTTAATGAAGTCCAACATGTTGTGATCTTTACCTGTCAGGGAGGAAAAAGCCAGGAGTTCTTGTAAGGCTATCAGGAATTATAGGCAGCCAACATGTTTTGATCTTTACTTGTCAGGGAGGAAAAAGCCAGGAGTTCTTGTAAGGCTATCAGGAATTATAGGCAGCTTTTGATGCATGTTTTGAAGTTAAATTCAGCACTTTAAATGTGATGTGTGTCTGTCACTCTGGAAGCCCCAAGCAGAAATTTTGTGGGAGGTGAGGGGGTGGCTGATGTGCATTACAACTGCTCAGAGAAGCGTGAATGCCCTGTCACAGCCTGAGTCCACACATCCCTCTTCCCTATGTATGCAGTCTGACTTTAAATATGAAACTTATTTCTGTCATTAGTATTTTGAAGTAAGTGAAATCAGACCCAGATACTTCTGCTGGTGTTATGCAGCCTTTACTTCATAAGTAATCTTCTTGATTTCCCTTGGGCTGGGAGGCAGCTTCTCACATGAGAAAGTTCAGAATCTTCTTGCTTGTCCCAGTTAAATTAATTTGTATGCTGAGCCATGCAGGTGAGGGCAAAGAGTATATTCATTTTCTCAGCTGCTTGGTGACCAGGATGCTTGAGGAAGAATTCAGACGGAAAGAGCTGGTATTACTGAGATGGGAAGGCTGATACCACACAGTCACCTTCCCATGGTGTTCCTCGTGGATTCTATCACGCATCAGCCCTGGGAGGTGCTGTTTTTCTGAGTCATTAAAATCTGTGCCTTTTCCTCCCTTACATTTCCAGTGAGATTTTGAGATAGCTCTTTCTCAGGGCCTTTTTTTTAATGACAAAAAAGCTGCTGTTCTGGGAGTTTAGGCTGATGTTCTCAGCTCACAGCAGTCTCTGGGGGCCAGGATGGGACTTGGAAGTGATTTAGAGAGGAAGAGCTCTGATATGCTGTGCACGGTGTAATCTCTAAATAAGCACAGCAGGTCTGATCTCTGCCACAGGAGATAAGTCAAGGGCTGAAGGATTTTTGGTCTGATACAAAATAATTGTTCTCCCACTGTTGAAACACTGGAAAAAGATGAAAAAGTGGAAGTATCTTCAGCATTGTCTATAGGATGTTTTCTCTTAACTAGTGGCTGTCTTCACTGGCTGGGTTGTCACATCAATTGTATTTCTTCCATAGAGCTTTGACTGGTTGGTGGTCTAATAATTTTTTTTTTTCAAAATTTGTGTTATGGTAAAGTTAATGACTGTGCTTTTCAGGTATTTCGGAATGGGGTTTTTTCAGGGGAAAAAAAGAAGTACCACAGGTACTTCTAAAGTGTGCATTTCAGTAGGTCTGGTAAAGTGGAAAATATACCTGAAATAATGAGGCAGCACAGGAATACTGCATTCTGACCATCAAAAAGCTCTGCACACATTTTTTCTGTGTGGAGTACATGCAGCATGGGAAACAATTCAGGATGTGGCAGCACGATCATTGTCTTTGTGCTCAGTACTGGGAGGGAGGGAGAAGAGAAGGAAATGGGATCTCCAAACAAAAACAAGAAAAAAACAACAACCAAAAAACCCTCTAAGAAACAATGGTAGGCATAGACTGGTAATTTTTCTAATAGTTTCATAGTGTTCACCATTTAACAGGATGAGAAAATTTTGAGTAAAATCACCAGAAATAAATTTCTAGCACTGATTTTTAGTCCTGGCATATTTATGAATATTTAATGCATGACTTTTTTGCTATATTTAAAATTTCATACTCAGCTTTAAAGTTTGATCTGTCTTGAAATAGTCTTCAGAAAATAAATTTAACTTTCTTAACAGAAGAAACACCAGAAAATTATAAAATGCTGAAAAAGGAAATTAGTCTTAATTACAGATGGATGATTTTACACTTCTTTTGAGGCTGATTAAGTTGTTTTTTAAATTAAAATCAGCATGTCACTTGGGCTTATCCCAATGACATTAATAGGTTCCTTAATTTTGCTTCAGTCCACTGAGTTCTTCAGGTGCTTCAGTGAAACATGTACCCTGAAGAACTGGCCCTCCAAAGATAAAAGAAAGCTGTGAAGACTGATTGCTGCCTTTCCTGGCATGGCTGAGACACAAACAGCAAGGCTTTCCTCTGGAAGCCAAATTGGCAAGAGCAGACCTTGTGCCTATTAAGTCCCATTGGTGGAAAGTCCAGTTGGGGATGAGCTTATCTTAAGCATAAGGGAATTAGTCCAGCTTCCATTTAAATCACTGGCAAAGCTCCAGCTATATTCAACCAGAGAAGGGCTGAGGCAGCAGGCACACAAAACCCTGTTTCTAAGCCTGATCCCAGCTTTTCTTACACATCCAAAGCTCATGCTGAGTACTGTGGTCACTTTAGCAGGATTAGGCTGAGTGGATTGTTTGGGCAGATTTATGTGGCCATTCATTGTAAGAAGCACTGATACAGTTCTCAGTGATGTACAGTTGATAAATATTCATTTGTTAAAATACAAGACACCTGTTGACAAGGTAAACTGTGATTGTTCCAAGCAAATTGCTCAAGTGTGGTAGAATTTAATGTACAATAATTGGCTAAAGAGCTCTGTGTTATCTGTAGCCCTGTTCCAGCAGATTACTCAGGCCAGTGTTTGCAAGAAGCACCTGCTTACCTCCACCAGAGCCAGCCTGACTGCCCTGCTGTGTGTGGAGTGTGTGTTTTGGAGAAATGGGAGCTACTTTCCTTGGAGGCCACTGTGTTATGCCAAGCTGTGTGCTCCCAGTCCTCTGGGAAGTCAAACATGACACTGGGTTTGAGGATCACTTTGTAGGGGCAGGCACCTGAAGTGCCTGTCACTTCTCACCTGGCTGGGTTTAAGCAGCAATCTTGGATGCTCAGTGGGGCCAGAAGGTTCTTGTTTGTCACCTAAGCAGTGTCAGGAGGTGTGACAGGTGAGTGTCACCCCTGGGATGCATTTGCCTGGGGACTGTGTGCATGCACATCACCTGGTGATAACTCAGGTGATAACGACTATCTTGTTGTTAATGGATATAATCAGGGCCAGAAACACACACCTAAGCAGGGTGTGGAAGGTCTACTTTTTTTCTTTTGGAAGAGGGAGAAAAAAAAAATCAAATTCCAGCCTGAAAAACATAACACGCCATCTTTATTTAATGCTTCTCAATATAGATTTCACAAAATCAGGAGAAACAAATGTTTCCTCATGTAATGAAGTAACCAGGATTACATGTATGGACATTCCAGTTCACTGAGTTTTCTGCTGGGCACAGGAATAATTCTGGCTCCTTAGGAGGATTTTGAGGCAAGGAGAGGAACTGGAGATGATGTAATGGACTGTCCTCTGCTAACAATATGAGGGCCAATTAAAAACTACAAGTAAGTGACATAACTTGAAAAGACAGGTGATGAAAAGAACACCCATCATATAAAGATGAGGCACTAAAACAAATCGTGTTAGAAAAGAATTAGGCATTTGAATTTGCCACCCACTGGAAACAATAGCAAAAACGCCACTGAATTAAATGCCTCAAGCCCTTGCACAGGACTGATTTGATGCTATTCATAGAATAACGTATATGCCAAATAATGCTGTTATTTGTCAAGTAAATTATTTGGGAGATCCATCATCCTGCCATTTCTTTTCTGGCAGAACTCCCACTGAAGTCAATGGGGGTATTGTCTGAATAAAGTATTTTAGGATTGGGCCTGAGGTTAAACAAAATGCAACTGGGGGCAACTTGTTAATCTTCCTCGGGTTCATAAACCCTCATATTGTACAATGGTTTGGCAGCTGGAGTACTGTGCCTTATGATGCTAATTTGTTCTGTCACTGATGCTGATTATTCCCTCATCTCTCTTTAATTTACCTGTTGCCACCTCGATTTGTTAATGTGTGTGTGTAACTTCAGCCTTGCTGACTGTACAACCTGCCTTAGTGTCCATGGCTCTGGACTTCCTGGGGGTCAGCCCTTTGGTGTGCTGGCTTGCTCCATCGTGTCCTGGCTCTTATGTGACCTTGGAAAACTGCAGGATGAGCCAGGGACTGCAGCTCTGAACTGTGTGAGCAGAGGGCTTTCAAGGTGACTTGTTCTCTACTTTTGAATTAAGATGCCTGATTATATGGTCTGTTCTTCCAGGTTTTTTTTCTTCTGGCTTACAAGTTAAAACATCAGATTGTTTGGGGTTTTATTCTTAAAAAAGAAGGTGGAAATTAATCTGTTGTCGTGATAGGAACAAAGTTAATACAAGTAAATTGCTTAAAGGATTTGCGTTTTAGCTATTAAAATACAACTCAGGCAACTTCAGCACTTGAGCTCAGCCTCTCGTTACTACCTATGGGAATGTGTAATGGTTAAATTAGCTGCAGGTGGGCTCCCCCGCTGCTCCAGAAGCACATTAGAAGCATCTTGAGGGTTGCAAGCAACCTTCAAGAAATCAGACGTAAGGGCCTCAAACAATAGTCATTCTTGTACCTGGTAACGTGCTCCATATGCCTGAGAGGTGCTGTGCAAATGGGAGTCTTTGTGGGAGACTGCTTGGGTCTGGCTTCTCTGGAAATTGAGTGTTTTTGTGAAATGGAAAATGTTCATAGGTGTTGAGCATAGTTCTGTGCTCAAACGCGTGGTAAAGCAGTTGACACTGCAGCTTGCTGAGGGCAGTGCAGAGATCTCAGACCACCTCTCTGAAGGTGTGTGATCCCCAGGAGGGGGGCTGTGCCCCCCAAACCACGTAGGATGGAACTGCTGCTGGCTTTGGTACAAATGCACAACTTATATCTGCATTCGGTGTATAAGGATATGTTTCCTGGGGTAAAGTTTCTATTCTCTGCAGGGACTCTTGGCTGGAGTTAACACTTGTCTCACCAAGACCCTTCCGTGTCATCTGCTAGGGATTTCAGGAGCGAAGCAGACCGTGAAGGAGCGTGCAACCTGCAGCGCTTTAAGGGCTTTTTATCTCCTGCTCTGTTTGCTCTCTGGTGTCCTCACCCACCCAGCGCCACGAGCGCGCATCTCCCCTCTGCGGGCGCTGCCGGTGCCCGCGCTGCCCCGGCCGGCTCCGCAGGGACCGCAGCGATGCTCAGCGCAAACTTGAGCGCGGGCATCCCGCGGGGCCGGGCGGCAGCAGCGCGGCTGCCCCCGAGAGCGCTCCGGGCCCCGCGGCCCCCGCCCGCCCGGGGCTCCCCGCCCGGGCCGGCCCTGCCCCCGCCGCGCTCGGAGGGC
>PYHW01010122.1:433349-469514 GCA_013186435.1 Turdus rufiventris | reverse complement strand
AGGGCCCGCGCCCGCGGCCGTGGCCGGGGTGCGAGATGGCCGCCGGCGGGAGCCGCGCCGTCCTGGGGCTGTGGCTGCTGGCGGCGGGGCTGTGCGGCGCGGTGGCGGCGAGCAGGTCCCCCAGCTGCCACGAAGTGCGGACGGCGTTCCAGCTGCGGCAGATCGGGCCCCTCAAGCTGGTCCCCGACGTGCCCACGGCCGGTCAGTACCGAGCCACCCGCGGGTGGCCGCGCCGCGACGGGAGGGGTGGCGGGGCCGGGCTCGCCTCAGCCGGGCTCGCCTCAGCCGCGGTCCCGCCGTGCCCCCGCTGCCCGCCCCGGTTTCCTCCGGCCAGCGCGGCTTCCTTCGGGCTCGGGGAGGGCAGCGAGGCTCCGGGCACGCCGCTGGCTGACAGAACTCAGCTTTTCCCGGGAAGGGAGAGCGGCGCGAGTCCCGCGCTGTTGCGCTGTGCAGGTGTCGCCTGTCGGGGTTTGCATCCCCGCGGCTGGAGCGCTGCGATCCTGCGCTGAGCACCTGGGGCAGAATGTTCCTCTCGGGAAGGGTCCCGCTGGCACAAGGAGTCAGGAGCCGCACAGTTTGGCAGGGTTGTTCTGCTGGCCACATGCGGCGTGCTCAGACGGGTGGTGAATTCACTGAAAGTTCATCTTGCAGATGAATTCGGGAGCGCTGTCAGAAGGACAGGCAGAGGTGACACCTTGGAGGGATCCGGCCAACAGAACTTGGCTTTTGCTTAGTTAAGCAGTAAGTCTGCAGCACTTGTGCAAGTTGATGAGCAGAGTGTTGTTTCGTTTTGCCTTTTCAGAGTTCGAGAGCAATGCCTGACAGCACTGAAAGGGGAAAGTAGCACATATAATAGGAATAGACTTTTTAAATTGCGTATTCTACAACTAACCTGGTAAGGGGATGAAACACTTCATAATTAAACTCTCACGAATGTATCATTTATCTAGATAATGAAGTCACATTCCTCACTTTTATGTGTTTTCCAATCTAAACAATTCAGTGAATCTGTTTAAAGAGAATATTTACAGGCATTGGAATAAAAAAGAGACTATCTCGTAACACACAACACAATTTCTAGTTACCTCATGCCACTGTAATTGCCTGTAGGTGTGGGGTGGTACAAGTTTCAATTTGGGCTGTTTTTTTTTTAATTTTTTTTTTGAGAGCAGTTTAATTCAAAGTCTGTGAGTTTGATGGAGAGACTTCTCTTAGATGAGTTTTGGATATGTTTTTTGGCATGGGTTTCTGTCTTGGGGATTAAATTTGATAGGCCACTAGGGCTCATCTCTTGTGGCTGTAATCGATTGCAGAGTGCTGGTGATCTTCACTTTGCATGAGGTAGTTGAGATGACACAGGGGTGTAGAGTTACCTGTGGAGGAGGAATCATTTGTCATTTTCTGGCAGGAAGAGATTTGCAGGAATGGAATTTTGAAGCTCGGTGTTACTGTTCTGTGCTGATAGAGGCACCAGATGATGGTTGTTTTGGAGAGCTAAAAATGAGGTAGAACGAGGCTTTTTCATCCATATTAATGGATGCTTAACCCTCTCTCCTGAGCTCTTCCTGGAAGAAGTTCCTCCAACTTTAAATTTATGGATTTACTTTATCTGTAAAACTCTAGTGCTGTAGGGGGAACTTTCAAAACGTTGTCAGCTTTTAGAAGGAAGGTGTAGGTCCTGTGAGGCTGAAGAGAATCACAGACTCATGCAATGGTTTGGGTTGGGAGGACCTTAAAGCTCATTGAGTTCCAACCCTCCTGCTGTGGACAGGTTTCATTGTCTTCTGTCCTATCCAGCTTCCCTGTTGGATAACAAGCTGTCAGGAAAGAAATGGCAAGAGAGAAGGTGAGAGAGGGTAATATGCTCTTAAATTTTAGCTCATAAAGGTTTCCTTTGAAGAGGGTTGGAGCAGAGCTGAGGAAAAGTGGTGCATATTGATCTTCCCTGTTCGTTCCGTATCACTGCTCCACCAAAGCTTGTGTGCTTTAATGATCCCTTGCTGGGCAGTAATGCCTCCTGTCTTGTGCCCTCTTTTAATTAAATACTGAAGTGTTTCCCAGCATTTCCATGGGCAGCTGTTACCAGTGAATATATCTTAATATACACACATTTCTCCTGACACTGAGGCTCATTTTATTGTGCATTTTAATGCCACACAAATGTTGAAGCATATCCCCTGGAGATGTTGGATGTCATATAAAGTGGAAGACTGGTGGGCAGCTGGGGGTGACACTGGGGAGCAGCGTGCTTGGCTGAACTGAGCCCTGACTGAAGTGCCAGGAGACTCCTACTCACTTCTGCTCCTGAGGGCCAGACCTGCCCTGCCTTGAGGTGCTCCTCAGTCCCCTGCATCTTGGTTTTGGCTTCTTTTCTCTAAGAAATGAAACTTTTGCAGTCCTGTTGTCTGTGCACTAGATATTTTTAATCACCATAGTGTTGAAAGCCCTTGGCTAATCTCAAACCAGTGTTTGTAGGCTAATACAACAAATCTGGCAGAGATTATTAGGTTCTTAGACCCTTCAGGAAAACCACCAGCTCAGTCAAGGAGAGAGGCCCCACCCAGTGCCTGGGGAGGGATGGACAGACAGACAGGTGTAAATCTTCTGTCTCCTCTTATGGGTGGTGCCCATTTCACTTGTAATCAAATGAAATACTTGGGATAATTAGCCTACACCCTCCTGTGGCATTTAGCTGTGGTTGCAGTGCTGAAGCCGTCAGCTGGTGGGTTTGGGATACAGCAGTGGATCCTGGATATGACCTCGTAGGGGCTGGGAGCTGCTTCCTTGTGCTCACCTGCTCTGCAGCCAGAATGGCTGAGTGGGTGGGAGAGAGCTGGCAGCATGGCCTAAAGTCAGATGGGAAGTTTGGGCAGGATCTGCCAGCCTCCTGGATAAAATGTTGTAGCAAGGGAAGGTGGAAGACTCCTAAGGAAAAAAAAAAGGCTCTTGCTTTTAAGGTGTGATGTGAGTCTGGCAGCAACTTGCCTAAAAATCATCAGCTGAATGAGCTCTTAGAGGTGAGCAGGAGTTTTATTGTAAATTTCTCTTCCACAGCTTCCCCCTAAAGACATGAGATATTTTTCTACTCTGAAGTCTAGTGCATTGATGAGTGCAGGGCTACAGATATGTTTGGATATGGGATGGGTAAGACATCCAAACTGCAGGCATTTTTAAAAAGCACATCTCCTTGGTCTGTCTGTAAGACTCCCTTCTCCTCGGGTGGAATCTGCACTTCTTTCTGGTACCCTGCTTTTTTGGAACAAATTGAATGTTTCAAGGGTAATTTGCAGCAAATAGCAGAGGTTGATCAGGTAAAGGTACTCCTGCCTTGGCTGTGATCCAGAGGAAGGGTTTTTTGTGCCTTCCCCAGACTGAGAAATGATGTAATATGTCCTTGATGGTGTACTTTGATTATCACAGACTGAGCTGGGATGTTTTGGTAGGAGCTCCTGGGTTGACATTTTGATGAGAGCGGATTCTAAGCTGTCTCCAAGGGTGAAGGGATGTGCTAATCCTGCCAGGGGACTAAGCTTTTGGTTCCAGGGAGTCTGGATAGCTCCAACCTGACGCGTGCTGCCCCTTCTGGAATGGCTCCCAGCCGGGGGCTGCGTTGGTCGTGCCCTGTGAGCCCTGGGTTGTGTTACAGCCTCCACCGTGTCCTGGCACGGGCTCTGCGAGGAGTTCTGGACACTCCCAGGATTTTCTGGGACGTGGAGCATGGTGGTGCCTGCCTGTCACTGCTTTCCAGCTTCTCAGGAGGAGAACTGAATGAACCCAACTGAAGGCTGTGACGTGCCTGACCACATTCAGGCAGTGGATTGTAGCAGAACCAGAATAAAAGTCCTCTTGTGCTGCCTTCAGTAATCATGTAACCACGAGAACGTCCTACTCATTCACATATGCTCACTTCTCCCTCTGGCTTGTTGACTAGTGTCTGAACATGCAAAACCCCCAGTCTGTAAACATATGGTAAGGAGAGAGAGAGAAGAATTGGGCTGATTTTTGGGAAGCATGGAAAATATGTCATTTGTGAAAGAGTTTTAGGAATTCTTTACCTTACAAATGATCAGCTTGTGGAAAACTACCAAAGGGATGAGATGATTATCTTGTTGTACTTCTGGTTTACAAAGAGCACAGAAGATGCCCAGGCTGTGCTCAGGAACTTGCCTCCAAAGGGTAATTTTTCTTCTGCTAAAAGCTGCTTTATTCTCCTGTCATCCTGCACCTTAAATCAGCAAGAGTGTTCACTACTGTGTCTATATTGAATATCCCATTGTAGAGCTGGACGTGCATTTAATTTATACATTAAAACTGTCTTACTTTCTGAATAATGAGAGACAAGTCCTAGATTCCCAGCAGAAGCCCCTTGCTGCATGTGGTGCATGAATTACACTGGATCTCATCCCACCTCAATCTGTGGCACAGCTCCCATGTGTGTTGAGAAAGGAGCATGAGCAGATCCCTGTTTTGCATATGTCCAAGAATATTAATTTGCCCATATTTTTTATGAAGTGGGTCATTCAGCACTTTATTTTCCTGTGTTTCTTTCATTGCTGCTCAGCTTTTCTGTCTCCCTGATGACAGCACCTTTCCCCTGGTAAAGGTGTGGTGTAGGAAGGCATTTTGCTCAGAGTAACATTCTGTCAGTGTCTGCTGTGTGTCAGAGACTTGATGTAATGGCTCTGGGAAGATTTTGCCCCATCAGCATGAGAAACTGAAATCCTCTGGTGTGAGCTGCAGTATGTACTTGGGTTTTCTGTCTCCTACATGTGTGGGACTGCCTTCGGTAGGGTGGATGAAGAGGAGGAAACATTGCTGAATGAGCCCAGTTCTGTTTATGCACAGGAACTATATAGAGTGGTTAAGATTGCTAAAAAGGCACCAAAAACAGTCCTGTTTCCATGAGGTTCCTGTTTCTTTTTGAAACAAACCTGATTGTTATCCAAGCTGGAAATGTCCTTGGCATTACCTTGCAGCTTGGTATGGTAGAAGGTGTTTTTCCTGTTACACTTTGTATTTGCTTATTTATGAGCACAAAGGCTTCTTGGTGATTTATATCACAAAGGGGGTGAGATACCTTTAGGAGGGGGTGGGCTGCTCCAATGTGAGATGGATTCTGTTCCCATCTTTGTTCCTCTCTGAGTAGCCCAGAACAGTTGTGCCTCAGTTTCCCTGTCTATATATCATGGTATATTACTGTGAGCAGCTTTACTGCTGAAAACCCACCATGAAAGGGTGGTAGATTACAGGCAAAAAAAAATATCCTGAGCTATACCTTCACTTCTTCAGGTGACTTTCACCAAATCCTTTCCTCAGGTGAGGGAAAAGCCTGGACGTTAGGCTGGTTTCTGAACTGAAGGCTGCCCTTCCTTCACTTCTCTCATCCAGCCTCTGAGCAGTCAGGGGCTGTGCTCTGTGCTTGCTGAAATATCTGTTCTGAGTAGAAGGAAAACTTTGCTTTTGCAGC
Organism: Turdus rufiventris; assembly: GCA_013186435.1. Classification (NCBI taxonomy): domain Eukaryota; kingdom Metazoa; phylum Chordata; class Aves; order Passeriformes; family Turdidae; genus Turdus; species Turdus rufiventris. Next base: position 464,047 of record PYHW01010122.1, on the reverse strand, counting down.
CTGCAGTTCCTCTGGAGTAAGAATCCTTCCTTCATTAATCTCTTCAGGATTTTATAGCAATCTTCAGCTCAAATTGTCACCAGAAGTGTTAACCTGAGGCTGGTGATGACTCTGGATACAGGCAATGTCTCACCAGCAGTAACATCTTTTTTCCCCTTCTTTTCCTATGTCTTAAAATTCTGTTTGACACAGGGCCAGCTGCCCCCTCTGTAATGCCCTCTTGGGAGTAATCTATAGGCAGAAAAAATGTGTTTAAACTTACTTAATGCCTCATAAAGATGGAATTGCCGTTCCACTGCCAGATGGAAACCTGTAGTTTTCATATCCATGAGCCCCAAAAAACATTGTCCTTGGTGACTTGCATGAGCATTTGGTCCAGGTGAGAAGAAAAAATGAGTTAGTTACTCAGATCAGCCTTTCCTGTAAATGTCTTGGGAAGGTATCCAAGAGTCAGCAGAGAACCTGCTCTCCCCCAGCACACAATCTTCTTGTCAGGTCGAGTCAAGCATTGCTACAATTCACATGGTCTGTTCATTCTCTGAGAAATCTCTGCTGAAAAGAGTATGTAACAATTTTTAGTTTTAATGGTCAGCTCAGGATCTGGTGACTCTGGAGTTGAACTGGATCTTTGGATGGAAAACAAGCTTAGTAAGAGATGACTCATCCTAAAATACTGGTGACTCCCAAGAGCTGCCTCTGGAATGCCTTATGTGCCCCTGAAGTTTTGCTACCAGATTGTTATCAGAAAATAATAGAAAAATGATGTTCCCACACCCTCAGGCCAGTGTGGCAGGTCTGAGCAGACAGTTCTTAAGCAAAGGGCAGTACTAATGAAAGGGCACGAATGTGATAAGTGGAAACAAAGTTGGCATGATAATCGCTATATAAATCAATAAAATAAATAGATTAAAATAGCTAAGAGCTTTTATAAGGATTAATCATGAAAAATGTCATAGCCTCAGGATCTGTAAAAAGCAAGTATATGTGTAAAATGCAGCCTGGGTGGTGAAATGTTTTTTTTTTTTTTTTTAATGGTATAAAACTAGAGCTGGAGTCCCAAATGCTGTAGTCTTTGTAACTGAATCTTTGTCCCATGAAAGCATAAAATGACACAATAAAGAGGCATACGTTTAATAATAGTTCAAATGCATACTCATCACACAGCAGTTTAGAGCATAGCTTTTGCTTCTAGGGGAAAATACAAATTTTGATGGATCAGAGTCAATTCCCAGAGAGCAGACAGGCCTGTGACAAAATTTATATGGAGTGTATCAATCTGTTGATTAGGTATCAGTATTTAAGATGATAGGTTCATCCTCATATCCATGAAAGGTATTTGCTTTTTTCACATACAAGGAAATTCTTAGCAGCACCAATGGACGAAATACAGCATCTAACCAATATTTAATGATTTATCTTAAGGACAGAATAAGACAGGGAGGCAAGCCTGTTTAAATCTTCTGCCAAACAGTTAGCATTTAGTGTTTTAAGACAGTATATTATTTGATGGCAAAACACAAAATATTTCTGCACAGTATCTTCTGTTTAGATGCACAACAGTATCCCGAGCCTCAAGCTGGGAGCTGGTGCACAGGATTCCATAGCACAGACTGAAGAGGACAAGGCTTTTTCCCCATTGGTGTCCTTTTGAGCCAGGGTGATCTGGAGATCCAGGTGTGCTGGGGACTGAGCCTGGTCTGGACAGGGAACTGCCTGTGTGGAGTAGCCATAGCAGGACTGTGCCAGCCTGCTCTGACACTTTTTTGTTGCTGCATTTTTTCCCTTACAACAGCTAAATATTTTAATGGCAATGCTGATGATGACACAGTGAGCCCTTTGAGCTGCTGTAGCAGCATTGCTCTGTCAGAGCACCCTATAAGAGAACCTAAAGACCGTGTTTACCTCCCTGTTTCAGGATGGGAAATGGCTTTGGTAATTCCATGCTGAGCCCAGCAGTCTGGTGGTGTCTGGTGGCAGGTGGAGCTGAGTGGGTGCACCCAGAGGGTCCCTATGGGTCAGCAGTGGTCACTCCTGTCCAAGGTGCTGCCCAAAGGCTGACCCTGGCAGTCTGACCGATGAGTTTTGTGGATTGTTTGCCTGTCCTGGACCCTGCTGGGGCTCTGTGCTGTTGTACCACACCAAGGAGCTCAGCAGTGCTACACAAATGATTTATGATGGAGCAATCACAACCTTGCCTTTTCTTATGGATGCACACTATGCATAGACTTCCAGGAAAATAAATCTATTTATTTTAGTCTTTTCAGTACATCAGTTTTAAAGGAGGGTTATTAATTACCTTCGTAGTGTATTCATACATACGTGATTAATGAGTGAAATTTTAACTTGTGAAATTTCACAGCACAAGCTGGAAGAATTCAGAAAGAAATTAAGACAATGGAGGAATTTTGAGTATCACAGATGAAACTCTTACATTTATTTTGTGGACTCAGAAGTCTCAGGAGAGTATCATTGTTACATATCCTTAGGTTCTGTCTTGCATTTTGATAGCTAAAATGTAGGAATAAAAAGTAAGTGTAGCCAGGCAATTGCATAGGAACTTCAGACCTGCAGAGGACAAAATTATTCCTCTAGCAGTTGTCTTTCCACTCTCTTCTTTTGAAATGTAGTTCTCAGCCTACTTTATATGATTCTGTGCTGTATTCTGCCTTTCTCTGCTTTTACTGAGTATCTGTTAATACTGATGGCCAGCATATCTATATGTACTGAAATTATATATATATATATTATTTTGGTCTTCTGATGACTGTGCTTGCTTCTTGGGGTCACAGTATTTGGCTCTGCAGAGTTCTTCCATCACATGGTGGATGTGGCAGGGTTCTGGAGCCCATCCTCCTGCAAGGAGCTCTTGTGACAAAGAGCCCCCACTCAGAGCACTGTCACCTCCTTTAAAAACAAACGAGAGACAAATTTCAGAGAGCTGCAGTTGCAAACCTGACAGTATCAGATAGGTCATGGTAGCTTTGTTTGGCAGCTAGTTAAATTGGATAGTTGGGCACATCCCTAGATGTTAATGGTTAAATGTATTCATTGTTCCAACAAGGCCCCTATTCATAAGGGGACTATTCTGTGCTCGTTATGCATGCATAATTCCCATTAATGCTCCTGGGGGTTAAGGGTGTGTAGTAAGGGGGGAAAACGAAGCTGATGTTGACACTTCCCTGTTTGCACTAAGAGGTTTTGTAACACAGGAGAAACTAATTGTGTTTCCACAGGTTCCTTGACTTTAAGGAAAGCTTGAAATCTTTGCTCTAAAGAGGGAGTGAGAATAGAGGAAAAAGTGCCACTTGCATAAGCACCTACTTGCTTGGAAGCCATACTTCATCAATGATCAGAAATACTACACCAGTGCCGTTATTGCAGAAGATTTTGAAAGTAACAAAGTGCTTGGAAATTCAGGGTTCTTATTTGGGTATCAAAACAATAAGTCTGAATCTTTAACTTCTGGCAAAAAAAACCCCTTTTGACTCAACATTAATCAGGGTGATAAGATTTTCTGATTTATTATACAATATGGGTGTTTCCATAGAAAATCTTCAGATTAAGATTCCTCACTCTTAGGTGCACATCAAAGTCGTGTAAAAGCCATAAAGAAGCTCAGCACTGCCTAAGAAGGCCTTTCAAGTTCCAGCAAGTGCTTGAACTACTGAAGGTTTTGAAGTGCTCTAATCTCTGACATGGGTGACGTGCTAGGCTAGCACTTTTTTGTTTTGTCACAAATCATCCATGCACATAGTGCAAAGGGACCCTGACAAAGTCATTTTACTTTTGAAAAGGGCTGCTTTTTTTCCCTACCATTATGTCTCCCATTCACATCTACATGTTTGCTTCCACTTTGTTCAGGTCTAAGTAGCAGGGCATTTGCATAGTCTTCTCTTTGTTCTCGGTAAATATGGAGTAAAATGAGCAAGATCCGTGCTGTGAAATTAAAGCTCTACTCTTGAGAGATCTTAAGGGCTAAATCCTCACAAAAGGTACAGCAACATAGTGCCAAAGGAGCTGGTGTCCAGGAACAGCTTGCTCTGGGTGTTTGTGCTAGGAAATGTGAATAAAGGGAGACTAATCTGTTGAAAACTGGATGTAATTAGAAAAATACACTGCTGAGAGCTGCTGAAAGATTAGAATAACAGAAAATAGTACTGAAAGAGACCTGAAGTGATCATCTGGTCCATTCCCTCTACTTGTGGCCAGAATAAACTGTTTAAATCGGTGAGAGAAGATCACAGCCTTTTTTATCTGTTTGTTAATTACCCTACTGCATAGACTTTTTCCTAATGCAAAACCTAACTCTTCTTGCTAAAATCCAGCATTATTCTTAGGACCTTCCTCTTTGCGGTGACACTCATGCGAGTGTCTGGTTTGTTCTGCTCTGGGATAATGCTCTGTGTTTTTGCACTGGTCTCAGAGCAGTAAACTTGTTGGTGTAAATGAATCTAAACTAAATTGGGATCCCATGCACCTGGAAGTGAATTCCAGATGTGGTGACTCATTGAGGATTATAAATTGGTGTTTGAGTCCTAAGAATAGGCTTCTTCCTCCTTTGTAAGTTGGAGAATTGTGAAGAAGGAGCAAACATAGAGTGTGGAGATATCAAATCCCATGATCAGGAAGGCACAATAACAAATTCACAGATTTGACATGTAGTGGTGAATGGGAGCATGCAGAAAAAGCAGTTTTCAAGTGGTCAAACTTTGAGCAGCAGTGGAGTTGCAAGGCTGCTAGTGGAAAACTGCGTTGTTGTAGTAAGACAGTGTGGAGATAGCTGAAGACATGTGGAGCATTTGCTCCTAACTTAAATACAATATTCACCCTAGATTTTGCTGGTGGTGGGTAGTTCACCGTATTGCAGGTGTGTAGGTGAGGTGGCAGGTAGGCTACTGAAACCAGAAGACATTGATCAAAATTTTAAGTCTTACAAATAGATGTGGGATTTCCAGAGCAAGTCTGAGTATCTTTAATTTTTCAGGTTGATGGGAGCTCTTGTCCTTAACCCTCTGTTTGTCAGTGTTTCACTGTTTTGGGGTGTTAATTCTTGAGCAATGTTTTATTGTTACTGATGCAGGGAAATTATTCTTCATGGCTGAAAAAGGCTCAACGATGAGGATTAAGTTAGGATCCCCAGGTGGATTTGGTCATGCTCCAGATCCCTGTCATGCATGTGCTGCAGTGTAGCCACCCCTGGCATGATGCTGTGCCCAAATTCAGATCATTCTCTATGCTCCAGGTCAGAGCTTGTGTCTTGCCTCTCCACAGCATGTCTGTCTGTCTGTCTGCAGAGTGCTGCATGGCTGGGCTTTACATGGCTTGTCCTGCAGTCTCTCAGAGGGTGAAATCATGGAACGGTTTGGCTTGGAAGGGACCTTAAAGATCATCTCATTCCAACTCAGGGACACTTTGCCCTATCCCAGGTTGCTCCAAGCCCTGTCCAGCCTGGCTTTGAACACTTTCAAGGATGGAACATCCATAACTTCTCCGGGTAACCTGTCCTGGGGCCTCACCACTCTCACAGCAGAGAATTTCTTCCTAATATCTAATCTAAACCCATTCTGAGTTTGAATCTACTCCCCCTTGTCCTGTCACTCCATACACTTGGCAATAATTCCTCTCCATTTTTTTTGGTAGGTTCCTCTCAGGTACTGTAAGGCTGTAATTAGATCACCCTGAACCCTTCCCTTCTGCAGACTGAACAATTCCAATTCACTCAGGCTCTCATTGTAGGAGAGGTGTTCCATCTCTCTAATCAAACCTCAAACCATCACGTCCTGTGTTCCTGCTCCATTGTTCTTCCATAAGGAAACACAAAAAAAGTGGGAGCTGGAAGGCTGGAGTGATGTTTTTAGGAGCAGAGGCTTGCTAAGTAATATTTGGAGAACAGCATCCAGGGGTTTACATGGTTGCCCTGTGATGGTGGTGAAAATATTCCCTCCCTGAAACTCACAGCAAGATCCAGCTTTGAGAAGTGCAGTTCCTTCTCTTTTTACCTGGGTGGTTAGGAGGAGTGGTGTAATGAGTGTGAAGGCAAGAGAACAAAGCATCTGTAGAAAAACCACTGGCTTCCCAAAACAGAGTAGGGTTTTTTAAAAAAAGGAATTGAAAGCACAGCTCTCAGAGAAAGGCTTTCAAACTTCTGCTCAGAGAAGACTTGGCTTTAATCTCCTAATCTTAGTTTTGAAGTTTGGGAAAAAACATATCTGTTACCATTTGAAGCAGCCCAAAGTTGTATTTGGCTAAAGCATTGCATTTTCAGTTTCAAGCTGCAATAATCAAATTTACTCTTTCTAATCTGGTTTGCCTTAGATATGTCAGGAAATCTAAACATTTGCATTCCCCAAAAACAGCTGTGGTTTGGCTGTACCTGCTTGGGATCTAAAGCTTACTGGGAGCTTCCCCCTTGCTGCTAACAGACCTGCTGTGCCTTCTCTGATAGAAATAAACCCCAACTGGGATGAAAAGTGTCAGTGTCATTTGTTGGCAGGGCTGTTGGCTTAGATTTGCAAAGTTTGTTCTAAGTCACTATCACAGGTGCCAAAACATGAGCTGAGCAGCAAGGGCTGCCTGGGGCCAGCTTGTGTCAGCTTGGCTGCTGTGTGTTGGTGGCTGCCATCCCCTGCCCAGCCCTGGCTCTTCCAAATGCGGATTGAGCGGAGCCAGCACTGCCTGCCCATGTGTCCAGCTGGCTCCAGGCAGCTCTGTGACATGGGGGCTGTGCTGGCCACCCCCAGAGCTCCAGCAATGCTGGTAGTTCTGAGTGGAGCTGCACAAGCAAGAAGGGAAGGATAATCAGTTCAGTGTGCTCTGGAGGTGCCTGGTTGGAGCGCTGTCAGGGAAGAAACGTGATTTCTTATTTTATATAACAGGTGCACAGGGTCCAAATCAAAAGCAGGTCTTAGGAGAGCACTGAACATGCACATAGCAGAGGGCACTCTCCACTAGGAATTGCTTACTAGTCTAAGCAAACTAATGGAAGAGATCTTCCTCTTTGCCATGTCTGAAACAAAATGTGGAGCCTAAGGGACTGGCCTAAGGTCAATGTACATTTTAGTATTGCCAAATGTAGGAGCCCAGCAGAGATTTCCACACTGCGTTTTGAAAGTTGTCTGTGGTCTCAGCTTAAAGGCTTTTAGAACATCTTCCTGCCTCCCCTCAGCCTTTGGGAAGCAGCATCTGTTTCAAAATCCATTATCCTGGCTGAAAAAGTCCCAGCAAGGTACAGGTATTCCTGCTGAACACACTGCTGGGGTCCTGGAGAGGCTGCTGGAATGCGTCCTGTGCAGTGAGCTTGGCTGCTTTCCGGTTAGGGGTATGGCTGGTACCCAGAAATCAGGGAATGGCCCCTTCAGGTAAGATTTCATTGTGGACTGTCTGTAATTCTCCAATTCTTCATTCCTTATCTGCTCCTTATACAATCAGAACATCCTGCATGGTCTAAGTAGACAGAACAAAGCACAGCCGAAACAAATGAGGAAGGGCAGAAAGCCAGTCCCATCCTAAGCACTGCCATGTGCTTAAGGGGAAATACTGCTGTGGCCCTTCATTTCATGGGGGTTAGATGAGCTTTGCTAGTGGGCCCTTGCAGCCTTTTAGACCAACGCATGCTGGCACCAGCTCCATGATGTGTTTGGGTTTTAGCTGCTTGACCTTCCATTGCTTTTCATTGAATGCATGCAGCTAAAAATCACAGCCACTTGTCTGAAATCAAATGCAAGTTACTCTAAGGTAATTAAGACATTTCTAAATCATAATTCTTTGTAGGTTCATTTTTCTCTTAATTTTGATTTTTCTTATTAAGGGCGGGTTTTCTCAGGTTTCCTGGCTGTCATCCCTTTTCCAGGATCTACTCAAGAGTTTGACCCAAAGCTGTCTGGGTACAGAGCTGTGTTAGTCTCAAACTGCTAAATCCCTACATGCAGCCCAGCACAGGGCTGTATCTGACTGTATTTCCTTGTGTTTTGCATGACTTGATACCACTGGGTGTCTCCATGGACATCAGGGGATGCTGCACCAAGCTCTCTGATGCTTTTACCTTTCTTCTTTCCTACACATGTGGTCTGGTGTGGGAGAAGTGATCTGACCATAAATCTAGGTTCAGCCTAGACCATCAAAAACAGGCTCCTGGTGTCTTGTACGTGACCTGTGGGGCTGTCAGCTGGTTCCTCTGCATGGCTGTGCTGAGTGAGTGTTCCTCTGCAGTTACTGTCACATGTGTTGGGCTCTTTCCTGTCTCTCCTGTGTGGGATGCCTCCCAATGCTTGTGGGTCCCATTTGTGGCATCAAATTCCAGTTTGACAGCAGTGACAGCAATGGCATTGTCTGCATAAAGAACCACAGAAAGGGAGGGAGATGCAGAGACCTTGTGATGCTGTAGTCTTGCTGCAGCCTGTTTTCATTAATTACTGTGTCATGGGTGATGAAGTTGAAGAATTGGCCCTGGTGAGGGGTGTCTTGTGTAGTAAGCAGTTACTTAATTTTGGTTCAGCTCTTCCTTTTGTTTAAATAGTATTGAGAGTGCAGGGTGCTTTTCTTAAAATTCTTGGGTATTTCACCTAGTAGAATTTTATAGTTTTCCTCTTTCCTCTCCCTAAAAATAAATAATGAAAGTGAGAATGGGATGCTAAAGAAATCCTTTCATATGCTGGTAAAAATTGATTGAGATCAGCCGTCTCTCATTCTTAAATCATACAAATGAAGTTACAGGCTTACCGGACAAGCTCATTGAAAGCAGTAGGATTTGGGTTGTAAAATTAATACTTAGGCAAGAGTAGTATGTATTTTTAAAGAAGAGAAAGCAGTTGTCTGAGCACTTGGCTTCATGCATGGCTTTCAAGTGAGATGACAAAACCAGAAGTACTCAGATTTTGGGAGGAAAGGGAATATTGAGGAGTTGCTATTCCTCTCCTCTCAAATACTGTTCTTGCCATTTCCCTTTCTGAGGCCGTGGCCCAAATGTCCAATAGTCCCTTGGTTCCTTTAGATTTATCTTTGCTTTTATTTTGTCTTCCAGTCTAACCTTCTTACAGATTTTTATGTTGACAGATAAAATGGAGAAGAATAGGAAATACATTTTATCATGAACATGTCAATATCTTTGAAATTTTCTGTGCTTTTCCACCCTATATGGAAATTACCATGGCAGGTAAAGCATATTAGCAAGTAGTTCGAGTTAAAAAGTTGGTAAAACAGTTGTTAACATCTAAATTATCATTAGGGTTTGAAGTTGAGATGAATGAGGTGATTCACACGTCTCATAATGAATTTTATGTCCTCCCTGTAGGACTAGATAGGTAGGCTGTGTGATTTGCATTCAGAAGGTGTTTTTCCCTGACTGTACAGGGCTAGAAGCCTACTTCTTTCATTTAAACACAATCCAGTTTTGTAAACTGTGTTTAGGCTTCCCACCTCTTGTGGTTTCTGTGTTTCATTTTTCAGGTAAGGCAAGGTTCTGTGGCAGTGAGATACTGTCCCCTCTGGAGAGCAGAAATACAGCTGTGCTTGGATGGTATGGAGTAGAAAGATTTACTAGACTCCTCTAAAAATATTTTATATGTGTTTATGATTTTTTTTTGGTGGTGGTGGTGGAGAAAATGTATGGGATTTACTGCTTGGAATGTGATGAGACATAATGAAAGATAAGTCATAATTGACTCTAAATTAATGAAAGTACTTGTAATTTTTCTCCTACCTCTGCCTTCAGTTATACATATTGTCCCAGGAAAATGGAGGAAGGAGTTGGCATTGTAGTAAATGCAGAAACCCCCTTGCTGAGATCCATGGTCTCTACCAACCTAAGTTGTTTTATAATGTAGTTTATGTACACCAGTCTTCATGATTTTATATCAGCTCTAGGAGAAAAAAGGATGGATCCTTGAGAGTATAAACGTGTGGTTAGCAAGCTCTTTAGCAGTCAGAGTCCTGCTGCCTCCCAGATAGATCCTCATTCAAAAAGTGTCTCACACTGGGCTCATGGGAAGTTATTAAATCAACATTAAAGAATTTATCACCCCTCTAAAGAAGTGCAAGGCATGGAGGCGTGGCCACAGTGCAGTCCCTGGGCATGGCAGGCAGTGCTTGCCTGCTGCACCTGCAGGTACCAGGCAAGAGTTTCTGCTCAGCTGTTAAATTAAGAGTTGGGAGTGAAATCCTGTAAGGTGGGTTTTGTGCCTTCCTGCTGAAATTTTGCTGCTTCTGAGGTTAGGGCTGGCATGGGGTAGACTAGAGAGAGGAGGTGGGAAGTTAATCACTCTTTGTTCCTTCAAGAGTCTGTTTATCAGCAGTTATGGTCATTTGACATTGATGCCAAATGCATCTTCCACTGACAAGCAGGCTGTTGTGGGAAACACTGGAAAATCTGCAATTGTAGGTGCTTTGTAGATGTGTTACAGGGCTTTTTAATTCCTGTGTGTGAGTTCCATCCTCTGTTCCTCCTGCCAGAGGACTGGTAACAGGCATGAGGCAAGGAACAGTGACCACAGCTGCCTGCTTAGCTCTGCCTTCAGCCTCCTGGGTACAGCCAGACTTTCTAAGGAGCAGCCTGAAAAACTCAGGAGTGACATGTGGAGGTCTCTCCCTGCATCACCTGCTCCTCCTTGCAGGGAAGCTGTGGCCCATGGGCTGGAAATGTGTCCAGATGCTCTGCTGCTTCAGGATGTCCCACAGGTGTACAGAAAATTGGAGGAAGGCAGGGAGAAGGGGAGCTGAGGGGCCAGGGAAGGATCAATAGATGGGAATCTTGTCTGAGGAGAGTGAGGAGAGGGACTTTGAGGAGTGAAGGAAGTGCCTGGTTTATGCCTGTGTACGTTCCAGTGAGTGGCAGGGACATTCAGTTTAGGGAACTCAGATGCTTTTTTTGCTCACTGGGTCCAGGCACAAGATGGATTCTGTAGAGCACAAGGCAAGTGACAATCCTACCAGGCAGTGACCTATGGGGTAGGGCAGAAAGTGCTTTGGAAATACCAAAAATCAGAATACAAGAGCAGTGAGAACCAGGCAAACAGCAGAGGGAAATAGGAAAAATTCGAATAAAATGCACCTAGCAATAGGCCTAACACCATTTCATTGTGCAGATGCTGCCCTTAAGAGCTGTGTATTTGGAAGAGATCCTGCTCTGGATGCTGATTAGGGCTGGTGCCTGGTGGTCTCCAGCTGTCCTGCAAGCTGTGGCACTTGATGCCAGCTCTCTGGAGTCATGACAGCTAGTGCTTCTTGCTGTCCCCCTCCAGGTTTCCACCACCCTTAGATTTGCAGGTTTAATTCCAGTGCAATCAAGTGGTTCTTCCATTTTTAGTTTTGTACTTTTTTTTGTCATGTCTGCTCAAGAACTCTTGAGAAAATGCAGGCTATTTGACTTGACCAAGTTGGAAGTAGCTACACTTGCTAGTTGCTAGTTGGTTATCTAAGCTGTGCTTGATAGAACTTGAGATGCTTGTCTTTTAGCCTTGATTGTTTCAACTGGAATAGCACAACTGGACCTTATTCATGTTTCAATGTATTTCAGAAGAACAGTGAGAATGCAAAGTCTACAGATCAAGTTAAACAGCATCTCTGATAATGTGCATTATGAAAGAAAGGATAGGGGGAAGGAAATTTTCATAGCTTTTGTTTTCCAAACTGCACTTGTAAGGTTTCATGCTGGATCTATGCATGTTGTCAAGTTGCACGTAGATGGATGGGACAAATTCAGGCTCTGCTTTGGTATTTCTTGAGCTTTTTGCTTTCAAGTGACCTTTTAATGTGCTGTTTGTCTGTGTGATCTTTATATAAAAGCTGATAGTAGGATTATTTTAACAAAAAAGAGGATATACTTAGAAACACGTTGAAAAGTGTGTTCTGCCCAGTCAAAAATGTATTTGGAAGGGCCTGACTCCAGCATACCTGAGGCAGGAGGAAAAGACACCTCAGTTTGACTTAGACTCTGCTCCCTGGAGCTTGCCTGGCTTTTACCCCTAGCCCAGAGAGCAGGTTTATTGGGTTAGTTGCTATTTTATGTCATCGAGCACTGGTGCACTGGCTTGTTGATTTTTGTGCAGATTCCTGGCACTACTTCAAGCATAGCAACTACCATATTTCACACACTGACAAATAAAATAGTAGCTGTTTAACTCTGCGTGTTGAGCTGAAGATGCTTTGCTTGTCTTTGTTGGATGAAAGCATTTTATTGCTTGCAGTGGGTCTGAGCTGTGGTGTAAGGCTGTGCTCCCTGCTAGGTGAGGATGGCCAGTGGGTGAGTTTCTTGACAGCAGTCTTGCAGGTGAAAGTGCTGATGATTTTAACACTGCTGGGGCATAGGAGCTGCATGAAAAAGAACCTCCCAAACTTGGGGCAGCGTACAGTGGCTGGATTCCTTTTCCGTTTTGTGGCTGTGCTGGTGTGCGTTCTGCTTATGCCCCAGGTGGTTGCAGGGGAGCCCAGGTTGGAAATAGCTCCTTTTTCATTTGATTTGGCCTCCTCCCCTGAATTAGTTTGTGTTTAATTGCTGAATTTTCCTCAAGCTGAGGCAGCAGCTATACCAGACAGATGAGTCTCAAGAAGGATGAAGTGTTGGCTCCTGTTCAGCTGGGCCAGACACAATGCAAGGTACTTTTGGCACCTTTCTCTGTGTTACTAAGGCATCATCAGTCTTGGAGTCTTTGAAGATATTTGTACAACATTAAAATCTTGGGCTTTGGGCTAAAGCTTTGGAAATACTGTTGAAATGTTTTTCAAAATACAAAGGCAAAAACTGTCAGAAGACAGATTGCACTGCACTCACCCTCTGATCATGCTTGCTCAGGACTCTTCTGTGCAGTGGAAATTAGAGGCTCAGCTTGTTTAAAAAAATTAAATCAGCCTGTCTTTGAAAAACCTGGTGCAGGTAGATCAGTTAGTGTGTGTTTGGCTTTCTGGTTTCAGAGTATGGCTCTTACAGTGTTTACAGCATTTTAAAGACAGAACTGTTCAACTATATGGTCAGCTATCAAAATGAATATACATATTCAGCTATTGGAAGAAGTTAATTTTGGTTGTTAAACAGGCCTCTCTGCTTTTGGGAAGTGACACTGGTTCAGCTAGTTTTAATAGCCAAAGTCTTAGAATTTATTTATACCAAAGCTCAAAATGAAGTCCTAAACTTTTTGATTCACAACTAAAAGTTCTCCAAGCAACACACAACAAAATACTCCACAGGTGATTTTGATAGAGCTGGCCAGATGGATGTCAGGTAAGGATACACAGTTTTCTGTGTTCTTAGTGCATAAAGTAATTTATAATTGTGACAGGGAGGTGTCTGAAGGTAATGCCTTTGGCAGATATTAATTGCTTTGGGGTTGCACAGTAGTTTTCAACAGGGATCATTGATGAATTCCAAAACACACTTGCTTTAGACTCAGGTACTTTTTTCCCTGCACTTCTGAATGTGGCTGTTTTTCAAAGTGGAGCAAGATACTTTATCCTGTTTTTTATAATAACAGTAAGGGTTTAAAGTCTGCCATTTTTCTGACTTTATAAAATAAACTAGGCGACAATTTTAACCAGTACTCAAGGGAAAAAGACTTGAATGAAAAAATAATGTATATAGTCAGCAGAGTAATCCTTACATCTGATCTGAAGCAGAAAATTAATTTGTTTTAGGAAAGCTATAAACATTTTGGAATTGAAGCCCAGGCATGTAGAGTTGAAAGTGTTGTGTTCTGTCAGTAAGTTAATGCATAAGAAAATCACCTATGAGAAATGAGAGGTACCTTGCATGTAGGTGCTTTGCATCTGTGGCACAAAGTCTAGCAGAGGGCTCCCATCATGGTCAGGGGCTGGAACATGTGGGAATAGAGAACTGAGTTTGTTCAGTTGTAGGAAGATTAAAGGTGGCTATACTGCTGTCTTAAGCTACCTTTTGGGAGAAAATAGAGAAAGTGGAGTCAGCTTCTTCTAGGTACATGGCTGTGTGCTGAAACACCACAGATGTGAGTTGGAACATGGGAAATTAGATAGAAATTTTTAATTTACTTACTTTACCATGAGTGTAGTCAAATAGTGAAACATGTTCTGAGAGGCAGTGGTATTGTTCATTTGGTAGATGCTTGAAACTGGACTGGATAAAGCTCTTCAGTAGTTAGATCTGCTTTAAGGGGGAGGTAGAGGCTCCTCCCAAATTACTAGTTAGGAAATGAGAGGCAGCTTGGGGAAAGCTGGTAAACAAGTCCTAGAGGGAAATCAGCAGGGTGAAACGATGCTGTTGGTAACTTCTGACTTTCAGGAACAGTGCTTTCCCTCGGCTGCATTGAAGGGCTCTGTTCCTCACAGCAGGGAGGAGTTTGCCCTTGAGGCTGTGTCCGTGGGCAGCACACTGAGCTGGGCTGACAGGGTGCTCTGGGTCTGGGGGCTCAGCCCCTCACCGCCCCTCTGCCACTGCTCCTCCCCTCTTCCCACTGCAGAGGGCATTTTTCATCAGGATGAAAGAGATGAGATAAACTAAAATTAGTGTCAGAGTTATTAGAGACATTAAGATATTGCTAATGAGTTCTAATTTAATCTCAGCACCCAGGCATGTATAGCAGCAAAACCTTTTATTAGGTTTCTATAATTGTGTTAAAAGTGATACCCTGAGGCTCATACTGGAGCAGTGAAATTGCCAGGCTGTGTGCATGCCAGCACTGACCTGACAGTCCTTGTGAGGAGAGCAGGGCTTGCTCTCAGCTGGGCTTTCAGTGCTCTGTGTTTTACATCAGGCTCCTGAGCTGTCAGGGGCTTAGTGCTGTTTCTATTTAGGAGTGCTTCTGTCATTTTGGCTCTGGACCAGCGAATCCCAGTCTTGAGGCTCCTGGAGCATTCCTGGGGGAGATACTTGGTTGGGGAGTCCAGGAGTGCAGTTCCAGCTGAGATATCTGTATCCTTCAAATTTTCTACAGGAGAAGCAGGTTTCCATGTGCCTTGGTTCAGAGGGGAATGCCAGGCCCAGCTCTGATAGCCACAGGTTGTCTCCTAGCCAGGCCCAGCTCTGATAGCCACAGGTTGTCTCCTAGCCAGGGCCAGCACAGAGTCAGCATGGGACTCCTGAAGTCTCAAATCTTTCTTGGTATGGGTGTGAGCTTTGCAAAAGCCCATCCAACAAAACTGCAGAGGGCTGCTGTAAGGAGAAGGGCTCTGGGTATCAGCATCTCGATTTACAGCCCCTCTGCTCTGACACCTCTTCCTTGAGTTGCTCCGCAGTCTGTGTTACAATTTCATTTATGCTTTGGTGGTGCCAGCTCAGAGCAGTAGTCCTTCCCTGACCCCCAGTTCCTTGTGACAGGACAAATGTGTTCATGGGGTGAACTGGATCAGGAAACCCATCCAAGTTAAAAATAGCCTGTCCAAGAAGCTAATTTCAACCTGGGCAAGCATCTCTGGCAGCTGGGCGCAGCTCAGCGTGCCCAGCCGGTGACGAGCGCAGCCCTCCTGCTTCTGGCAGGGCCTTCAGCAGGGCTTGGGCTTCACACATCTTGGGGTAACTTTATGATGTTTGTATCCAAACTTAATATCGAAGCAGAAAAAACAATCTGAACTGCTAAAAAGTGAAAAAACCATTACCATTCAAATACAAAAACTACCTGTAAAAGTCCTTCATGTAAATACCCATATCTCAAATTTACCCTAAACCGAAACAACACTGCAATGGGGAGAGCTGTTACCCATTTCTGAGATTAGACTGAAGTGTGAAACAAATCCACCTCCAAAATGGTCTCCTGATTCAGCTCAGTCTGTGACAACTTCAGTCTTTGTTTGCAAACTTATATAGAAATGCAGTGAATTGAAATTTTGACCTTCTTGACATAAATTAGCTGTGCTTTCAAATAAGAGTTGCTATAAACTGGAAGCAACATTTTCGAGTCAAATGAGATGTTTCAGCTGACTTAGTGTTTTTATTTTTTTCCCTGGTGAGGGAGATTCATTGAAGTTCCTCCCTGTGGGTTTTGTCTCAGTGAACTGGTGACCTGGAGCTGGCTCTGAGCAGAGCCTGGTCCTTTGGGGATGCCTACTGATCTTTCAGAGTGCATCCTCTTTTTTTTAATCCCTGTCAATGATGTGGAGAATTGCTGTGCATTAACCTGCAAGGCCAGGTGTGAGAGGTAGTTCAGGTGGTGGTACAATAATATTTTCATCCCAAGGTCTGGGCTGGGTTCTCTGCAGTGGCCCTGGTGAGAAATCCCCTGGTGGAATTGTGGCTCTTGAGACTTGGGGCTGTTTTCATCCACATGTGCCTTCCATCCCTGTTGGTGCTGTGTGGGGAGGGATTGCCAGTGGTGTTTGCAGTGGTTGGAAACAGAGACCCCCTTGGGCATAGAGAGGGGCAGTGTGGGGTCACACCAGCTCCAGTTAAAATGGCCCCACAGCCAGTTGTGGGGTGGGGATGGGGAGCTTGGCCACCTGTGTGGCACTGGCCTTCCTGGGAAAGGCTGTCTGCTTCCCAGAGCCTGAGGGATGGGTAGAGGTGGACACCTGTGGCCCCTTTCCCCTCTCTTCTGCCTTGAGATGGAGGGAAGGAAGTCCCTGCCACACTTGATACTGTGGGATTTTGGGCTCTGTTTATGTGTGCCCCTGGTTTTGGATTTGCTTGCTTAACAGCCTCATGATTTTTTTAACTCCCCTTCTAAAAACATGTATTTGTGGAGTGTCAGAAGATGCTCATCTGCAGTCTGTACCAGATCCTTTCTGGCACCTGCACATCCCATGGTGTAGAACAAACTGACCCCGAGTGTGTCCATCACAACTCTGTGGTGTAGGTTTCCTTACCAAGGATACTAAACTTACTGAGACACATACAAAGATGGAATGATTTGAAAAAAATAAAAATATTCTACAAGTTTTAAATCAACTTTCAACTTTCTCTGTAGTTACAAGGTGAGAGTGATTGCAGTGCCTTTAAATTTATTTTTCTTTTGGTGAGCTGCCTGGGAACTCAGATTTTTGTTTTTTAAAGAAGGCTCCCCTAGTGTAAGAAGTGAATAGGTGATTCCTTGAGGCACAACATGGGTAAGTATTGGAACCTAATTTGAGGCATGGTTATCACTCACACATTCAAGTTTTGGTATCTTTAGCATAAGGTGCATGGTGGAAATACTGCCCCTTTGATGGTGCATCTTCATGATGATGATTCTATTGTGCCCCTGACTGTGTTCAGGTAATTTTTGTGCCCAATATTCTTAACAGTGTAAAAGAACTTCTCAGCTGATAATGTCATGTTCCTCAAATGAAATAATCACAACTTTGTGTCCTTCTGAGAGCAGCTGAGTTTCATGTTGTCATTCCTTGTGGGTTTTGTCTCATTTCAAAATTCAGAATGTGATGTTTCTGACATTAAGATGCATTGCTTTTATGGTGTAAGTTCCAGGGTTTTCTGATTTTTGTGTTTTTCTTGTTTGCTTTAAGAGTCAGATTTACAGATCTGTCAACACAGGGCACCAACATGTTGCACCAAAAAAATGGAAGAAAGCTACCAGGCAGCTGTTCGAAGGGAGAGGACTCAGAGCATCCAGGCGCTGAACTTTGAGCTGAAGTACATGATTGTTGGTCACATCACAGCTTTTCAAGGTAGGAAATTTTGAATAGTTTATATAATATCCTCTGCAATACAAAAGAAAGGTCTTTAGTTTTCCTTCCTCTTGCATTGCCTGCTGTTGTCGCTGCTTTATGGTTTGCTCCCTGTTCTTTGGTGATTGTGCTTTTGGATAAAGGTGATGGCACTTAATCTTGACTGGTATGCTAAGCATCTTCCTAAATCTAATTAGGAATAGATTTAAGCTGAGACCTTGTTTCTGGGGTTAGTGTGGATTTTTAAGGCTTTTTCAGTGCCTGCTGGTTGTGTTTTTTGATATTCTCTTGTGCTGCCAAACCATTTAGAGGTGTAGAACATGAAATGAAAGATGCATTTCTTTCATAAGTGCTCTAACTGATGTGTCACATGAGAGTACAGCCCTTGCTTCATGACAAAATGCAGGAGCACCTTGCTCTAACAGGCACATATCAGACTACTTAGTTCCTTCATACAGGTGGTTATTGTGCTGTTACAGGAGGAAAATGCTTGAGTAGAGCTGTGCACTGTAGGGTTGAGTACTGGAGGCTTTTCTCTAGAAGGGCATTGAAACATAGGCTGTGAACTTTAAACTTCTGAGAGTTGAGTGATTAAGTTAGTCAAGGAGTGATGAATCCAGCTTCCTGACCTCTGTGGGCCTAATTATCTGCCTAATTTTAACTCTGCTGTGTTCAGTGCTGAGCACCCTCATGGAATGGCTTCTGAAATGAAGCTAGCAGTTACTAAAATACCAAGTGCTGAGGCCTGGATGATTAAGCCTATTGTTAGAAGGCAGGTTTTATCAGTAGTATCTTTTTTTGGTCTGGTTTTTCCCATTTGAGTGAAGATACTATAAATAAAAGATGTGACTGACAGTTAATAAGAGACAGCATATTATCTAAAATTGGCAATAAGTGATGGTGGAAGTCTGAAAGAAACATGAAGGGGCAAGAGAAGAATTTTCTTCTGCTTTTGGTTTTTTGTATCTTTCCTTTTTTTTAACCCATGAGTGAGAAATGGCATTTTAGTTTATTTTACAATTAATTTATGAAAATGTTTGATATCCTCTCTCATTAAAAAATCAGCTTGGAGGGCACTTCAGAGGAGCACAGTAGTGAAAGGGTGGCTGTTGGCATTGTTAAATGCTGGTTATTCATTCAAGCAATCTTTCAGTATTATGATTGAATAAAGGTAAGGTCAGAATAGATTAACCCACCAGCCCCTTTAGGTCAAGCCAGAGGCTTTATTGTCCATTGCTGATGAAGCCTTTTGATGGAATGAAAGCAGTAGTTAGACATTTCACACAGTTCAAATTTACAAGCATTTTCTTGAAGTGGGTAAATAGGTTGTTTGTTGTGACTTGTTGTGGCTGCCTTCTGTCTGCATTAGGTGGAAACACTTGAAAAATGTAACTTTGCTGGCTTGTATTGGGAGCTGCTTTTGTTCTTTGGTTTTGTCCCAGGTGTCAGTGAAAAGCCTCTTTTTATCTTGTGCTGGATAAACATTCTGTTGCTAAGAGTGATACTGTGTGAGACATTTACTGAGAGAGAAGATCTTTGCATTAAATTAACTCTGTCCTTTTGGTCTGTTTTCACTTGTTGCTGTTTTGAATGATAAAGTGAGTGTGCTAACAGCACGTTCTACAGTCTGAGAAAAGGAAACCCTGATTTTAGAAGCTTTCAGGTGCTTTTTAGATTTCATGTCTCTTGCAGCAGTGAGAACTGACTCAGACTTACTGAAAAATAGCTTTATTCATTTGTACAGAGTGGTGTTTACTTGTACAATTTTCATGCACAATTTACTTTTATATATACACATTTTTAGTACTGTTAGTTTAGTCAAAGCAAAGCAGTAGTTAGCCTTGCTGCCTGCTTCTGAGGAAAGGAAATCTTAGCTGCTTTTTATGCACTTTAAGCAGCCAATACTGTTAATACTACACCAATAGTGATGAAATAATTTTCAAGATTAGTGTAAGAAACAGATTTTCAGTTGTCCATCTCTCAGAACATAATGGTGAGAGTTAAATTTCATTGGGAAAAAGAGACAACTGTTTTTGGAAAGGGAGACTCCCAAGAGAATGTTGTTTGGGTTTTTTTTAAAGTTATCATCTCATATTTTTTCAAAGAAGTTAAAAGGCAGTTCTGGGGACACTGAAGTGTCACAAGTATTAATAACGATGAGGTTTCTCACGTGAGTAGGAGTTTTGATGTGAATTGGGTTCAATATTCCCTCTACACTGCCTTGGCACTGCAGTTGGCTGTGATATTTTGGACTTGAAGAGATACTGTTTTGGGTTTTCTTCTTGAAAGTGAAAATGTTATTTAAGTAGCTTTGCTCACAGCTGAAATAAGACAATTTTCACAGGTGCTGGATTTAGTTGTGCGAAATAATTAGTCTGTAAGACCTGATGAATCACAGCTATGGGCAGGCTTGTTGTATTTGGGCTAGTGCCCAATCCATTTATATGGACAGCTTTGGCGCTAAGGTTCAGTCCCACTATTTTTCCCCTTAAAGTTTTCAATAATAGCAAGTGATTTTTGTTCAAACAATTTGCTAAATGAAACTCCTGCATGGATGTGTTTTGCTTGGGTGCCTGATAGCACTGATGAGTAGGAAGAGCCCCACTGGCACCAGCTGCATTAGAAACCTCCCCATTAGAAACAGGACAGGAGCAAGGGACAGAGGCAGGCATGGAAGGGCCAGCTGGCTGCTTGGGAGGCACAGCATCAGAATCAGCTCCTGCACATCACACAGTGACACAAAATCTGGGAGTCTGACATGCTGAGTGGAGAAAGGGCCCTGTGGGAGGGTTTCATGGAAAGCTGATGCATTCGCTCTCTCTTCATGTTCTGGTCCATGGTGTAGCCTCAAGGTCATAACCATGGTTTTAGTCCCTTGACAGATGTGTGACTGCTCCAAATGGAATCACAGGAGTAAGTGCATGAGATGAGTAAGTGATCCAGGCTGTAACAGGAGCAGCATAAGGGAGGAGAATGTGCCTTTTGTGATGATCCTCCCCATCAGCCTCTGGCTCTTCACAACTGGCTTTGTTTTGGATGCATTTTGGAGCAGGTCACTTTGTCCCATCCAAAGATGTGCCTGCCTGTCTTTGCTCCTGTGGCTGCAGCCTGAAATGCCCAGGAGAATTATTTAAATGAATGATGGAACAGGACACTTTCATTTGTAACCTCAACATTCTCTTTTGAGCTTACTGTTTTCTTTGTCACAGGGGTTATTTGAGGCTTGCATGTAAACACATGTATTGTTTTAGAAGGATGTCTTTGTGATGATGGTACATGTTATTTGGCAGAGTCATCCATCCCTGCCCCAATTTCCTCATGCAGTCCCTGCATTCCTTGGGGTCACTTCCAAGTGTGGCAAGTGCTTCATTGTTAGTGGATTAGGAGTGATGTGGGTGTGCAGGCTGAAAGTTGCTGTCAGACGAGGTATCAATAGTCTGACAGGAAAGCTTTGTTGTGGTCAGACAGCAGAGAGAACCTGGCCTCCTTTTTCTGTTCCTTTATGGAGTGCTAACCGGTGCCACGTAAGGACGCACAGACAGCTTGGCTCTGCTCCTGTCATCGTATGCTGAGGCTAATTTGAGGTAATGAGAATCCAAACACTGATAATTTATTTGCTCTGCCAGTGGTCTGCAGAGAGGCAGAACAAGATACTTTTAAACCTGCATCACTTTTCAGTCACCAAATTAGCAGCTATCAGAGATATGGTGAAAACGTTGAGCTCAATCGTTAAAAAAAATTACTGTTCTCTGCACTTGTTTTTACAGTAGGCAATAGGAATTGTCCACTTAGCCTCTGAAGAGAAAGCTTCCGTGAACAAAGCTTGTTGGTCATAAAGCACTAATTTATCTTGCTTTTCTGAAAAAACATTCATTTGACCTTGAGGGTCAGGTGCTGGGACCAGTGCTAGTGTTTCCCCAGCTATCAGGGGGAAGATGAGCTTTGGAGCTCTGCTCTTCTCACTCCTAACCCACGGGGTTTGGTAAAGCTGTGCTCACCTTCTGCTTTCTATGGAATGGGAAGATGCTGCTTGAGAAAGCACCATGCTGCAGTTTCTGATAGCTGCAGTTGCCCTGACATTGCAGTGCATGGACACTGGCTTGCCCTGTTGCCATTTGATCCAAGCAGGCAACTTGGGAAGGACATGAATGATGGAAAGGGAAACTGCTTGTAGCAGGCATGGAGTCCAGGATTTCTTGTTGTCAGTGAAAATTAATGCCTAGTTTATGCATAAAGTCCTTAAGCACAAAGGTTGTCCTCTGAAAGCCTCCATGGGGAAGAGGATGACTGGATGGTTTCAGGGAGTCTTGGGATGGATAACACCAGTGGGCCCATTAATCAACTGATTCGAACTCTCCCAGAAAGGAATAATACACTACACTACACTCAGGGCTATGTGGAGTCAAAAACATTTTCCATTTCCATTTGGCTCTGTTGCAGTGTTGCTGATTCTTATTGTTACTGAATTTAGGAGTATCAGCTTGAAATAGGGGTGTCTGGTTAATAGTGTTGAAGTGCAGTGACATTTACAAAACAAAGACTTGGCTGTAGAAGTATACTCTGGTTGGAAGTAAATTACTACATGAAGTGTAGCCACAGTGCTGGAGATGGATGTAGTCCAAAATCAATGAGCTATTTTAAAAAAAGCCAGCCATCACCAGCAGAAACCTGCCAAAGCTCATCACCAGTGTTCTGGTTCCTGTTATTTACTGCTGGATTACAGAAATGCAGAAATGTTGTTTTCTGAACAGGTTCTCATAGTCCTGTACTGCTTGGTCATTTTAGTAACAAAGTGTTACCCTCTCCTCTCCAGTTGGTTTTTGTGCTCTTCTGACCTTGGAGCTGAAAGTTGGCCAGGATGCAGAATTTGGTTTTGGCTCTAGGCAAAAATTATTTCCTACAGAGAGAGAGGCTCTGCTGGAGTGTTTCTGTCCTCCTCCTTTCCAGAGCACCAGTGATCTGTGTTCTCCAGCAGGAGTGGGAGCTGGGCTTGTGGATGCTGTCCAAGGCTGGAATATCCCTTCTCAGCTGTGAGCTGCCTGCTGCTGGAGCACTGCTGGCTGGTTTTGGGGCTGCAGGAGCCTGTGTTCATCCCAGTGACAAAACCAGCCTCATCTCAGCTGCTGCTGGTCCTTGTTGAAATGTAAACCCAGCCGTTTACTTGGATACTCCTTGTCTAGAGACAAGTACCTGTGGAAAGTACCTCAGTACCTCAGTGTGGGTGTATTGGTGCCGCAGATAGATAAAGGGAGGAACAGGGAAGGGAGAATGTGTTTCCTTAAGTGGCACATGATATACCACAGGACCTCTCCAAAAAAAGTATTTTCTAGATTTCTAGAGTCCTTGGAGGGGAAGGAATTTAGTCTGAGGTGTTTGCTGCAGGAGTGAGAGATGCTCCTTTTGTCCTTGATCTTGGCACGGTGAGGCTACTTTGCCCTAAGTAAGGGCATGGGTAGTAAATGAAAAGGAAATCTATCAGAAATATGAACATGCTTCCCTCTTAGCCTGGAGACTGATAATTCCAGAGCAGCCAAGTCTAGGCCAAGATGTACCAATTATCCAATGGTATAATTATCCATTGTTGGCCCTTAATTCCTTTCTCCCCAGGTTATCTTTTGGTTGCCACAACAGAATTGGCAAGGTTGGCTCTGTGCTGATGCTATTTAATTATGCTTCAGGTCTCCTGCTTTAAAAACACTGCCTGTGTATTCCAGTGTGTCCATTGATCCATTATAAATATATTATTGCCCATAAATTTTTATCTTCTATATGCCATGTATGATTTTAGAGCCTTTGATTTTAGGCTTTGCTGAGATTTCAGTCTTTGCATCTGGGGTGATGGAGGGGGTGTTAAATTCTTTCCCGTAATTGTCCTTCTCTCAGCAAAATAAAAAGTTTGCAATGTGCTTTCCCTAAAGCTCTGACCTTTTATCTTCTGAATGTGCAGCATTAAAAGCATATCTTGGACTGTGAATAAATATTAACATTACATTGTGAATGGAGATTATTGAATTTGCTGTGCTGCTTGTGTGCTCTGTCTCTAAATTTTCTGAATGGTGTGAGGTGGTATTTTTTTTGGCTGAAAGACTACCTGTGATGCTTTGGAATAACACCTTTTCAGAAGCTGTGTGTACATGTTTGTCAGGAGTCTAGATTCAGATTGATGCTTTCATGCTGTGCATTACTGGAAGAATGAATATTTCTTACTTGGTATCTTGTATTCCATTTTTCATAAAAATTAAAATCAGTGTGATTACTATCCCTTAATAGTTTCAGAAATTTACTTTATTTCTATATACAAGTTGAAAATTAAATAGGGAAAAGCCTTTAAAATTTTCCTGTAGTGCCAATTAAACATTAAATGAGCTTGTGCATGTCTTCTAAAACTGTGTGCCTCTAGATTCTTCCCATATTGTTTCATTTCTCAGAGAGTGCATTACAGAAAGCAAGTATCTGAGTTTTTTTATGGTTTTCACTGTTTTTTTCCCAAGGTTAGTTAAATTGTAAAAGATAATTTTCCTAATCAAACTACTGATCTCATTCTGTGTTTCTTTAATAGTACTCTCCTCCTGCATCTAAAATGCACTTTTCATGCTGTGTTTTCCACTGTAACCTATGCTGCTGGTCACCTGTGATCAGGTACTGTCACAGGCCAGTAATTCCAGCCTTTTGTCCCAGTGTAGAAATCCAGATGGGTGCAGTTTTGGCTTTTCCTGTGCTCCCTTTCAGGTTAGAGATGTGGGAGTGGTAAAGATTCTCTGTGCCTTCACTGCCAGGATTTATCCAGCTGTGATGCTGGTGTTTTATCAGCAGCCCTAACTCCTCTAGAATGTAAATAACTTGTTGATTTTGGTAATTTGTTTCTGATTGCATTAATGTATCCCCTGCTGCTTGTCATTTGGGCAGCTTGTTAGGAAGAAGAAATTACAAGAATACAGGAAAAATCAGAGGAATAATGAAAGAAATAAGAAAATTCTGATGACTTTATGCTTTCAAATCAAGTGGAAAAATAAATGAAAACATAAGAAGGATGCTTAATTTTACCCATAGAATGTAAATCACTGTCCTGCAAACCAAATTTAGTAATGATCATGTCCACATAAGTCTCTACAGGGTAACTACAGCTAGTGACTGTGTTGTTAATAGTGGATTTCTCCTTAAACATAGGAAACCCCTCCATTAATTCTTAGTTATTTCACTGAAATGACCTTTTATCCAGTGGCAGTCAGCAGTCACACTTGGGAGTCCCCAGCACTGTGAGCAGCTCACTGTTAGAGGAGTTGCTGTGTGCTGTGTGCAGGTTTGGTTTGTGAAATGGTGCAGTTTTCTGAGGGATGCACAGGAAGAGCTGTGCTTGTGGGTAACTGGAAAATATTGCCAGGTAATACTTGAAATCTTTTTACACTTATCACTATTGAAGTTTTTGGCTGGTTACTGGAATTGCAGTGCTTGGACTGCTAAGCAGAAGTGCTGTGTTGTTTAGATATATCTTTGTAACATTCAACTTATTAAATACAGGTTTTACAGAACTATTTGGCCTGAGGCTTTGAAACAATAGGATGATTCCGTATGAAGTGGTGAGAGAAATAAACATTAAATACATTTAAAAGGAAACAGCAGATCATCCAGATAAGATATCATCCATTTAGCACTGATAATCATCATGTGAACTTGCTTCCTGAGCTTGTCTGGCTGTGGCTGCCATTTGATGCCTAGAATGTCAGCAATTTGGGGCAGGGACAGTCTCTTCATCATCTGTTTATAACTGTTTTTCAGGCAGTGTGGGTAGGGCATCTTGGTGCTACAACAAGAAATGTAATGCACACACACATATATGTCATGTGATCATGTATTTGTTATCTTCTATCCCTGTCCATATTTCACCTGTTGGTGTTTGTATTTATCTTGTCTTCCTCTTTGTTCTCCTCAGTACCTTGTCAGTCTGCTGACTGTATTTTCAGAGTAAAAATCATGGTGGAACTGTAGCCCAACAAACTAACGAGGTGGTAGTTGAAATAGCATAAAGATGACTGCAGAGAAAGTGTTCATACATTAATTAAAAAAAAACCCAAAAAAACCAACAACTTAAAAGCCTGCAAAAGCAAAGTGAGCAAATGAATCTGAGGGCTTGGCTACCTGGTTATATTCTTTAGTGTCCTTTCTTCTGGAGTTGCAGGCCTAATCCACAACCATGGTGTGAGATTTCTGTCTCCTTTCTCTTGACTAGAAGGTGGGTGTTTTCTCCCTTTATTTCCCTTTTGTTCTTACATCAGGGAATTTCCATCATTACTCTCAGTCTGATTTCATGCAGTCCCTCAGCCCAGTGATTCTGCTGCTGGCTCTGGGAGTGCTTCAGGATATCTTCTGAAATCAAATTGTTCTCCATGCAATCAAGTCTCAAGTTCTTGCTTGCCAAAGTCAGGCTGACAT
Organism: Turdus rufiventris; assembly: GCA_013186435.1. Classification (NCBI taxonomy): domain Eukaryota; kingdom Metazoa; phylum Chordata; class Aves; order Passeriformes; family Turdidae; genus Turdus; species Turdus rufiventris. The sequence continues at coordinate 438,061 of PYHW01010122.1, read as the reverse complement.
TTTGAGAAAGAAGTGGTTGAAGACCTGAGAAAGAATGTGTTCTGACACATTTTTGAATAAGAATGTAAGTGTATGAAGATCCTGCACACATTTTTTAATATTTTTTTCTTTTATTCCAAAGTGGTTTTTGGAATAAAAGACCACTGACTGTCAGTTTGGAGGTATTTCAGTGATAATTCAGCTTTTTATTACACATCCTTCTCTCGCAATGATGACCTATTGTTTAAAATTCCTTTTGTAGTTTTATTAGTCCTTTGCTTGTGAATTTGAAAACAGGAGAGGCATTTTCCTAGGCTGTTTCTGGATCCTAAATTGTAGATACTTTTTGAGCAAGGGTATTGGTACTGCAATATTGTAAATTTTGGGCAGTTCAATAAAAATAGGAGTAAAACCCTAATATATAACTTGGCACAAAAGGACTAATTTACTGGAAATTCTTAATTTTCACCATTTTGTTTTCAAACTTAAAAAGAAAATTACTGAGACTACAAGGTTTGGAGAGCAGAATCTCAAAGCAAGTGTGTTCAGGGGAGCACAGGAAATAGAACTAGATTCCAGAATCTCAGCTCTGTGCCCTGGTGATGGTGGCATTTCAGTTTGCAGTGTGCCAACTGTAACCTCAATTAATGAATATTGTATCAGAAAAATTAATTTTGTTTTTTGGTTTATGTATGCCCTGCCATTGGGTTTTTTTTGCCTTGGTTTAGAAGGCAGATGTAGAATGACTTAGATTGTTTTGGGGTTTTTAGCCAAATTAATGAATCTATTATGCAGATGTAATCTGTTTTTCCTTTTAGAGTAATTGGAATATATGCCTTTTAGTAATGCTGTCTAGCATAATGCATTACTGATTAAACTGCTAGGTGTGTTTAGTTGGGAAAAAAAAAGGAGCATAAAGTTTTCATTTCACCCAGTTATTAACAGAAATTAGCTGGTTGCTGTTGTGGGGTTTATTTATGGGCTGGGGCTGCACATAAAGCCCTAAGTGACTGTGACAGTCCTGGGAAGATCACAGTTCCTGTAACACAGGAGACAGGAGCACAGACAGATGGAGGGTGTGTGAAAACAGCAGGGTCGTGTTTTTCAGTGTGAGAGAGAGCGCTTTGAGTTATGCTGGGATTTTTAGATCAGATTTCAGAATTCATGTTTGATCTTAGTTCATGATTTTCTTGATACTCTGGAGTGTCATGACTCCCCTGCTTGCCCATCAGCTGAGAGCATTGGGGTTGGCAGGCTTGGGGGATACTTCAGTTTAAAAAGGAGGTGTACTTGATTTTAAATGAGCTTATTCATGTGTTTACTTTCAGACAAAACTTTTTCAAAAGTTTTTAGAATTGTTGCTTAGGGTAAGGAAAGTAATGATGCTGGTGTAAGTTTTTGGTTGGTTGGTTTTGTTTTGGTTTTTTGTGTGTGTGTGTGATCGTGTGATTGCCCCATGGCAAGGTTGTCAGAGCTGCTTTGGAGCAGTTCTTGGACCAGCCCTCTGTACAACAGTGTTCAACATTTTTCCTCAAAAATGCCACTATATCAAAGTAGCTGCTGTGCTATAACCATACAGAGGTGTCTGCTCAAATCCATGGTATGTGAACACAATTCTCACTAAAAATGACTCTTCCATAGGATTTTTAATGGACATGGCTTTTCATCTGTCCTCAGAAATATCTGTGAAATGACATGTGCAACATATCAGATTTGAAGTTAATGTGGATTCCTGGTCCTGTGCCCTTTTCATAGACATCTGCTTGGATTGCAATTCTCCACTTCAGGCCATGCAGATGGACTGTAAATATTTTGGAAGCAGCTATTGAATTATGCCTTAATTGTCACCAGCCTGACAAAAAGCTCAGGGCATTTTCTCTATCCTCAGGTATCTTAGATTTCAGGATTAGGAAGATTTGTGTGGTCATAGATAAAATCTATGCATTATTTCCTATCCATTTCAGTGGGAAAAGGATTGGTGCTGCTACCTAGCAGCTTCCCATGGACCCTGCCCCTGTTCTTCAGACATGGTGGGGAGAAGCTTTGCTGTGAGTCTGAATGAAATCAATGTTAGAATAGGACTTGGAAGTAAGGAATTCATGGGTCTTGTCTTCTCTACGTACTCCCAGATCTTTCCCTCAGTCTTACAGGCCTATTTGTAACAATTAAAGGCTGGTTTTTACCAGATGTGAGAGGATGCAACAGCTTTGTCCTGCTAAGAATAACTTAATCTGCTCTGAATCTTTTAATTGGAGAGAGAAAGGGTTGAGATTGGCTCTGCTCATTTTCCTGTATTGAGACTTTTGTCTTTGTACTGTGCTAAAATTAGAATCTCTGCACATGTTTACATTTGGAAGGTAAGTATTGATGCAAACCTTGATGGATTCTTAATAGAAAAAAGATCTTTAACAGTTCTTACCCTTTTTGTCATGACAGTTGTGTAGCTTTTTTTTCTGATTTGTGCTGTCAAATGCTTGTGAGAGCTTCCTTCAGCCTGTTTTAGATTGCTGTGGGAAAGAGGTATGTCTGTAGAGGATATAATAATTCCTTTACCCTTTCTGTTATTGCTTTTGTAGGGTTTCACAGCATTTATTATAAACAGAAGGCTATAGACAGGAAAACAGACTTTTCATAACAATACATTGTATGTCTCTGTTACCAGGATTTTAGAGGTGCATATGTGGAAATAGGGAACTTTTAGATCTCTTTTTGCCCCTTTTAGCTGTGTCCTGAGAAGTCTTTGTAGTATCTGCATTTTCCATACATGGCCTGGAGTGTTTGAAGCCCTGTGCCCCACTGGCACCTTGTGTAGAAGTCACTGCTCTGGGAACCTCTCCTCATTCCTTCTCAGAGTCCTGTTTCACCCAACAGTGCTCATACAGCTGGCTAGGCTGTAATTTTGGGTGGATAAATAGCATTCTGAGAAATAGCAGCTGACAAGCAGACAGAAACCAGTTATCTAAGCTAGAATGTCTTTTCTACATGCATTTAATCACTTCCTCATGTGTTATGTCCTCCTTTTTTCTCTTAGTAGTTTTGGGCCAGGTGGTTGTGTGAAAGTCATAACAGAAAATATGGCCTGATCTCTCTGGAATACCTTCCTTCTGTTTCTACCTGTGCAGATTGCTCTAAGGAAAAGTTCTGGCAAAAGTGGCAAAGAGCTGATTTTTATATTTTCCCGTGGACTAGAATCAAGGCTGTTTCTGCATCTGACTCAGCAGGAAATGGTCCAGATGCAAGTCATATAGGTGTGCAGTTAACATTAAATATGAGAAATTTTTGTATTTTAAAAGCACAGGAATGTGTGGGTCTCTGAAATGCCCTTACAAACTGCTAAATCCGAGGCCCTTCTTTTTGCAGAGCCAGTGGGGTGAAAAGAGGCTATTGGGCTTGGCAGGACTCACCTCCTGTAGCACATTGGATCCTTCCTTCTTCACTAAACTTGGCAAAAAAGGAGTGTGTGGTAGTTATAAACATGAGGTATAAAATGCTGGAACACTGCAGACAAAATAATGACACACAGAATGGGGAGTAGGTCTAAAGGTACAAATACAAAAAACAAATTTAAGGAATTGTTTTAATTTTTTTAATGCTTTAAGCTTCACACTCCGGAAATACAAACTTCTTCAAGTACAGTCAGCTGGAAAAAAACTGTCACAAAATGTGAAAACCACGGAATTTTTAGCCAAAAAATTTCACGTTTTGGGGGCACTAGCAAATTAATGTGAAATTAAAGAAACAGCAGACCACCTGCAGGAGGGTGAATCCTTTTAACCCATGCTGCTCTTCTTGAATTAGTTACGAATATATCAGTCTTCACGTATGTAACTAATTTCAATACCCTTGGGAATAATGAGAGGGTGTATCTGTGCACTGAGAGTAAAGAGAATTTCAGTGACTCAGAAGTGTTTCCTTGAGCAGTTCCTGCTGAGGCCACTGCTGTGCTGAAGTCACTGTAAGGATTTTTGTAGCACTAAGGTGAGAGTTTTCAGGCGTGCACGTTCTGTTCCTGAGTGTGAAGCTACTGAACAGTGCTGGCAAATGTGGATATTAGGTGGATATAGTACCAGTGAGTGATGGAGTAGCTTTTACCAAGATGAAATATTGCTTTTTACCTGCAAACACAGGAATGAGAAAGTCTTCTCTGATTTAAATGTATGTAGTCTTTACCAAACAGAACATAGCATTCACCTTGGCTGTAGTCCAGAAGGAGTTAAAAAGCCTGATAATCTTTGCACTGATTTAATTGAGCTTGGGCCCTGGCTCCAAGGATAGAATGAAACAAAAGCTTTTCAATTATGATGCCAAAGAAAAGGGAAAGGTTCTGTTTCCCCAGTGAAGATCACTTTATTGGGATGTGCCATGGAAATATTGTTAAGTGGCAAACGAGTGAACCGCAATGGGTACGAGCCAGCTTGAACTCATTACTGAGAAACCTCCTCCTGGCAACCTGCAAAAATGGATTCCTGAGAGAAGGATCGTTCCTTGAGTCCTGCTGAGGGACAGGAGAAAGTCAGGAGGTGCCAAAGAACATATGAGATATAAAAAATGTAAAGTACTGATAGGCATCTGCAAAGAGAGGCAGGCACATGCTCTTTTTTTGTTTGGATTTAATAATACAACTGATTGAGATTTAGTCCTGCAGAGGAAGTACAGTAATTTCACGACCATAAGGCGCACCGGACTATAAGGCGCACCCGCCGGGAGTCAGCAAAATTTGCAACATGTAGATC
>PYHW01010122.1:413536-424139 GCA_013186435.1 Turdus rufiventris | reverse complement strand
AGCTGGGGAAGGTCTGGAGCACCAGGAGCAGCTGAGGGAGCTGGGGAGGCTCAGCCTGAAGAAGAGGCTTGGGAGGACCTTCTTGATCTTCACAATTCCCTGTGAGGATCATGTAGTGAGAGAGAAGTGGATCAGTCTCTCCTCCCAAGGAACAAGTGGCAAGAAGAAATGGTGTCAAGTTGTGCCAGAGGAGGCTTAGATTGAATGTTGGGAAACATTTAGTCACTGTCAAGCATTGACAGGCTGCCCAGGGCAGTGCAATCCCCACCCCTGGAGGGTTTAAGCCATAGATGTGGCACTTGGGGACATGGTTCAGTGGTGGAGTTGGCAGTTCTGGGTTAGTGGTTGGAGTCAGTGGTCCTAAAGTTCATTTCCAGCCTGAGCATTTGCATGATTTTAGGGAATTCCAAGCCCCAGGTACATGTGCAGAGGCTAAAGCAATGCATTACTTTTCTTCCCAGCAGCAAAGTGTGGCTGGCTTGCTGGACAAGAGAGAGTTCCCTCACCAGCCTTCTGTTGATAAACTTTGAATGTTTTGGAAGAGCAAGCAGGACTTTTAGCCCTATGTAAAATTACGGGTTAGCAAATATATTTAAAGAAATTCATGAAGTCTCTGATGAAAATAACTTCTTGTTCTTGGCTCTTCACATGAAAGGAGGGTCAGGGCAGAAGCATCTGTTTACTAGAGATTGTTGGCTGTTGAATGGGTGCATTTGTAAAGTTGTTGAGAATCATGGTCTGTGACCAAGTCCCATAGAGTGCTGCTCAAGTGCAGAAATTCTACAAAGATTATGTATGCTCTTGTGGTAATTCTTGTAGCCCTTACAGGATAAATAGGTTTTTAAAAATAAATATACACATACACATATATCTGTATATAGGAAAATACAAAAATGGTGCTAGATTGATACAGAAGCTGACCCCACTACAAAGGGAGTTCATGTATTTTGTACCCAGCTCTCTCATACACAGCCTGCTCTTCCTGCCTTGGAGACTGGGCTTTCATATCAATCAGAAATTTCCAACCCAGGGAATAAAGCCTGAGATGGAAGGTTGGCTTAGTAATTATGCAGTTGGGACTTTTTATTGCTCCACAGACCTGGAATCTGAGAGAGCATTCATGTTACACTGCAGGTGCCAGGGCCTGAAGCTAGGCTGAAAAAAGGATGAAAGTTCACATTCTCACTTGTCCATAGGGTTGAGTTTCAAGTAATTTGTCCCCCCCCAAGACATATCCTAGTTGAGAGAGCTGCCAGTGTTCTACAATTTCAGACAAGGATGTGTGTATTGGTATGAGAGCAGTTCTGATTATACTGAGTGTCAGATGCTGCTTTCTTTTCAGAATAATATAAGGGAGGTATGAGTTATAAGAATAATTAGTGTTTTCTTTCAGGTTTTGCAAAAGGTAGATTAATTTATTAAATACTTAGTGGTTTTTGTTCAGCTATTCTAGTGGGTAATGAAAGTAAAATTGATATTCCAGTGGATAATAAAAGTAAAATAATCTTCTTTTCCTTTTGGAAGATATTATTTGACTGCTGTTGAGTGCTGGAGATGTGTCATAGTGACCAGAAGTCTGTTCCTTTGTGCATTCTGACCTCTATGGCTGTAACTTGGAGTTCTTCCTGTGGAAGTTGTACTAATAGTCCTGTAGTTGAATTACAGGCAAACCTCCATAAAGTGGTTCAAGTCCTGGAACAAGAAGGGCTTTTTCCTGCAGCATTGTAGCTTTCTTGGTTATTTGTCCCCATGGGTAGGCCTTCCAAACCCCAGGTTTGTATTTGTGGAATTGTGAAGAGCATTTTTTGTTCACAGTTCAGTCTTGCTCTGACATCAACTACAGCTCAGTCATAGGAAGATGCGTGTTCCTTGAAATCCCAAAAAATGTACCATGGAAATAGTTCACCTCTTTCTTTGTGGATATGAGGAGACTCCCTACACACAGAAATGGGGAGAATGAGTATTTTTCTAGTCATAAAGAGGAGGGGTCATTAAATTATTGTTCTTAAACATGGTCCTCTGGAATAAGTGAGATATGAATCGTGCTCTGGTGTTCAAATACAAACAAATTTAGCATTAATAATCTGTGTTAATTCAGTTGCATGTACTTAGTACTTGAGTATTTGTAGCATTTGGGCCTTTTGACAGCCACCATAATCTTTCACATCACTAGGGAAGCCTGACTTGCTTGTTTCTCTTCAGATGGTTTAAATTGGAATATCTGATCTGATATGTTGCCATACTAAACATTTACTGTTAAAATGGCCATTTAATGTTGCTGATGCTTGTGACCAAAGAGCAAGCTTTTTTTGTTGGAATATATGTGGGAAAAAGGTAGCTCTTTGTTACTGAGCTGGAGTCTGTTCCTCAGGCGAGTGATAGATGACATACACATGAGTTTTGATAAATGTCAAAGCAATGTAATTTCTTTAATGTCATATGTAAGCAGGAACAAATGAGTAAAAGCCAAATTTTGAATGTTTATTATAGCCTTCCAATTTTGGTAAAGTAGCTTTAATTTATTGGATAGAGTGCATGCCTCTGAGGATTAGGAATGAAGCTGACATTGAATCAGGGCTGTAAAAGAGCTGGAGGTGGGCACCAGGCATTGCCCTTTTAGGAGACATGAGCACCCCCTGGAGTGGCAGCACTGGCATGGAGGAGGTACGGTAGGTGTCTCTGTGTGCTGTAATGAAAAAAAGCCCCAGGGTGATTTTTGTGCTGGATATGTGTAATTAATTAAGAGTTCCAGGTTAGTTTTCAGGGTTTATTTAAGGCTCTCGTATGCAGGAAGTAAAGATGCGAAATGTTGTATTTTCTCCTGTTAAGGTAATTTAGATCCTGTGTGGGATTATGCAGGCACTTTATGTAGATCTGTTGACCTCTGCTGAGCTCCTTGTGAAGAATGGCAACAATTTTTTTCAGAATCAGGGCTGTGTTTGCAAAGGTAATGAAAGGAATGAAATAGTATGGGAGTTAAAGAAATGAGAGTGAGAAATGCACATAATGGCCAGCAGCCAATCCTTTTATAATCTGAGTCACACCAGTGAGTTCTTTGAAATAATCTGCACTTGGCTGATGGCTGAATCTCTTTTTACTTCCAGGAAGTATTGGTGTCTTTTGATACTCTTCAGTTGTTAGAGAAATCTTTCATACAGCATCTGACTTCATGATCTTCTACATGTTCATGTTTATTCCACCTTTGTGATAGAAATGCTCTGTGCCATAAATTTAAGAGCTCTAGATTTGTGTTATTTAGTAGAATGGATTGCAAACCCCTCTGGCTAGTTCAGGTTAAGATAAAGTTGAGGGTGAGTAATTTGGTCTCAGTATTTATTAAAAAGGAGACTGAAATGCATTTTAAATCAATGCATTTTAAATAAATGCATATGTTTATACTGTTGAGGTGATACAAGTGCAGACATCTCAGAAAACCAACTCTTTCTGTCTCCTTGTGGAGCTGATGCAGTGCTGGATTCATTAGTGGTAAGTACTGATGTTGGTACCTTTTGGAAATGGCTTTGCACATTTCTCCTGGCTCTTCAGCCATGAGACACAGAAGGGTCTGTGTACAGAGGATGTGCTTGTCCGCTGAGCAGGTAGGAATTTCATGACCTGTCACTGGTACCTTTTAAAATGTTAGGCTGATACTTTTTGGTTTTCCTATACAAACACAGACCAGATAAACAGCAGTTGAGGAAGAAGGGAAAAAAATTTAAAAAGGGAACAGCTGTGTTTAGCATCAGTGTTGAGAGACAAGGATCCATGGGAATCTTCAACTGGAGGCTGCCTGCTGCCATGCAGGGATTCCTTTGTCCTCTGTCCCTCAGCCCTGCTTGTCATTGTCACACAATGAAGTGGTGGCAGCAAGACCCCAGCCCCATTAAAATAACTCACTCAAAATTTTAAAGGAATATTTTCATGGGAAGTCATTGAGGAGCCAGGGGAGCACAAAGACATTGGCAATGAGACTAAAGAATTGCTTCAGGAAGGAAGCTATAGTGGGTGCTTTCTTAAAGAAAAATATGTACGAAAAAGGAAACTATCCTAGTCAAAATCACCTTTGCTAAACATTGGAGAGCTTACTGACAGGCATGAATTATTATTAAAGTAGAAACTACTGAAATTATTCCAGCTTTTTAAATAGAGAGGTAGTTTCAGAGGAAGTTTATCTGTAGAAAGCCTTCTAGTAATTTGAAGACCTGTGATGTATGTAGAGTAATGCACTCAGGTAAACAATAATCAGGTTGCAATAACACTCAACTAAATGATAACAAGCTCTAAACAATCCAATGTAGTGTAAGTTTTTACTTGTTTTGCATTGTGCGCAGAAATTTGGTACAAAAAAATGTATTCCCCAAACATCTATCATATATGTAGAGATGACAAGGGCTAAAAGCAGCAACAGAAGATTCCCAGGGTCCTGAAAGACTAGAATGTGCTTAATTTAAAGATGATTTCCATCAGGTCCCAAGAGATCATTTGAATTCTCAAAATTAAATGCAAGCTTATTTATAGAATAAAATTAAATACAAACTTATATATAATTTGACACAAGCTAAAGCAAAAAATGAAGATAAATCACTCTGTCCTGGTGCAGTGAACTCAAGGCTCTTTTTCCTTTAAATGATTCCCTGTAAGTTGTACATGCAGCTTACTTGAGGGAGACTTAAGTACTTACAGTAGCTCAACAGGAGATGGTTATATACATATGGGTTTGATAAATGGGCATAAATTAACAACCATTCATTGCAGAGTATCTGTTCTTCATAATTCTTATCCGTGAGACTGAGACCATAGTGTGACTGAAGTTCAAACATTCAAGGGATTCCCAGAAAAACAAACACTGCTTCCTCTTCCAAATATTCTCATCACAGTGTTGTTTTCCAGCACTCTGTTGTGTTCCAGCACAGCAGATGTTTAACAAAAGGACTGAAAGTGTGATTCTTCACTAGTGATACCGTGCAGACAGCAAGGTTCATTTGCGAGATCTTCTCTTAAAAGCATTTAATCGGCTACAAATCCACCTGTGAATGTGTCTGATGTTTCGATGAAATTCAGCCTTTCAGAAAGACTTCTGTAGAGTCTTGATTGAATCAAGTCAGTGACTTCCTAGCATCTAGCTGAGTTTCAGATTTGACCTACATGAGTTTTTCTAAGAGGTTTTGGACTCATGAAATCTTCATGTCCCTAATGAAAGACAAGCCAGGAGCCTCATTAATATTATTGCCATAACCACAAGGCAGATTCTCAGCAAAGCTCACATCCAACAGCCCCTGCTTACTCTGGAGCCAGCATTCTTTCCTGAAATGCTCAATATGATCATGAAAGGCAGGATACACCGAGGAGGCTGGTAGGTTCTGCAGTCTGTGGTCTTGAGGAATTTCCTAAATCAATACAGTGGGTATGAAAATTTATCTTAGATGTCAAAACTTATCTTAAAAACGTATTTTCATTTAAACTGTGACAGTGATATTTTCCTCAGTATTTAGAAAATGCACTTTTTTTTTCAGGTAAAACTGAAGTAGTAATTTTTAAAAGCAGATGTAATGCCATTTTAATGCCTATAATTTTATCTCAGTTACTGTGTGTTACTGTTAAACATACACACTTTTGTGTGTGGAGGTGAGTGAAATACTTGCTTTTTAACACTTGTAGGATAATGGCTTCAATTCTGAATATTGTCAACTTTTGATTATTCCTGGTGGAAAAAGTGTAAGTTTATAACCCAGATAGGACAGATTATTCAAAACACATGTAGCTGAGGTTGTGAGAACATCCACAGAGGATGTAATGGAGAGAGGAGAGGTCAGTGACACTTGCCTGCAGTTCAGAGATCTCTCAGCTTGTACTGACCTGATCAAGTCAGGCTGGCAGCACAGTGACACAATAAATGCAGCTCTATTGCTTCCAGACACGAACTGGCTCGTGCTTAGTGAACTTCGTGTCACTCTGCTTCTGGCATGAGGAAGCTGCAACCTTGAGAAGCCACAAAAGGCTGACTGAAGACCAGTTTTGGTTTTTTTTTTCCTTCTGTTGAAGCTTTTTGGAGGTACCTCATCATCAGCTGCAGGATGAACAGAAGTTAATTCTTCTCAACACTTGAACAGGATTAGCCAGCCCGTCAATTTCCTAATTAGTCTTTTGCAAAACTTCAAAATAATTTAAAGCCAGAATTTAAACTTCTTCAGGTATCAGTTGATTGAAATCAGTGTTTTAAGTAGTTTATGTTAAGCATCTGTTCAGAGTAGGCATGCAGCCACTTGAGCTGCAGCATTTGGTTTGCAGAGTTCCCAGAGAGTGGATTAAATTCTCCTTTGCAGGCAGCCTGCAGAGCTGGGGTGCTGCACATGGGCAGGGTGGAATGGGAAGGTGAATTCCCCTAGTGGAATGGGAATGTGCATTCCCTTGGTGGAGGAAGTGTGGAAATGTAGCTTCCAGCATGTTCTGCCAGCTGGATTCAGCAGCACAGACAGCTGTGCAGGACCATCCTTGCTTCTTTTGTCAAGAAGGTTTTTAAGTCATGAGTTTTAGATACTGTTTTGGGAGAAATACCTGAATTCTTTCAGCTTTATGACTGTGATGACAAGAGTTTAGTTTCTTTTAGGCCTTTGGTTTTTGCAGTAGAGGTTTGGCAAGGTTAAGTTCTGCATGCGTGGATTAAGTTTAATGCTTGTTCTCTTATCAGGAGGTATCCCCTCAAAAGAAAATCTGCTCTGGTTTGGCAGTTGTTATTGTCCTGTGTTTCTATCCTATTCTCTCCTTTCTGCTTCTTTATCTCTGTGAGCCTCCTGCATTGTTTTTCCTATTATTTCTGGCCTGTGACAGCTCCAGCTCAGCCTGTCCAGCATCAGCCCACAGTCCTGTGTTAGAGACAGATGGCTCTGTTCATGATGTTGGTACCCAGACACTGTCACAGGCTCCAGCTTTACTACTGCAGACCTTGGAGAGGAGCAGAAACTTGGTGTCCTCAAGCCTTTGTGTCAGGTCGTGTGTAGATGTGGTAATTGTGTGCTCTTCAGTGTTGGCAAGGTTCTCCTTTATTGCCATGGAAGTTGGGAATGATGTGGAAATGGTTAGGTAACCCATATATTCACAGCAATTCTTGTGAAACTTAAGGTTAAGCAAACATGGATTTTGATGAATGTTCAAAATCAACTGAAATAGTTGTGGAATTAGTGTCTTTAGTTGATGCATGTCCCACAGTTTCTATTCAAGGTGTGATTTTGTGCAGAGCCTTTGCCATATCCTGTGAGCTTGATCCAGGCTTTCACCCTCCTTTCAAGCACCTGCCAGCAGAACCCCATGTCCCGATGCCATTCCTACCCACAAAATGAACAGCATTTAATTATATTGACTTTCAGATAAATGCTGGATATCGGCAGTGCCACTGCAGGGTGCTGTGCCTGGTGTCACGTTGTGCGAGAGGGTGATGTGACACTGTTCAGTGAGGAGCCAGCATGAGCAGGGTGTCACAGTGGCAAGGTCACGTAGCTGCTCGTGGCAGGAGCTCACTGTGTGACGTGGGTTTGTGGCCCACAAAGACATTCTTTCACACAGACCATCTGCTGTGTTTCCTAAACTCTGCATTCTCACAGTGCCCTGAGCCAACCAAAAACCCGGCATGAAAACCACGTCCCAGTGCACAGTGAGGGTGATGCCTGAAGTTTTTCTGCTTGAGTGTGCAGCTTCTAGTTTTGTATTAAGGGTTCCTAGGATCTTTTCACAGGGTGGTGAAGACAAACCAGTCCTATTCCAACTGGGGACTCGAGGACAATCTCTTCAAACTTCAGGCCCTAAGCATAAATAATGTGAAAAGAGGAGGGTGGGCAAGCAAGCAAGGAGGATGAAACTTCATGATTTGAGGCTATTAATTGGACACTTCACTTCTGTATGCAAATGGATTAAAACCTATAAAACTGTGAGACATTGTGACCAAGCTCTCTTTTGCTTCCATCTTGGAGTCATCTGGGCAGAGCCGGGACTGTGGCACTGGTACTGCCAGGGTGTGACCTTTGAAGGCCCCTCAATAAATACCCATTTTATTCCTCTGAACTGTGTCCAGCCTCTGTTCCAGCTCCCCTAGGCATCAAGGGAAGCAGTGTGGAGCTCAGGAGCCATGAGTTTCTTGGTTCAGCCCTGCGGTATGCAGTTGAGCAGTGTGGGTCACAGCCAGAGTGGCTGAGTTTAAAGGAGGGGACTGTTGAACTGGATGTCCCCACAAAAAACCTCCATGTTTCACAGCAGCCACTGGAGTGTGTGGCCAAAAGGCAGCCCCTCATCTGGTGCAGCTCAGCCTTGCACCCCAGAATCAGTGCTGCCACCGAGGTCCTCACCCGCGAGCTGTGCTCACGTTTTGCCTTGTGATGAAACAGAAAAAACTACTTTCTATGAATCATAATCTCGTCATCTTTGCCAAGGCTGCAACAGAATTAATTGTGTATTATCTATGTAGTTAGCTTAATTAGATGATTGGTTTTGTTTATGTTATACTTCAGAAACAGCACAGATGAAAAATATTTTTAAACTTGGCACGCTTCCAGTGCATTTTATTTAACTTTCTCAGCTTTCAAAATCTCCCCTTTTTCCATCTAAGAACTACTATTTTTCTGTCTTTAAACCTTTTATTTACAACCTGCCTTAAGTGTGTGTTAAATTGGGGTCTTTATTACTACTAATGTTGATCTTCCATTGTAAACCCTTAGGAAATCCAAGTTCCATTTTTAACCCTTTTTCAAGCTATCAACATGCAACTCTCTAGTCGCTTGTGAATGAAACAGTTTTATTAAGTAACCTCTAAGAACTGTTGTAGAACCCTCTAGGTCATTTGTTAAAGATTTGCTGTTCTTGTCCTTGGTGATGGGAAAGAGTGATATGATGCTGAGAAGTGCTGGAAGAGGAAATTAAAAGTTTATTGTTATATGGGTGTCTTAGAAATGGGTCATGTGGAGGTCTAAGATCTATTTGAAGGGAAGCACTCTGACCAAGGTGATTTTTTTTTAATTTAATGAATGCTTCAGTTTTTCTCACTGTTAAGGGGAAAAACTATATTAACTATATTATTCTATATTATCTATAGAAGAGATAGATAGATTGTATTTACACAATACTGAGATTGCCCAGGCAAAACCTGGTAAACATAAGAAATACAAAGAGTAATAGATTCCCAGAACATCAATTTTACAGCATCTGCAATGTGTTTTATCAGCTTTATGATGTGAGCAGGAATATATCCTCCTCTGCTTTAGATTCTGAGCATTCCTGTTGCTTACCTGGAGCTGTGTAGAGCTACATAGCCCTTATCTCAGTTATAATCAAACTGGGGTTAATTATTAAATGTGAGGTTTTTAAAAATAGGCCTAAGGGAATTAAGTGCCTCATTTCATTAGTCAACTTTTAAATAATCCCAGCCAAAAAAACAAAGCCTAGATGATTCTGTTTTCCTAAATTCTCTCAAAAACTATGGATTAGGTTGCAGAATAGCATCCCTTCAAAGGGTTTGCAGCTCCTTTTGCTTGACACTTGCTTTACACACAAGGTCTTTGAGTTTGTTCTAATCAAAACATCCAGTTTGATAGCAGGAAATAAGACACCTTTTCTATTGCATGCATTTGTACAGCTGAAAAGGAGAGAAAAATGTGCCTTGGAATGAATAAATGGTGGCAGGCCTCCTCCAAATGGGGAGAGTGGAATGATAGGGTCAGAATAAAATGGGTAATGACTCTCCTTGCCACACTGATAATGCAAGATAAATGAAGGAAAAATCTAATTCCTAGCCTGAAATCACTGAAGTTAGAGAAGGGTTGGATTTTCCGTGCTTCATTAAGCGAGGGGAAGAAAGCAAGAGGCAAGTGGTGTGATTAAAATGAACATTTATCAAATGCATTAGGGAGTTCCTGTACCCCCTGTCCAGTGCTGCCAGGTAACTTTTTGTTCCCAGTTTGCAGAAGCCGTGTCAGTTATGACACAGTTTGTGTCAGAGCAGTGAATGTCAGTCCCTGATGCTCCCTGTTCTTCCTGCTGGTTCTAGTGTCTCTGTGGACACCACAGGAGCAGAGAGACCATTGCTGGCAGCAAGGGATTCCCTGGTCCAGCTCAGTCAGGCTCCCCTGGCTCAGCTATTGCCATTTACATACCAGCTTCATTTCCTAAGGAGATCAGTTCCACTGTCCTCTCGCCAAACTCATCACAGGTAATGGTGTGAATGCAGCACTGCTATGAGAAAGAGGGGATCCAGCATGGAGATGATTGAGGGAATTCCCCCAGGAGTCCCTTCCAGTGGATGTGGATTTGTTTTATTGTTGGGTTCTTCCTCCCAGTATTTGTAACCAGGTCAACCACAGATGGGAGGGAGGTCCTTCATGGGTTTTTTGGGGTTAAAGACCCCCTGGAATTGGACCCATCTGGTCTGAGGAGTTGCCCAGCAAGTATCAGTAACGTGAGGATGCCCACTGGGCAGTTATAAAAATCTATATCTGAGAGAGATTATTAGTTGCAGTTGCCTCCTGTTTCTCAGCTATGTTTTGATGCAGAATTAAAGCCAGCAAACATTGCCAGGTCCTTTATATCAGAATGATTATTGTTTTCCAAAATGTTGGTTTAC
>PYHW01010122.1:402243-413486 GCA_013186435.1 Turdus rufiventris | reverse complement strand
TGGTTTCATAATAAAATTCCAAAACCTTGCAAAGCTTTAAAGCAATTTAATATAGCTTGTAAAGGGGAAGGAAAAGGGTGGAATACTTGAAATAAATATGGTGAACATTATAGACATCCAATTGGATTAGTCCAGCTAATCCAGTAGTGATTAGAAAAGATTATATATTTGTTTGGACCCATGCATGGATTAACCTGGCCGGTTGAGGTTGATCAAATTAGACATTGTTCTTCTAATTGGTCCTTCCTACATTCACAACAGATGGACAATATTCTCCTTAATTAGAACATACCTTTTAGTTACCATTTCACACTACCAGCTGAGCTTTCTCTAACAATAAACAATGAAAATTATAGATGTGCTTTTGAAAAATACTCGTAAAATCTTTATGTACTTCCCTGAGAATTGACGTTCTTTTGGGAAATGATTTTTTTTCTCTGAGATGGTTCTTTTTCTGTTGAAGGGACTTAGAAGTTCTGCTGGCTCCCTAGTTTAGTCTAGCTCGAGTGTGGAAAACACAGCAGTTAATGAAATTTTACTATTTCAGTTGGGAGTGCTTGTAAATCTCAATGCTTTAGAGCATCTTCTCTAGTCTTTTGGGTAATAAGAATGTGTTTTTGGACTGGTTAACCCCTTTCCTCAGGGGCTGTGCTCCAGTGCCCTCTTCTGTCCTTGGATCATGTGGTTCTATGTAGGTTTCCTTGGCTTGGTGTAGCCCTTGTTCAGGCCCTTGTTGTTGTTCCTGGTTTCATCATTGCTGCAGACCTTACCCTGCAAGGTTATGAACCCAGTGGGTAAAATTCCTGGAAATGTAAAATTCCATCATGTTGTGTCAGGAGGTGAGGAAGTTAACGCAGAAATGTTTTGGAGTGTGCTTGTTCTTTTGCAAAGTTTTGTGACTCTGAATGTGGAAATATTTGGTAGCTTGCTTCAAGGCACTGTCCGCTTGTAGTTTTGCAGAGGTAATTCCCCTAATGGGATTTTCATCCTAGCCTAAAAATAAATTTAAAAATAAAACAATCCTTCGCTTCTGTACCTGTTCAACACTAAGTAACTCCCAGTACCAGTAAGGATTGTGTGCATACAGGGCACAGTTTTCATTTTCATGACAGTGAATTGACGTCCTGGGACCAATTCTTGAAGTCATAACTCTGCTTTTACTCAATCACCATTCACAAGAGCTTGACTAATTTTAGTTGGGAATGAATGACTGGCTGTGCATTAAGTAAAAACTGGCTGAGCACTGCTGGGATTAAACCTCTGGGATTAGTAGAAGCTTGTAAATGGCAGTCATGTCTCATTAACTTGATAATTTTTAAGCTTTTCTCACTCCTGAGAATTTTTAGTGCAGGTGTAGGTTTTTGAATAGTGAACGTGAAGGTATCTGGTGACAGACTTTTTCTTATTTAAACTTTTGGACTGCTGAAAGTTTAAGTTGGGTTCATCAGTTCTCCTCTCTTGCCCTCTTCCTGGTGTTCTGTAGATCTATAGAAACTCCTCCAGTAGATAGAAGTGTCTGGGGGATTTCCATTTGTGCTGTTCTAAGGGGTAGAATCATATCCCATCCCTGGAACACGTTTTCTGTGTGGGAGAGAGCTTTACCTGCCCCCTGTGTCAGATTTTACATGAGAGCAGGGGACAGGATGGGACCAGCAGTTTAATTCAGTGTCTGTTGTTGCTGGTATAATCTGACAGCTGCATCATCAGGGCCATTCCAAGATCTTGTACCATTTCTGGTCAGGATTTATCATTCTGAGGGCTCCTGGGTCTCCTGTGTTGTGTGGAATTTGTGTGTGCTTTACCTCTTTTCCATGGGTGTAGTCCCTGGGTTGGTGCCTGTTCTGTCTTCAATAAACTGATTGTGTTTAGTCTAAATAAGCCAGATTTATTTCACTCAAGCAGGTGTGTATTTCTTATATTCAAGAGAGATAGCCTAGATTTGCCACTTCAGATTTCCTAATTTGTCATTTGGATGGTCAGTGCTTTAAACCTCTCAGGTGGTACAATGGAAGCCAACTATTTTCACAAAGAAATTTCAACTTGCATATATAAATATGTATTTTTCTGGCATCTGTCAGACTGGCTTAGTGACTTCTAGCCTATCATTTAACAGTTTTTAACTGTTGATTTTAATTTTTTTTTTAATGCATGCAGAGAGATGCTTATTGAGAATGTCTTAGATGGTTCTTATTTGGAGGTACAATTTGTGAAGTGTAATGGTTTAAGGTAGATGAGTTGAAAACAACCATCCCACAGGCAGTGTGCACCATCCTGCCTGGGGCTGGTCCTTAGGATAAATGCTTGAGAGGGGCTTGGAGCAGCTGCTGTGGAAGCTCCCAGCTCAGGCAGCCCAGCCACACAGGACTGGTCCAGGAGTGGATGCACCCAGTGCACCCAGGCAGCTGCTCCTCGCTGCTGCCATGGATTTGTGCTGCTGGGATGGCAGGCTCTTGAGGAAGGAAGTCACTTCCAGAAACAGTAATGTGTAAGAGAAGTGATAAACTGCCTGAAAATATTTTGTCAAAATATTTTTCAATGAACAGTGGCATTGGAATCAACATGCAAGAGTGGTTTTTTTCTGCTGAAGATGTTTATGAGCACAAGTGTGTGCAAAGCCAAAATAACTTCTGCTGAATGTCTTGAGTTTTGTCATTGAGGAAGCAGAAATGTTAATGAGAAATTGGAATAACCAAACAAAAGCCAACACCAGCCACTCAGTTTTCTGAGGGGGGAAAAAGTGACTTGAAAGCTGGCTGAGTTTCACTTGGGACTGGGGAGAAAGGAGCTGAACCTTTTCCTGCTCCTGGTTTATCAACTAAGGTGAAGTACAAGATCTGTGTAGTGACTTTGATTTCAATTTTTCATTCTCTGCTTTCCTTCCTACTTGCATCTCAAGTGCTGAAGAGGAAATTAAATCCTGAGATTGAAGTAATAACTGAACAAGGGTGGATTTGTACAGGAGAAACTATATGACCATAGGGAAAAGAACCTTAATTGAAGCGATGCTGTTTCTAGATTTCTCTGTGATACCTATGATGAATCTTTCATTTTTCACATTTTGTTTTACTCTGTTATTCTTTTGTGGCAGCAGGTTAATTGCTAGCCTGTCAGTAGAAAAATATCTCACCTCTCAGGAAGCTGGTGGTAGGGAATAAGGCTGCAGGAAAAATAAAGGAAAGCTCAGAGTACGGTTTCCTATCTATACAGTGGTGGATTCCAGTTAAATTACAGAATTTTTGGAAGCATTTAAGGAGAAATTGACCTCAGGTTTTATGTGTGAAGTTTGTGCTGTTCAGTCTAACCATGGTGGTACTCACAAACACATTCAGTTGTATGCACTTGGGTACTCCTTTGGGCTCAATAAGGCTAACTGTAAATAAATTAAGATTGCTTAATTTCTTAAGAAATTCTTAATGGCTTGATTAAGATTGCATTTTTATGCTACAGTTTGGGACTGTATAATATAGCTGTTTATAGTAAGCAAACATCGGGAACTCAAAAGTTGTTTATTACCTTTGTGCGTAAGACAAACAGTCAGCATGGAGTGTGGGGGATTTTGTTCCACAGCAGAGGAAGCCTGAGCTGAGAGATGAAAAAAGATGCATTTTACCTCAGTTTTAAAGAAATGCAAAGCTTGTTGACTTCAAGGTATAACTTGTGTATCAAAGGAAATATAGAGAGATATAATGGAAACGTGCAGGTAAGTCAGTGATGTGGGAACAGCTCTGGAGGCTTGGGTTCCTGCCAGCACAGATAACAGACACCTCATAAAACACTCACTGGTATTCACTGTGGCCAGATCAGAATTTCACACTTGCCCTCAAAAAGCATCTTTCCTGATGTGGTATTGGAGTCAGATTTCCAGTCAATCAAGTGCAGATGTGACCATACTGCTGGGAATCTCTGGGAATGCTCCCTGAGAGCATTCTACTGCTTTTGGAAGAGTTGCTTGGCTCTGGATAACGTGAAAGGATCTGTGACCTTATTCCTGTATCATATTTTGCTCTTTGAATAGACAGTTCTAATCAGTTGATTTTAGGTGATAGCTTATTCCATGCCTATGCTTGCTCATCTTCTCTTTTTAGAATGTTTTCTATATAATGGTTCATATTTTGCTACTGTTTCTGTATTCTTGAAAAAACCTTTTTTTCAGCAAAGCAGGAAAAAAAATTTGGTGTATCAGTTTGTTTATTATCAGGAGTTTAGTTTAGTGGGTTTTGAATGAAGATTTTAAGGAATTCCTCAAAAAGAAAGGAAAAAAAAAAGACTTTTTAAAGGCATTACCATATTTGTCCCCTAAAGCCACTTATGCTTTCTTATCAGTTCCTGAGAATTATGATAATGTTTGGACTCCGGGACTCCAAGTTAACACTACTCTATTCTTATATTTGCAAAAAAATGTCCTGTTGCTGGAATCCTGAATATTTTGGGAAATGTCATTTATTACAAATGTCTAGGCCAGTTGCACAGCAGTGACTTTAGAAATGTCTGATGCTTTTTGGTAGATTTAGCCCTTTTGCTCAGCAGAGCAGCATTAATGCAGTTTTCCCTGGATTATTACACACAGCACAGGGATACAGCTCCAGGCACATGTGTGGAGTCAGAGCTGCAGCATATCAGTGCTTCTCAGCAGCTCAAGGAATGCCTGCTAGGTCTGAGGGATGTGGGGGAAAAATCTGGACAAATCTGTAACTCTTAAATTCAGACTTAAAAGAGGAGGAGGAAATGTCTGGAGGAATGATACTCCACCCTCTGATTTCAGTGATCTTTGAACTGGATGCTTCAAGAAAGTTGAAGCTCGGTTCTTTTACTGGTGTGTGGGATGGTGTGCTGGGTTTTCTGTTGCTGGTAGTTTGTGTTCCTTTCTTTTTTGTTAAATATAGACATTTATATTCAGCAGCTGGTTTGTCCTCAGAAAAAGGAGAGAATGTTACCCATTGACCTGAAGGGAAAGGTTTAAGCTGATACAAGGCTGTCTTGGGCACCCTGCTTCCCCTTGTCACTGGCACACTCACAGTTAAAAGTCCTTCCTGAAAACAGTTAAAATTGGTTAATAGTTAAGATTGTGAAATTACTGTGCAGTGTGTAAAATATGTAGGCTGGTGGTGGATAAAGCCGGAGTAATAATTTGTATTGTTGGATTTTTCTCATGTATAAATTCTGTGTAGTATTAATAATCTAATAATTCATTAAGAGCTGCAGCATTACCTACAGTTGTTTTCTCTAAGCCACCTAAGCAATGCAGTTCTCAGTGACTTTTGTTTCCATGACCATTGCAGAACTGCTGAGAAGTTTCTCCTGGTTGTTGGAGGTGCATCAGACAGCAAATGCAGCTGTGAGCTGCTCAGGTGCTGAGGCAGTGCAGGGTGCTACTGCTGCTGCTCTGGGCTTGCAGGAGAGTCCCTGAGGAGCAGCAATTCCAGCTTTCTTATGGGAAAGCCCTGCCTCCCCTCCTGGCCCACCAAGGGCTTGCCTGGCACTATTCCTGGGAGCCAGGCTGTACAGACATTTTGTGTTTGTTGATAGGTGTGACAGTCTTTCAATAGAAGCTCCTTCCTCTCTCTGGTACAACGTGGGAAGTCTCTATTCCTTGCTGTAGAGCTTTGTCATGCTTGTGTTTAGCAGGCAGCTGTATTTGTTTTTTATGTGCAACACTAAGTTGTAGAAAAATAATTTTTTTCAGAGGTAGCTGTAAAATGGACAGGATTTCATGCCTTTGTGTCTTTGTCTTCACTGTAACTGTGCTGCCCTTCCCTTGTACATTTTACTACATAAATGGGACTGAAATAGTCAGTAAGTAAATACATCTTTAAGATTTTTAGAAAGAGCCAGTGCTTTTGTCTTTGTTCAGTAAAATTACAGAAGGTCTGTTAAGTATTGTTCATTGAGGGTAAAAAAATATCATGTTGATATAAATTAAATTTTACTCTTTTCTTGCATCCTGAAGATCTTTATTTCAATCTTTCTGCATGATATAGTTATTTTATTTGCTGATCAATGTATTCCAAAGTGCTTTCTAAAGCAAATGCATACTCAAAAGACAGCATGATAAATTACATTTATTTATGTACAAGTTTCATATAAAAGCTTTAATCCCCAATAAATGCATTTCAGCCTATTTGCAGCTGTACAGCTCAGTTGAGTAAGCAGTATGAATTTACTGCTTTTTATTGTATGTGCAACTTCTGTGTTGTTGAGTAGCTGAACACAAAGGAATGTGAAATGACAAAATTCTGTTAGAGAAAGACTTGTGGAGCTCATCTGGCTGCAGGAAGAATCGTCTGCAGATAAGGATTAGCAGAGTTAAGAAAGCTGTTCCAAAATTTGACTGCAACAGAGATGAAAGAAGTCTGTGGCAAAGGAAATAGGGAAACATAGTGGGGAAAAGCATGATGGATGGTCTGCAAAAGTGGAGGGGATGGATTTGTAGAGGCTGAAGCAGGCAAATCCATGGAGGATACTGAAGATGTGAGAGGGATGATACATTGCAATTTAGTTTTGTCATTAATCTGTGGATGAAGTGATTGATTGAGGGAGACCCCTGAAACCAACCATGCAGTGGTGGGGGACAAATTTCAATACTCTTTGTTGGAGGAGGACTTTCAGAGCTGCCCTGCTGCAAGGAATGGGATGGTTTTTGTAGCAAGGAAATCAGTCTCTAAATAATTTTTAACTTTGTGCTGTCAGGTTAGTTGAAATGGAAAGCAAGTCCAGATGCCTAAGACTGTGGGCTGAGATATCTGCCAGCATCTCAGGAACTGGAAAGTTTTTTCAAGTTGTGTTTGTCACTTACATGCAAACTTCTAAGGTCTTGATGGCAAACCTTGCACAGAAGTTTTAATAAGCAGTATTTCCAGAGATGCTGTGCTTTCCAGAGCCTAGGGCACTTGGAGAGTTTTTCTATTTGAACTTTTGCACAAATATGTGTAGCTAAAACATCCCACTGCTTATCCATGTGATATGGACAGATTTTGTAGATGCCACTGCTGTATCTGAAATACCAATATTATTTGCTACCTTTATTTTTTCAGTTAGCTGAAGGCTAGGTCTGTTTTATGGAGACTTGTATTTTAATGTGCAGGTTGTCTCACACTCAGTAGAGTTTTACAGTTGAAGTCCACTATAGATTATACAGAGACAAGAAAACATAATGAGCAACATTCTTGGGGTCCCCTCTTGATTACTAGAACAATGTGAATATTGTTTAAATATATGGCTATGATTAAGTACAGAAATTAAAATCTTAGTTTAGACATAGTAGCTACTTAAGCACCCCACAGCCTGTCACTGCAAATAGGAACAGCACCCTTTGAGAGAAGGAGCAGAAAGGCAAATGAATCCATATGCTTAAACACAAAGTTCAGGAGGTTATTTGAGCAAAAGAAATGGCTGTCAGAAACTGGAAATCCAACACTAGTGAATCCTAAAGACAGGGGCACAGACCAAAGTGGGCACTGTGAGAAGGAAACTGAGGAGCCTGAAATGGAATTTGAAGAGCAAAGAGTCAAAGACATAAAAACAAACAACAAGAAATTCTTGTGGTATATTAAAGACGGGAAGGACTGTGAGAGGTTGGGCAGGTCCCCAGGGCACACTGCCCTATACCCTGGAGCTGTCAACTGCAGGGTTTCATCAGCTTTGTGTGAGGGGAGCTTTCAGACTGATCCATCTCTGCTTTGTGTCCCAAAAGTCCATGCCATCTCCTCCCAGTTAACCACCAGGTCCAGAAATTATGTCTGAATATTCCCTGGATATTTCTGTGGTATTTAAGCAGCTTTCAGTGAAATCAAATGTCAGATTTTGAAAAGCAGTGGGTGTACAATTCTGCATCCCTCAAGAGCCCACTGTAATACCAGGCATAAGAAGACATAGATGGATGTTTGTCTTGGCCAGTGGGACACTCTGCTTGGCTTTTGTTCTCTCTATGGTCAGGATTGGGAAATAAATGCTCAGGTATTGTAGAGAAATTTGTAATGTTCCTGAACCTGCTTGAAGAACCAGCATTGCCTGAAGTGTATTAAACAACTTCAGATTTCATAAGGCTTTTAAATACTGTTTGCTCGATTTGGTCTGTCTGATTTGAACTGATTTGTTCTGTCCTGTTCAGAGTCAGATTAAGGGCTCCTATGAAGTTCTGCTTTGTGAATGCTCTTCTCCCTTCGTTATGTTTAAATTCCCCAAGTGACAAATCTCCAATACCTCGTCTCTGAAGAAGAGATTGAAAACCAGTCCTCAAGGTTATGTTCCTTAAATTTGAAACCCCTTTCACCTGATGCCACTTTTGTTGTAATGGTTTGTGTCTGTTGCTCTGTGTGTGTTTGCTAAATTACTGTTTGGTGTGTTGTGTCTAGCTGTGCTTCACTAAATTACAGTTCAGACTTTTTATCAGGGAGTTTTCATTTAAGGGATGCTTTGACAGTCTCTTGAACTGGGAAGCTCTTGGTTCTTACAGAGCTTCCCTCCCTCAAGGTGGGGTAAAATTGTTTAGGGGATGGTATTTCCACAAGATAGGAGACTTTTTGGTCAAAAAGTTGTTTTGGAGCTATGCCAGGTGAGGTCTAGTCGGGACATTAGGAAGCATTTCTTCAGCAAAGAGGGTGGCCAGAGCCTGGAGTGGGCATTCTGGAGGTGCTCCATGCCCCAAGCCTGGCAGTGATTTAGGAGATGTTTGGACAATGCCCTTATCAAGGTGATTTAACCTGATCAGCCCTAAATTGGTCAGGCAGCTGGACAAGATGTAGTCATTGTAGGTCCCTTCTAACTGAAATATTCTATTACAGGGAGCTGGTTCATAACATTTCCCAGAATAGATTAATCAAGTCAACATCTTTTTTCATAATCTTGTGAAGAGTATCATTATACAAGATTGATCTGAAAGACAAGAGAAAAAACTCTTCCACGGAGTGACCTTTGTGGAACAAGAAGGCAGGAGAATTTGTCAGAGGAACAAAAATGGCCTCACAGCATTCCAATGATTTTGCGAAGTTTAAGGCCCCTTTTTACAAATCCACTTTCTTGGCAGAAAACTTAAGTGAGCACTGAAGTTCTGTGGGGATTTTGTGGATCAAGAGCAGTACTGCAGAACGAAGATAAACTCTGTCAATGTAAAAATGCTTTTTTGAGCTGGGTCTGAAATGCAGAAATGTGCTTTTCCTCAGGGCCCAGAATTTCTTAGGAGTTATCTGTTAGCCTCTTGTTTTCAGCCTGCCAGTAATTTCCTTTTTGGTTGGGTGGTTGTTCCTCTCTTGGTTTCTTTCAGTGCTTGATCCTATTTCCAGGGTTATACAGATAAAGTTTCATGCCAAAGGGTCTCTTTTAAAATAAGCAATCAGTTCCAGGGCTTCAGAGAGTAGAACTTAAACAGTGGGAGGTGTCTATTAAATTTAAAGAGACAGGAAAAAGGTGGAGAGTTTCTTGTTCATGAAAATAGCTGAATCTTGACATTTCTCCTGAAGCAAAACCAACTAAATTGCTGTCAGAATATTTCACAGTTATGCTCTCACCACCACCACCTTTTTAAAACTTCATGTTTACTTTTTAAATCTGACTAGGCTAGAAATATGATACCAAAATGAGCAATGTACAAAAAAATTATTTAATTTTATTGATTCCATGTGACCTTGAAATGAAGATAAGTGTTTTAAGAAGGTAAATCCTTCTTAAACTTTGCCTTTTAGTTAAGCATCTGTTTGCTCCCTATATTAAGTATTCTTGCTAGAGTGAAAATTATGCAAATTTAGGACAGCACTCAGTGATTAAAATCAACTGAGTTTATAGGATAAAAGAGCAAGTGACCATACTGTGAAACTCTTCTGTTGAGAATTAACTTTTTTGTCTTAATGAGAGAATAAAAGTAGCTGATTTGCTTTGGTATGTTAAAAAAATGTGCTGTCAAAAAGCCAGGACTGGCATGAGAATTAAGAGAGACTCCTGGCTTGGCTGGGGTTGTCAAAGCCAATGGTACCATTTATGCAGATCATAGTTTTGGTGCTTTAGTTCTGAAAACTTGTTTGCTGAACTTGCTCTGGCTCCTGGAAAGGGAAGCTCTGAATTGGAATTCAGGAGAGCATTTCATTTTATTGCTGGAGTCAATCTCCGTGTTCTCATTCGTGCTGGAATTCTGCTGGAGCAGAATGACTAATTTGCTTTCATTACTAGATTGATTTATCTGCAACCTTTATTTTTCAATTAGTTGTTGAGTCAAAGATTGCAAAACTTTAAACAGAACTATAAAAGCTGCAGGTATTTGAGAGGTTTTAACAATTTCATATGAAAACTTCAGTGTGACAGATGTGATGGATGCTTTGGCCCTCAATTCCAAGTATAATATTTCTGCAGTTGAGTTCCCATCACTAATGACCCGTGTTTAACCAAAACCCCTCAGTAATTCACAAAATAACCCTAAGCAACAGAGGAAACAGTGCTGTGATTTCTTTGATAATACAGTGTGAGAAAGTAGAAGGAAACTAATGCATTCCCACAAAAATCTGCCCTTGAACTCTTCTGTGATGCCAGTCCTGAGAGAACTGGCACATGCAGAGGCTAAGCCATGATCCATCATATTAAAGAAATCTTGGCAGTCTGGTAAAGTTCCCACTGACTGGAAAAGGAGAAACCCTTTTTTGAAAAGCAAAGCAAAGAGGACTCAAGGAGCTACAAGCCAGTCCTCTCACCTCAAAGTCAGGGCATGAATAAGGAAGCATGAGGTTACAGTTGTGCAGCTTCTTAAATAGAAGCAAATCTTGTGATCTTGTGACTCCTGTTCATTTGAAAAGGTGTCTGGGTATCTGTGGCAATGCTGAAATACAGCACCACAGTGGTTTTATTCTGATCAAGGTCTGCAATTTTCTGCACATAAATTTCATTTCTTTGGTGTGATGGGGACTTGCCCTGTGGCAAATGTTTGTAGCCATTGTGATTGAAAAAAACTTAACCTTTGTGTATTTTCTAAGGAGGGAATTTCGGGAGAAAAATAGGTGTTGTGATTGATTAGTGCTAACAGGGCTCATGTGCCTTCTCTCAGGAATAGCTGGAGCTAGTTCTCCACATACATCTGGTCAGCTATCAAATCATCAGCATCTGTACCTCTGCCAGCTCTGACCCATGTGTTGAACACATGCCAGTCACTTTACTTGAAGGAATTTGGAGGATAAATTGAGGGGAAACTATTCACCGTAAAGAAATATGAGTTCTATTTTTATAGGATTATTTTAGCTATTGATCCACCTTTAATTTTTTCCATC
>PYHW01010122.1:368175-385375 GCA_013186435.1 Turdus rufiventris | reverse complement strand
CTACAATGTTGCGAGTTTTGCTGACTCCCGGCAGGTGCGCCTTATAGTCAGGTGCGCCTTATGGTCGTGAAATTACTGTACATATGATTTCATACTTGTCTCAGAATAATGCAGAATTTTATTTCATTAAATGCAGAATTTTCACAGTTAAGAGGTTTGAGAATAAAATGCTACATGGTTTCTAGCCTTCAACCTAGTATCCCAGGAATCTGCTGGGATGCCTGCTGTCAATGGATATTTTGCTCATGTGTTTCACTGGGACTTTTATTTTCTCAGTGAAATAATGACATTAGCACATTCATAAATGAATTTAATTTAGTTTTCAGGTGAGGAGGGCAATGCCTGCAGTTCTGCCTTCATGGATATGGAAGGAAAAGGAAGAGTATAAGATTGATGGCATTGTAGACAACAGTCCCTGCTCCCATAATTTAAGGATAAGCTGAATATCTGTAAGGGACCATGCATAGGGAGAAAACTTAAACACCTGTGATTATGTTTTGTAATATTTCTATTGAGTTTTTTGTATAATATAAATGATATTTTGGTTTCCTTTAGAAATAAACACATAGAGTTGATGTGGCAAACAAAAAGCTCTTTTAATAATGTGCAGTAGCACACAACAAACTTCACTCCAGTTTAGGTTGTGTCAGGATTTATATCGTGGATCCAATTTTCAGAATTGTTGTCAGCCCTGCAAGTCTGCTTCAGTCTGAAACTTGGCAAGGTGTTTCTCTGACAAGAAGGTACTGTTGTCTTTTTCAGCTCAAGTGTTTCTGGTTTCTTAATTTCTAGGAATTTATAAGCACTTCCAAAATATTAGTTGCTGTAATACCAGTGTGAGCGCTGAAGTGATTTCTTTGCAGCATGTGTGTGCAAAATGCTGATGATTAATGTGCAATGAGATGTGCTGTATTATCTGTTCAGTTAAAGCACACTTTGTGGTAAAAGGGATTGTAATGCTTATCAGAAGAAGTGAGCTGCCTGGGGAGCTGTCCCAGGAGGGCACGGCGCAGGCTGTGCTGCACAACTTTGCCAGTGTGTGCTAATCTGGAGTTGTGTATTGTGTCTGCTCCTTTGTGGGGGTGATCTCTACACAATTTGGGGCTGTGCTGCCGAGCAGGGAATCACACAGCCATGTTCCCATGAATGGAGAGGAGGATTAGACCAAACCCCATTATCTGGCCAGGCCTCGGGAGCTATGGAGTGACAGAACTCCTGCCTCGACTGCGACTTCTCGCCACCCAGAGGAGTGCAAGGATGATTTATGTCAGAGGCTTTTTGTTGGAGAGCTTCCAAAGAAAGCAGTGGGAATGGTGTGGATTACTGTCTTCTGTGTCATTAAAAATAATCTGGAAAACTGATCCTTTCCTTGCCCTGTCCATGAATTCTAGCACCCCCATCAGTGGTTTGGGTTTATAATACTTTCCATGTGCCATTTGAAATGTGTTAACTGTGGAACTCCTTAAATATTATTTTTTCTTAGGCCACTCAGAAATGGTGTAGTTAAAGGAAATAATGTTTTCCTGATTTGGTTATTTCACTTTGGTTTTGGGTCATAGTGGACATGATTTCAAGTCCTCCCCAACCAGTGGCTGGTGTCCAGACATGGCCAGTGTTAATGGGAACAGAATTTATTCACACAGCATCTTTTCCTTCATCTTGGAGTTGTACTTTGCAAGAAGTGCCTCTCAGCCAGCTACTCAAGTGTTGTGAAACAAAACCTTCAGCTTCTGTTTGTATTCAATTGCCTCACAATCGAGCTGAGGGATGCTTTGAGAAATGGGTAGCTGAACTGCCCAAATGCAGTGTGAGTTCTAAAAACCTTAAAAATCTTACACAGCCCTGGACTGTGCTCCAGCCTGGCCTGGAATCTGAGTCCTTGTTGGATCAGGGTCCGGCTAATGAGAACAGAGTCATCTCTTTAAAGAAAAACTGTGTTGTTAGGTGTTGCCTTCATTATGTACAAGGCAATACTTTGGGGTACCTTTAATCCCATTACTGCTGAAAGCTGTATGACCTATTATTGCATTCATATTGCAAATTTCATGTAACTATTGATGTTCCTGTACAGGACAGCGTTAGTCCTGTGATTGAGATTTCAGGTGCCTGCCATTAACCTCGAGTTCTTTCTCTCCCCTGCCCCCTTTTTAGAGGCCTTTGAGTCTTTGCTTCGCTTTGCTGAAAACCGCACAAGTTCCCTGTTTGAGACTGCTTACAGACCTATGGCAAAAGAAGCAGCAGAGCCTGTTAAGGAGCTTTTTACAGACATCTCTCTCTACATTCTGGGCGCAGAGACCACAGTGGAGAGTGCAGTACTGCGGTTCTTTGACAGCCTCTTTCCCCTGGTGTACAGCCGGCTAATAAACCCAGGAATTACAGATCTGTCAGAGGACTATACAGAGTGTCTGCGGCTTACAAGGCAAGACATAAATCCTTTTGGACAGTATTCTAAAAACATGGTTACAGAGCTGTCAAAATCTCTTTGGGCCAGCAGGATGCTGAGCCAGGCCCTGAGCCTGGGCATTGAAGTGATAAATACTACTGAGCACGCGGCTGTAAGCAGAGAGTGCAGCAGAGCCTTGGTGAAGATGCAGTACTGCCCGCACTGCCAGGGCCTGACGCTCATCCGGCCCTGCGTGGGATATTGTCTCAATGTCATGAGGGGCTGCCTGGCCAGCGTGGCAGAGCTGGATGCACAGTGGAAGCAGTTCATCCTCACGCTGGAATCCCTGACTAATGAGGTGGCAGCCTCCCAGGAGCTGGAGATGGCCCTGTCGGGGATCTGGAGCTCCATCAACGAGGCCATCCTGCACGCGCAGCTGAACGGACCGCAGCTCTCGGCCACAGTGAGTCTCTGCTCTGCTTGCTACTCCCCTTAATGGTGGATAAACATTTGAACAAATTGCTATTGTCTTTGCAGCGGTTTTTAGTCTCTAACTAGAGCTGCATTTAATAATCCATGCATACTTTACACACAATTACGATGGGGTTCAGTAGAGTGCTTTGAAATGGAAGGGTTGGGGGGATTTGTTTCTTTAGAAGGAACCGGTAAAGCAGAGAGCTCTGCCTTGTCTGCGCAGTTTTCTAAACAAAACTTTGGGGTCTGGATATCAATCAAGCGTTATCCTGGCATGTGGGGACATCCCACAGGATTTGGTATAAGGGGCTAGAATAGTGAGCTTTTAAATAAAGGCAAAAGAATTGACTTTCACAATTTTACAGTCCCCTTACTTTAGCGTTGACTGAGACATCAGGAGGGTAGTGCAGATCTGTAATAAGTACACCTATCATACAGAAGTTGGGAAAAAAGCGTGAAGAATTCAAACTTATTTGGCAACATTTGCATAAGTAAAGGATAAAAATACACTCAAAGGGAAAACAGCTTAGTGAGTGGTGTAGATTAGGGGGAAAGACCTAGGATGGTAGAACTGTCATGTAAATAATAGCAGCATATGACTGACAGGTGTTCTCTCAAGGTGTTGAAGATTAGGTTAGAAATCACTGGAATGACTGTGATACAGCTGACTACATCTGTATGAAGTTAACACAACCCTCAGTGGAAAAAAATGTAGCAGTGTGTCCTTAAGTGGGGTATAAAGACTAATCTGAAAAATGCAGATCTGCCTGTCTTGGAAGTAAAGGAATTCTTGGAGAGAACAGAGATGGAAATGCACAAATTATGTAATTTCTGTGTAGAACTTTGGTCACCACGTCGTGTAAGAGAAGAGGTAGTCTAGAGGGTCCACAGAAAGAAACTGTGACAGAGTCTAGTCTAAACAAAGGAAGTTTTTTTAATAGGACAAAAACGCTTCTGTGTTTTCAGTCTTACAAAATCTATAATATTGGAGCTCTCCTCACTGTAGAACACCTGACAGAGCCATACTTAGAGTCAGTATAATACATAAATTATAAAAAAACTCCAACACTTCTTGTAATCTGATAGAATTTGACTTGCTATTTTAGTTGAAACTCTGTTCATATTACCTCAGTTTTCCTTTTCATGAATGGCAAACTTGCTAGTTTATCTGATAATCCAGAGATAAACATGAAAAACCTCTAAGAAATTTGTCCAGGTTCTTGAGTAGTGGATGGTGGGCACTGGAGCCTGCATGTGCTGCAGGTCTGCCTTATGCTAAAGTCTGTTTGGTGGTGTCACAGTGTACCCCATGGGGAGTGTTAAATTTAGAACGTGTCAGGAACAGTGCTCCTGTATGTACCCCTGTTTTCACTCAGAAGTTGTTTCTGTATGAGTCTAAAAGGGAACCAGAAATCAAAGTACACTATTACTATATATTGGTTTTATCTGACAATACATGGATACCTCTAAAATTATTGTAAGGCTTCATTGCTGATTACATGTGATGCCTTACGTTTTAGCTTTCATATTTTCCAGATTCTGAACTGCATTAGTGTGTGACTCTGAACTTCATATAAAGTGTTACAAGCTCTCCTCACAGCTCAGGCACACAAAACAATCCTTTTCCAGCCCCAGAACCAAGGACACCRCTGCAGCTTCAGCCCCAAAAAGTGCAAACAGCAGYGAATTGAGGGGAGACTCTGGGAGGGTGGGACTGCAGAACGTGGAGCTGGAATTGGACAATGAACCCCAATATGGAAATGGACCAAAACTTATAGAAGTGTGAGAACTCCTGACCTGGGGTCTATCTTGGGTGTAGCCATGGCCGGGCTCTTGCACTGCCCAAGGTGAATCCTTTGAAAGCATTTTAATAATTCCCTGCTTTATTCCTTTAACTCTGTCCAGCCTCTGTTCCTGGTTGCCTCTCACAGGCATCACATGGACAGAATGCTGAAACATGACTCTGCATTGCCTTTATCAGCCTCATAATTAACATGCACTTGCTTAGCTTACTGAGGGGTAAAATTCATGATCCAGGTGAATATTGGATAGGTACAGATGAACTCAATGAGTGTATTGCTTTTAGGTGATTTGGAAGTAGAATTCTCTCTGAAGGGTCTTTCAGGCTCAAGATTCTCTTTAAAGATTATTCACATAATATTATCTGGGGCCTTCGTAGTTCCCTACCAATACCTTCAAACATTTGCCTTCTTCTGTTTGGAATAAGTTCAGAAAATGCTGTTGTGTTTGAAATTCCATTAATTCTTTTTTTCCCTGAAATTATCCTTGCTTCCTGTCACTGGCAGAATCTCCACATGCAGAAGAAGGTTGGGTGTTGTTCTAGGGGCTGCTCAGTAGGATGGCAAAGGGTGTTTGAAAATAAAAACTATGCCTTAGTGTGCCTTACCCTCGATCCTTTCAGCTGTGTGCAGAATAAGGTGATATTCAGAAGACAGAGCATGTTTCACTATTTGAGCAAGCATTCATCTGATACTGGGTTAAAGCTTTCCTGATTAGTTACAGAGGATAACCATTATTTAGAAAATTGAGCCTAATTAAGCTGTGTTTTCTTCTCTGAAGAAGCAGAAAGGAGTTCAGTGCTCAGATTCAGGATTTCCTGCTGGAGATGGCTTCTGGGAATCCAGGCTGTGATCCTCAATTACACTGGGGCCGTTCGCTTTGTACCCAGTGTATTTACTGTTGGTTTTACTCACAGGATTCTTTGTTTTCCCCAGAAAAAGATACCTTCTCTTCTCCTTTCCTGAGTGTTTGGGGACCTTTTTTTGCAGTGTACTCTCCAGCTTCTGCAAAAGTGGAAATGTTCAGCTTAGGTACAGTTTCCATTACAAATGCAGTAATTGGTTTCATTTGATTATAATGGAAAACTCATCCAGGAAAGCAGAGCACTCCTAGTAATCTTCATTTATCCTGAGGCAGCCTTAATTAATGTGCCTGCCCTTTTAGGAAACATTTTACATTTTTAATAGACAATATGGCTAAAAATTAGGGTTCTCTTTTTCTCTTGTTGCCTGCCTGGATGATAATGAATAATGGAAAGTTAGATTATGTTTTCTTTAAAATGGGGAAGGGGGGAAATAAACCAATAAAGCACTTAGGATACTTTGCTCAAAGGAGGTGCAGTCAATTGATATTAAATCTAAAACTAAAAATCCTCTTTGTATGAGGCGTGCATAACTTCAGGAGAGTGGCCTCTGCTGATCTTGTCCATTACAGCCAAGAGAATTACCTGATTTGCTGGGATAGCAAGTGGGAAAGGTCACCTTTAAGATATTGGTAATCTGTCCTGAGATTCCTGGGGAATGTGCTGTGCCATTTGTTCAATGATGCTGGCTTGCATCCAGCTTACTTAACCTAATGCAGGCCAGCCGGGCCTGCAGCACAGCAATCATCATCATTGCTTTCATCTGCTCAATCTAATTGTGCTTCCTCCTGCCAAGAGCCCTGGCTGCCTTGTGGTGCCAGCTACACACACCAGCTTGGTTTGCCCTTCCTTACCATCTTCCTCTTGGTTCATTTCTGTGTTTGTGTTTTACAGTTGGTCTCCTTGTTCATGTGTTCAGTTACTGTATTGCTGTACAAACTCTGTGTTTACACATCATTCCTGATGTTAATTTTATTTTTTATTCCAAATGAAGGTAAGCTACTCTCAGCTAGAGTACAGAGAGGAGCAGGAGGAGAGGCAGCACTGAAATGCATGTGGTTGCTTGCACTTCAGGCAGGTGTATCAGTGACAGACACTGCCCACACTGCTGGAGCCACATCCCAGTGAGGTGTTCCCATTGCTTATGCAGGGCCAGCAGGGACTTGCAGCACTACTCCAGCAGGCTGTGTATGAGGATGGGTGTTGGAAACAGAGTAAGAGGTGAGGAAGTTTTCTGTTGGATCAGAAATGGCTGGAACCTGATCAGTCCCACCAACTCCAGGTCTGAGTGCCCCACTTTGGGCCTTCAGTGGAGCTTGGCCATCCTGCCCTCTCTGCCAGGTGCCATGATCTGTGGGATGGCTTTCCTGCTGCGCCACTGGGCACTCATGAGGGCTGCCCTGTTCAGGCACAGATTTCCTTTAGCTTTGCCAGCTCATGGTTCTAGAGATTCCCCTCTCCTGTCTCTGATACAGAATCCCTTTGCGTGCCTGCCCACGTGGTGGGAAATGACAAGGGATGTGTGCTAACAGAATATTTGGAATGTGGGAAGGCATGTATTT
The DNA here is from genome assembly GCA_013186435.1 of Turdus rufiventris. NCBI lineage: Eukaryota > Metazoa > Chordata > Aves > Passeriformes > Turdidae > Turdus > Turdus rufiventris. The sequence goes on along the minus strand of PYHW01010122.1, from coordinate 378,294 downwards.
ATTTCTCTGTTCTTGCTGCAAGGAGTTCATAAGCATAAAGTATTTATCTTGTTAATGCTATAATGGCTGAAAAAGCATTAAATGAGGAGAATGTAAAAAGCCACAGTCCTGATATTTTTAGAATGGATAGCCATTAGGCAAGAGCAAAGTCCAACATATTGTGTTTTGTGATTTTAGGAGTAATAAAAGCAAAAGCTAATAAAAGGCTTGATAGGGATTATAAAACCAAGATATGAGCAGAGATTAAGCATTAGGAGAAGGGAGAAAGATGTGCCTCAAGGCATTAATTTCTTGGAGACAAGTTCACCAATTAATGTGATAACAGTAATACAAAAAAGTGGTAGGAGAATTGACTTTGGGAAGAGGAGCAGATAGAGGCAGGAAAAATACAGAAAGGGAGGGATGTTTAAGATGCAAGATGCCTGGAATTGCAGGAGTGTCAAAGCACAGAAACAGTGATTGTGATCAAAATTGGATCAAAATAAATGACAACCTTTCTATGAGTTGTGAAGACATCAAGGAGAAATATGGGTAATACTGAGAAAAGATCCACTAAATACCATTTGTATCTTAAAGGGTCTGGTTTCAGGTTGTAATGAAAGAGACTCTCTGATGCTTGTTGTTGGCAGATCATTTGAGTATTGTTTCTTGAAAGTTCATGTGGCTCAGAAGAAATGCAAGGAAGGCACGAGAAGGTGAAAGCTTCTAAGCAAAGACTGACAGAGAAAATGCAGATGAAGGAGTTGGGCTTTCCATGCCTGTCCAGCCACTTCTGCTGGGGCCCTTTGCAGTTAGGAATGTCCCTGGGACCCGACAGGCAAATTACATGGAATTAACAGCAGAGTTAAAAAAACCTGACCAAACAGAAAATACATCTAGATAGATGGTTGTTCTTGGTGGCTGGTTGATCAATCTGCTCCCATCAGTGAGTTTAAGTGTTGCATTTAACCAAAACTGATGATCCCTGCTGAGAAGCAGCATTATAGGACCTTTACATTGAACAAGCAAACTACATAGATCTTTTCTAGGTTCAGTTTAAGGATAGAAGGGGGCATCTGCATATGGAAGAACTTGTCTGGGTATCCTGGCATGCCTGTGTTACTGCAGGGGCCTTGGGCCAGAATTTACAGGGGAGGGGCTTTCGGGAAAAGCAAATATAGAATCGTACTAAAAATTTTCTGGTAAAAATTGAACAGTGTCTGGAAGGCTTACAGAAAATAACTCCGGTATCTTAAATTATGAGGAATGCAGAAAATAACAATAAAAGATCTAAGGTCTGTTAAATGGTCACTTTTAGAGGAAAAAAAACTTAGAGAAAAGAGTGCCAAATTTGCAGCAGCAGGAGGCTGATGCACAGTAACCTTACAAATTTGAAAAGGAAGTGGCAGTACTATGAACAAAATAACTTTGTGCTGAGTGAGTTCACAGCAACAAAGAGTTTCTGCCAGCCAGTAATGAACTACTTGATTAATGACTTTGAGTGGTGTCATAAAACACTCCTGGAGACTGGAGAGCACTCAGAGCTGAACTCAGGTGCTTCCTTCCTGCAAGTTTTCCAATTCCAATGATCAACACCAGCTGCCAATAAGTATAAAAACTGTACTTAGAGGTTAAAGCAGTATATTCAATTCCTTGTGGTTAGATTGCAGAAAACAACCGTAAAAAAGGACAGGGATAGTTACGTTATTTTAAATGACATCTTGCTTTTTCTAAGCACTTAGCAGGAAAGCTCCTCTGGAAGCAGAAACTGGAGGAGCCCTCAGCGGTGATGAGGTTTCTGTTGAAGATCACCAAGCAGCCGTGTCTGATTTAGCAGCACTTCTTGCAGTCCTTGCGTATTTGGTTCTCATGAACTCAGGTTGTATGAATGTGCATCAGGTTCAAATCCTTTGTGAATCCCAGGGCAGGAGGAGACCTTTTAAAAACCAGGGAAGTGGCCCCAAGGCACGCCTATTTCTGTTGGAAAGGGAAGGGGATGCCTTTCACTGTGGTGTAAAACATGCAAAAATAAGTCTGCATTAAATTTTTTATTTATTTCTCTTGGGCTTTATACTCATTAAGATACTGCTCTCATGGTCAGTCATGGGTGAATTTTTAAAAGCAACAGTTGAGCTGTATCTCTGGAATCAACTGAATTTCATGGAGTGTAAGCACCTAATTCTTCTAAGTCTTGCCACGTGCAATTTGCTTGGTTTAAAAGCATTTTGACACTTGAGTACTGTAGATGTATTTCTGGAAATAATAATCTTAAGTTGTTTAATACATTTGCCTTATTTCCATCTGTTAGAGAAGTCCTCTGGAGAATTAGAGCTCCTGTAGGCCTGAGCAGCTCCCTGAGGGGATACAAGGAGCTTTCTGGCCCCGGTTGGTTAATGACAGATTCTCTTCCATGCAGGTGTTTGATACCACAGAGTAGCCTGATTTCCTGGTGGTAAGGATCATCTCATCTGTAGCAATGGAGCTGCTTGAAAATAAGTATTTATGTCAAAATGGAGTAGGTTAAATTAAAATATGTATTTCCAAAAATCTATTACCCAGGGGAGCGGGAATGAAGAAACACCACGTAATTACAATTACTCTAGTTCTGAGAATATTTGCTGGGTATTATCCAGCTGTCATGTTGTTTGACTAAACGTGTAGCTAAGAATTTGATTTGGCATAAATTGTGCAGCCTAGAGTTACTTTTGCAGAAGTGGTGATGCATTTGCGTGGATGTGTCTCTTCATCCCCAGAGGCTTCCTTTACAAGGCCCATCTTGCTGCTGACTTGCTGATAGTGCTTAACCACGCTATTAATGAGTCATTAGTCTGTGGTAAGATAAAAAGCTCTTTTCTGCCTGGTGGAGCAGTATTCAAGTTCTACTTTTCATTCCCTAAGTCTTGGATTTTGTGTAAATATGTAACCTAAAAGGCTTATGTTAAACATTGATATCAATGGAATGGATGGATGTAGCTTTTTACCTGCTTTTGATCTGAGACCAGCTTTATCTGTGATTAACCATTTGTGGTTGATTATTGTGATTAAGGTTTTGGGAATGATAGTGACTGTTTTTCCTGTTTACAGTTAAAATACACTTGTTTGGTCTAATCTTATTGCCAAAGTGTTTGTGGAAAGCCTGTCAGGTATTTGTGTCTGTTTGTGGGGTCCCAGAAATGCTGTTAGGTGAGTGCTCTCTGGAGATGTGCATGCATGCTGCATCAAACCAAATGAAGTTGTGCATAAATTTGGTGTTTCTTCTCCACTGTATATGCTAATGAATGCTGTAGGGCCAGATGTAGGGAGTAAGGACAGCAGGTTAATGATAAGGCCAAGAAATAGTAGCCTGCTTTCAGAGCAAGATGCCTAAACAGTACTGTCAGAAATGAATAAAAAAAATAATATTCACTTTGCACTATGGATACTGTCTGTATTTAGGTAAAATAATTCAGTGGCAGTAAATCCCTGAACTGTACATTTCATTACTTCATTGTTGTTTTCTTTAGGCTTAAAAACAATGATACCTTATTGATGTTACTTCTGAATACATCCTTAAAAGTGCATGGTTGATGGAGCAAGTGTCCCTGACCTTGCAGGGCTGCTCAGCTTGTCCCTCTGCGATGTTCAGTGCTGTCAAGACCAGCACAAGCATCCACGAGCCCTTGTGCGCACACTAACACTCACAGCTTTTCCTCACACCTTCTAAGCTGTGTCTTTCCTAGTGTGGGTAATCAACTCAGCTCTAAAAGTGCAGCAGCTGTTTTTGTTTACCAAGAATGAGCTCGTGAGTTCTGCTGTGGACTTGAGTTTAGCTTTTCTCAGGGCTGTGTATCAGCATGATATGGCCACTTTTTCTCAAAGCAGCTGCTTTGCTTCACTTTGTTTTACAAACTGAGGCTCTGGAATTTTTCAGCACCACCTTATGGTTCCTAGAGAATTAGATCCTGGGAACTCTAGCAGCAAGTATAATTAAAAGTAAACCCCAGAGTCACAAGCTGTGTTAAATATGGTGAAGATGGTGCTCGTTTCCCCCCCCCNCCCCAGAGTTGAAAATGCTGAAGGATACCTTCATGGTAATGTGTGTGTCCTGTTTGACTTCAGCTTGGGGCTGTAGGAGAGGAGGATGTCCCCAAGGCAGGATATGAGCTCCAGAACACAAGGCCTGTCAGAGCCATAATCATAAAGCTGCCAAGAGAGTACAGTTGTAATTTCCCAGAGCCAGGGCTGTCACTGAGCACTCTCTATCTTCCCTGGAATATGAGTCTGGTGTCAGCGCTTCACCATTATTAGAGCTGAAAGATGAAGGATGTAAATATGGTGAGAGTCCTGGATTTTGCTTGAAGCACAGCACTGAGCAAGGCAATCAATGGTTGGGATAATATTTATGGAAATGATGATACTCAGGATGACAGATGATGTGCTTAGTGTTTCAATGAGAGTTGTGTACACTTTATTCATTGTTTCTGCTTCTTTCTTTTTTATTCTATGCACTTATTGTGAGCCTCCCCAGATTATGGAAGTTGTCTGCTGAAACTGAGTGTTATTTTCTATTATAAAATCAATTTATACTACAAAAGAGAAATTAGATGTGCAGGTTCTTTTTATGAACCTGACTCTCTGTATTGTGGTTTGTTTAATATGATGGATTTTGTTGCTGCATTTCTTTAGAATTTTGACACTTCTGTTTGTTGTGGTTAATTTTTGTTCTTATAAATTAACAAGGCACTGAACAATGAAGTTGGAGTGTTGCTGGGTTGGGGTCCAGTCCCTGGTAAAAAATGCAGCTCGAGCATATTGGCAGCGAGGCTGCTTGTTATTCATTGTGAGGCGTCTGGCTATGGGAGTGTTAGATGTTTGACAGCATTGAATAGATTCCAGTCAGCCATACAAACTACCTCCACTGAAGTGGAAAGGACCATAAAATTGTTTTAGCAACAGCTAATTCTCCTGAGTCTTTTAAGGCTTTTTTCCTCTTATTTTTCTTTAACCGTTTGGTTGCCAGTAGAGGATTTGCCAATTTAGACAATTAATGTTCCCAGATTAATTTCATTTTTAAGATGGTCAAGGAAGCTTTTAATTGATTTTGCATTTAGCATAGTTTAGATTTTGGGGGGAAAAATGACCAAAAACCTCAAACCCCACACTGACCATCTAAAGTGTACCTTGAACAATGTTATATTTTGTTGAATATGAAAACTGAACTATAAAGTAACTTTTAACACTCTTTCTTCTATCAATAACTTCCAGTTCTGGTTTTATCAACAAGGCATTTGGGGCCTAATCTGTTCATCTTTTATGTGTTTTGTTTAATGTCCCTGCTCACCTTTTAGGTGCTGCAGTGCAAAACCATCTTAGTGCTGCAGGTTCTTTTAGAAACAGTTTGGGGCATTGTCTTTCCATCTCCAGCTGAAGATGTGTGTTCATTCTTCTGTCTTTACTTTGAATTCCTCTGGGTTTTTTTTTTTTTTTTTTTGCTCCTGAGCAGCTTGGTCTTTGGATTCAGTGTGTAAAACCATAAAAATGTGTTCTTACCTGTTCAGTATTCTGTATAAAAGTGCTAGCTGCCTCCCACTGTGCCATTGCTCAGTCATGAGCTGTGGTCACATCTGGCAGACACGGTGGCAGCAGCTCTGGATTGTACCAAGGGAAGGTGGAGAGTGAGGAGATGAGGAGATCCTCAGCTGTTGCAGCTTCACTGAAGGGACTTACAGGAACCTGGGCGTAATGTTCAGTTTTTCTATTTGTCTTGAGCTCAAGGCTTCAACCTGCTGGCAATAGATGGGCCATGAGATTAGAGTGAAAAGCCAGCTGGCTCTTGTCACCTTCTGCCCCACAAGAGGCTGCATCTTGTGAAGACCCCTGTCTTGTACACTGGGAAAAATGATGTATTTCATCCAGCTGAGTACAAACTTCCCTTTTCCTCTCCTGTTTCCCAGTAATGATTCAGTTAAGTTAACATTAATTGGAAAAATTGAGAAACAAATCACCATTACCAGCATTTGGTGTTACAGTAGAAATGCTGAAATGCTTCTGAGCTGTGCTAGGAAGGTGCTGGGCAGCAGCATCAGCACATGGTTCTGCACTGGGTCAGATTGTGAATAAACCTGGGGCACAGCTTGGAAACAGCAGCCTGGTGGCTCATGGGGTATGTGCCCTTGTGTGGCAGATGAGCTGAAAGGCCCTGGTCATTTTATTGTGCTTCTCTAGGCTTTTATTAATTGTAGTGAAGCTTTTCTTATTTTGTATTCTTCTAGTGCATCTGTACAAAACCTTCAGTGACTTTTACTCTAGTCCACCTAATGTCCATGTAAACAGAGAAGTTGGCACAGTTTATGTAAGGGAAAATGGAACTATAAATGGTAGTTATTGAACTTTCTGTACCTACATTTAGAGAAGGCCTGCATTTCCTTTTAAATGCTTGAAGCCTAGAGAGAGATGTGACCTTTCTAAGGCTGCACCAAATGCCTTCTGCAGCCACCAAGTATCTGCCCTGACAGCTTAAGGGGATTCTGCTCAGAGCAAAATTTGCCATTTGTATAGAAAGATGCACAAATTTTCTTGTCTGTGACATCAAGCATGCCTTGGCTTATGTATCACTAACTGGAGATATTATAAAATACCTGATTTTTTGAGTCAGGACAGGGCCTGAACATTCTGACAGCTGTGTTACATCTGAATTACTGGCAGTCACTGGCACAACTTCCAAAACTTGTTTTTTACAAAGCTGAGAGCCTCTGTCTCCTCACCTGAAGTGTATATTGGTGCCTCTAATCTCTGTTTCTTTGCAAACCTGCTCTGCTCTGCACTGTCCCCTGTAGTTATTTTCTGGGGGATGAAACAGTTTTAATCCTCTCTAATGAAATGGTGTTGCTTTTATTGTAGACCCATAGCTCATGAGCTTGTGAACCATGGCAACACATGAATCCTCATTTTCCCAGAAGTGGACCTCGTTGTTGTAGACGTCCCTAGAAGGCATTTAATACTGGAAATATTAATCAGGAGTGGAGGATAGAGGAAAGAGAAAAAAAATAGTAATTTCTAGGCTGGCTGTTTCAAGCATTCCAATCTGTGCTCTGTTCTCTGTAGCTGGAGTGGGATGGGGAGTGCAGTTTGAAAGATGAGCACAGGGCCCTGGTGTGCTGGACTGGCAGCAGGAAATTGGATGTACAGGAAGAGGATTGAGGGGCAGAGTGAAGAGGAGATTGGGGCATTTCTGCCCATCTCTGTGCCCTTACACAGGGATCTTGTTTGCTCACGTGGGATCACATGGAAGTGCTTAAAGATGTGCACATATTTTGAAAGGTCTATTGGCTCTTTTTAGGGAGATGCCCATGCTTTGTCCTGTTTTCTTTCAATACTTTCTGTTAAAAACTTCACTCAGTAAGATAGTTTGTTTTGGCTCACTGCTGTACTTGATGTATGGAGTTTACCCTTGGTTCTCATTCCTAATATGCTCTCTATTTTGGAATTACATGTTTCCCCCCTTTTTTTCTAGTGAGTGAGTGTGACACAGATGGGAATTTGGGGAGAAAGAGCTCAGACTTGAGGAACACATCTTATAGGGAACAGAAGATTGGAGGAAGAAGTTAAGGCAAATTCTCAGGAATTTGCCTACATCATACCTGGGAAAGCCTTTATTTGTGACAGGAATTTTTCATTTATCTTTCTGAACTGCTGGATGTTGGCAGAAGGGGAGAGAGGCGCGTACAAAGAACTGAAACAGTGATTTGAGGTAAGAGAGAAAAATTGCACTTTTCATAGTTAGAATGAGACAGGCAATGGTTTTGAGAGAATCTTGTTTGTGTGGAAAGAAAAAAAGGGCTAGCCTAGGAGAAAGAGATGTAGAAGAGTATGGAGGAAAAGCAGTAGGAAAGAAATGTAAGAAATTGAGACAAAAGACATGGAAAAGAGCTAGAAAAGCAACTATGGATACCCCCTTCCCTCCTAAAGAGTCTGGAATGCTGGTGAGGACTTAGCAACATCAGTATTGTCTGTCTTCCCCTGGGACTGTCCTGCTTGGTTAATCCTGCCATTTCAAGCTGCTTTTAGCCATATTTTGCCTGTGCTGGAGTAGGCTTGGCTGGACTAATCTGTGTGTGAGTTCTGCAGAGCCTGACCTTGTCAGGTGTGCCCTTCCCTGCTGCTGCTACCTGGGGAGGGACAGGAGTGTGTGAATGACACACACATCCTTTACACCCACACAGCAGCACATCTTCATGGCTTTTGTGCAGTTTCTCTTGCTCCTCTCCCTTTAATCGGTTCTGTGGGTTTTGCAAACAAGGCACTTTGTGTTTTGTTGGGTTTTTTGTGAGGTATACGATGCATTATTCTGCAAGCTTTAATCATTAAGTATATATAATCTGTACTTCTCCTTGTCTGAGCTTGCCCAGGATATGCCCTCAGCTGTGGGGCTTCATCCTTGCTGCAATTGTGAAGTCAGCTTCTTGCAGGATTTGAGCTGCTTCATTGGTAGACTCTGAATTTTGATATGAGCTTAATTCTTCATGATGATTAGTTGAAATGACATTTATCATGGTCTGACAGTAAAAAGTAAAAGCTTGTTTTTTATAGTTAACTATGAAAATGTGTCATCTGTCCATGGTTCTCTTTTGAGACTGTGTGTAGTGAGCCAGGATTTCCAATTCATAAGATGTGATGCACTTTAAAAAGTCTTTAAAAGGTGCATGTGAACCCATGAAAATGTTTCATCACTTTTTTCCAGTATTCTGTAGTATAAACACCGTTTTTTGACATCAGACTCCAAAGAAGTTGTCTTTGTCCCATCATTACTTTGTGCACTAATGGTTGAGTGAGACTTGAAATACTAGCTTGTCATTGCAAGGTCTGAGTGGTTCCAGTTTTCCTTATGTCCATTGTCTGTTTGTAAAATGCTTTCTGAAGGGTTAGGGACAGGAGAACAAAGTCTGTGTCTTACAGTGACTGGATCTGTCACTGGTTTGCTGTCAAAGACCTCATGAACACTTTGGCTTTGCAGCAGAAGTTTTTCTGAACCAAGCCATAAGACAGTAAATTCTTTTCCAGTTTTGCTCTACTTTTCCCCCCACATTTCTGAAGAAAATTTCTCCAAGGAAGTGTACTTGCTTGAACAGCAGAAGGGAAACAAAGATTATAAAATCTGCTGGGATTTCATAGCCTTCAAAGCTGTGTGGCCTTGCAGGGTTTGTGGGACAGAGCCCAGTCCTATTCTGTTCCCCACCTGACCTTCTTCAGCCTTGTCCCACCCAGCCATTGCTACCACCTGGGGAAGGTATCAAAGACATGAATGGATTTCCCTCTAAGTTCCTGAACCCAAACTATCCCTTGCTTTGTTTTCTGAAGCTGATTATCTTTTGGGTATAGAAGTTTAGGGTTATTTTAGGGTCATTTCTCACCAACACATTGGTCATGATTAGGAAAATAATCTGTCTTTTTGAGTGATTTGAGTAGTTGTGCTCAAGTGTTTGCTTCTGAAGTCTTTTTCCAAGTACTCCCTTGTTTCCTTTTCTCTTTCATCTCAGAGTTTTAGATTTTTAAAATATACAGAGAAATATTACATCCTGAAAGCATAAACGATCCAATGCTGTGTTACTTGGACTTGGCATTATTTAATTTACTTTTTCATCTATGTACTTTAACATCTATGTTCTTTCACAGATTGAATGGGAGAGCCCTACTTATCCCTGTGCTGCTTTGCTTGTTGATTGCAGAGTTAGGGACTAATAAATTGAGCACACTTCATATAGCTGCCTTTTCAGTAGAAAGTGCCTTCAACATATATGGCAATCAAGCCACTGTACTTGAGGTTAACCCCAGCCCTCTCTGAGTTCAATCCTGAAAAATAAACAAAACTCTGGGAAAAGAGGTTTGCTTGGCAGAAGGATTGAGCTAACATTATGGATATGAAAACACAGGGCTCAGTTCTGCAAGAAACTGAACATTCTGGCCACAGTCCCATAAAGCACTTAAGCACAGGCTTCGTTTTCAAGTGAGTAGGAGATTGAGTGGCAGCTGGAAAGGCTGAACTCGCAATCCCTGACCCGAAGTGTGCAGCAGAACTTGGGTTGCTCAGCCGTACCCCAGCCAGGGCTGGTCCTCCATGCCCAGGTGGGATGGAGCTCCCAGGGGGAATTCAGCTCTCAGGTG
>PYHW01010122.1:340347-351327 GCA_013186435.1 Turdus rufiventris | reverse complement strand
TAACTTCATTCTTAATGGAGTAGAACTGGTTAACATTTTCCACTGAGAAAATTTTTTCCTTCAAATAATGTGGTTTTGTTTGATATGCAGGAAGCTGTTACTACTGCTTAAAAAGAAAGCCCTAAAGCTTGGGTTTGGCATAGAAAATACCAAAACCTGGGCAATCTAAAGAGTCATTGCTATAGTATCAAAAAATTCAAATCAAAACAAAGTTGGTGTTTTCACTTGGATGCTTAAACTGTTGATTCACAACAGAAATGATGACTTGCATATCTTTGAATCTTCTTTCAGGAAAAACAAAAAGCTTGGGAGTTCTCCATTGCTTATGTGTATGAGAACCACATTGCTTTTGCAAACCACTCTGATTTTAGTTGGGAAAAACCGTCTCAAATGCATAGTGACAAGATTGGAGGTGTATGTAATTTGAAGATATGAACTTTAGTGACATGATGTAATCTGAGATGGATTTGGCAGAGACCTATGCTGGGAATTGGGTACTGTGTGCTGCAGGAGACCTGGGAAGCCTGGGGTGGAGGGGAGAAACCATCCTGTGCAGGAATGTAGTCCAGCTGTGTTATACCCTCTGTCCAGCTCAGGAGGGTTCAAAAGGCCTTTTTGTTTTATATTTTCATTTGCATAAGTGAGGGTTTTTTCTTTTTCTAGAAGGGACTGGCAGACTATTTAATTTCTCAGAGTTGCCTTTTAAAACAGCTCCGTGCTAGTCCCTGGTGAGACCAGACCAAGAGACTCAGTGCATGGTGTTGAGTGAGGCAGCTGGCTCCCACCCTGGCTGCTGCAGATGGGTCAGGATTAGTCCTGGATGCTCCCATTCCATTGCTGCAGTTTTAGCTTCTTCACAGCATATTATACTGGACTGGGCTGAAACTCATACAGCTAAAGCTGACGGTAACTGCCATGCCTACAGAGCTCTCAGTTTCCCACATTGTTTGCCTGTTTGTTCAGAGGAGGATGTCTTAGCCTCACAGAGTCGTGGTTTTTCTGCAGGAAATGGGCTAAGGCAGAGAAAACTGCCCTGTGCTTGTGCTGACATCTGCATCGTAGTGGAGCAGAGGGACAGAGAGAGTTGCCTGAAGTCATCTGTGGGCTGAAACACCCAGCAGGCTCCTAAGGGTTCTTAAGATGCAGGGAAGTGCACAGAGCAGTGAGAATCCATCTGACCCTGGCTGGTTATTGTGGGACCTTGAAGAAGGGACACCACACCCAGGGCTGTGTGGGATGATCGATTCTGTGGGATTCAGGTCATTGGTGGTACCATGCTTAGGAGGATTTCCTTTGTGGTCTCTTTGTGTTTGCTGAGGGATTTAAGTGTAGGTAAAACATCCCAGGTTACTCATTTGTGGATTAGAAAGGGAAGATACTTGTCTTCCTATTGTCACTTAAAGTTACTGCAAATAAATGTGTCAGGATAGACAAGCAGTGTCAGATCCATGGTGCAGAAAGGATAAACACAAGCTTGCTTTCTCCTGAACTGATACTAAATCCCTGTGAGAGGCTTTGGGAAGGGCAGTGAGGACTGAGTGGTGTTATATGGCCTGGTTAAAGGCTGGAAGAATTGGTTATCTTCTTATTACAAGCCCCTTCAAACTCCAGATAGACTCTGCTCTTTATGCATGAGGCAGATGTTCCACCAAAATCCTTTCAGCTTTGGGTATGTTTCTAAATAAAAGTTTAATTTGCCAATACTTCATCAGTCACTACTTCAGCCTTTCCAAGTGTGCTGTAGTCCAGGTAGCCACAGAGAAATCCATGACTGCTCACTTTCTGGTGTTCTTTGCCCTGCCTTGGAATTTGGTCCTCCTTTTCAAGGCATTTGTTTGCAGCTGCTTGAAGGAAAAATCCTTTCTGTCCTTCCTTTCTCTCACCCAGACAATGTCTCATGCAGAACACCAACTGCAAGGAATAGGCACGTTTTTGTGGGGTTGTAAATACTACTTTTTTCACTCACATCCCATTTTCCTTTCCTTCCCTTTTCTACAGGTTGATAAAGTGTGTGGACAGCCCAAACAGCAAGAAGGGAACCTGTCATCAGCCAGTATTGTGCCAGTGAAGGAAGTGACTGGAACCCAGACATTTGTGATGGCTCACACCAGCCTGAACAATAAAAGAAGGTAACCCTAGGCTGCAGTTGCTTTGAAACAAATTTTCAGCCTCATAATCCATGCTGTTGGTTCTGTGTACTGTTAAATCCAAAGTTACAGGTGTGTCATCTTCTCTGTGTGCTCTCCAGCCACTGCCATCACTGGCAGTCATACAGGGGACTCTGTGGCATCACATTGTGGGTCTCTCCAAGAAAGGCCAGACTTGGTATCATTGCTTCACACCAAGGTGTTCATTATTTCCAGAATCTTCCAGTGAAAATGGTGAAAGCTTTTCCTAGGCTAAGTCCGAGGAAACTGATTTCCACAGCTGAGACTACAGTATTTAAAACATAACTACACAGGTTTGTAAGGACATGAGCTTAGCCAGGGATAGAAGTGGGAAGGAGGAAGGGGTGATGAAGAAAGATTCATTTTCCTGACACCAAACAGTCCCTGATTCCACTGGACTGGGTAGGAGTGATAAGATCCTTTGGAATCTCCTAGATTTGTTACATAACAGAGAAAGAGCTGAAAGAGTTTTTTAGGCTTTTTGTGTCCATCTTGGCTTCTTTCTTCAGCTGTGCCCCATCTGAGACACCCACAGCTGAGTCCTGCCCCTGGTCTGCACAGGAGTACCCCTGCTCCCAGAACTCCTGTGCTTTTCTGTCACTTTACCTTGTGGAGCTCCTGAATTGGCTTTCTCTACATTCTAGGAAAGGATTTTTTTTGCGATCCTACTCCCAGTACAGGAGTAGATGTCAGAGCAAACTGCCCATAAACTCCCAGTACCTATTTCTGGCTGGCACTTTGTCTTCTGTAAGAGCAGAGTTAATTTGGAACAAGCCACGTCAGTGGAGTTGTGCTGGGCTCTCCTCTGTCCAGAAGCAGCAGCTGAAGGGCCCAGGCAGTCTGGGTGTATCTCTGGCTGTTGGATAATGGATGACAGACAGCAATGTTAAATTCCTACAGCCTGGCTTCTGCGCTTGCAGTTGTGAACATGAGATTTTTATCCATTTCTGTTTTAATTCTCAGCTGGCATGAATGGAACAAACTCTGTTTTAAAAGATAAAAGTAATAACAGCAAGGGAGGGTTTTTGAGTGATAGTGATAATTTTTAATCCTTTTGTAAATTAAAAGCAAACCATAACAGTTTTTGCTAGCGCTTGGAGTTAATAGATTTTTACCATGCAAGTCAAGAAAAAAAAGGAGTATTACAGAAATTAAATTAAATTAATAACTAAAAATTCAAAGAACAGTTGTAGTATAATTGCTAAAAAGGGCTTTTAACAACACAGAGCCCTGGGCCATCTTCTGTGTAACTCACTAACTTGGCTGGGGCTTAACACTGGCAACCCAAAAGCAAGAATTGCCAACCTGTCAACGAGTGATCTCTCAAAAAGCTGCAGATTCGTGTCTTCAATGGCACAAAAACTGCTGTTTCTCACCTGAGGATCTGCTTCCTCCCCTTCCCAACCATCTAGAATTATTTGGATATTGACCTTTTAAAATGTAAGGCTTGTAAATGGAAAAGAAAATAAACTAATGTGCTGTAAATTGCTCAGTTTTCCAGAATTGGTCTGCACACTGAAAATCAATTTATCCAAAAAAATCTAAACTAAGTCCCTACTTATATAATTAGCATGAAAAATTACTGAATTACAGTGTTGATAGGTATTGTGGAGAACTTGTGCACCAAAAACGAGTGATGGAAATATGCCATAAATAATAAGAAGTGGAAAATTTGAATCTATTCTCCAAAACTTCCTATAAAACACATGGCCTGAAGTTTGTAATTCTGCTTCTTGGAAACAATTATGAGACCATGGAGTGAAAGACACAGTGATTGGCTGCATCCCTGTGTTCTTCATTCTCTTCATTCTCATCATTTAATCACATATGATATCAATAAAAATCAATTTAAGGTGATAAAATCTGTAATACATGGGTGAAATAATTTCTGCAGTGGGTTGTGTAAAATGCACTTAGAGTGACAGAAAATTGCTACAGGGGAACCAGATGATGAGAGTAATTACATGAATCTTTTGTGAAGCCTCTCCTTCTGGTGATTTTAAGAAATGGAGAGCAATCATGTCAGCTGCTGTCAGTTCAGGTGCAGGGTCACCCTGGCCCTGCTGAGTCTGTAGGTCTGGGTAATGGACATGCTTCCAAATGATCCTTTCATTCAAGGGCAGTGTAGAACACAACTCCAGCCTTTTTGGGAAAGGAAGGAAAAAGAGCAGGAATGAGCCAACACTCCCCAAGTACACAGAAAAGCTGTGGCTCGTTTCCTTATGTGTCAGAGCATTCCCAAGCTCAGAGAGAAGCTCTGTGCTTGGAACATCTGGAGGAGAAACCACAACCCAGTGACCTCTCCTCTTGTGTGCAACCTGCTCAGAGATGCCCTTAAAACCTCAGTGCCAGGCAGCTGCAGATGGATGTTTGCTGTAGAGGTGTTGAGTCTCTGCTAGGCCATGTCAAAAATCAGGAGTTCCCAAGGAGTTGGAGAACCTCTGGTTTCAGCTGTGGAGCAGAGCCAGGGCTGCTGGTGCAGGACAAGTGGGGTTGTTAAATGGTGTCCCTTGGCCTGACATGGCTCTTGGGGGACATATTTGGGGTCTGGTTGGAGCCAACCCTCCTCTCCCTTCACTCTTCTGCACAGCTAGATCTGCACAGAGCCACTGGAGCCTCTTTTGCAGTAGTTGAACCCTTTTCTTCTGCTCTTATTCTCATGAGTTCCTGGGAGATTTCCTGGGAGATTTCCCATCTCTCTTGATTTTACTCTGCATTCCATTCCTGCATATTTTTTGTTATGCATCACTTAAGGGTCAGGGACAATAATGAAAGAAGCTGAAATTTGAATAAATCTTGCATGATCTTGCAAGAAACCATTTCCTGTGATTAAACTGGAAAGCATAAAATTGATTATTTTTTTTTTTTTACCATTACATATTCGTAGTCAGGGATTAACTGAAACTGGCAGCGTTGCTGCTGTAGTCATTTTTTAATGTGGAGGTTACTATAACATGTAATAGAGATGACAAGAAAATTGAAACCATATGATGGTGCAGGGAATGTAAATGGCATGCACAGAATCTCAGTAAATTGGAATGTTATTGCTAAGTTCAGCACAAAGAACTGCTCTGGTCAGGATTCGGTCTCCCAGCAAAGTTGAATACCTGCTTTTAGCATCTCTGCTCCATGGAACATTTCAAACCACTAAACAGACTGGTTACAGAGCTGTATATAAAATGTGTTTAACAAAGAACTGTAACATATTAGGTCCCTGGCTGGAGGAAGAAAGCTTTGAAATTATATTTTGTTGGGATTTCTTTATTGTGCCAAAAATTTACAGATCTTTTATACATCTTAAAATCAACAATTTAGGAATTCCTTTGGGAATGTTTGAAGTCAATGATATCAATTTCATTTGAAATAAACTATCTATTGGGTCAGACATCACATGATTTTATTAGAATCTGAGTAATAAAGTGCTAGTACAAACCAGATTATTAATATCAGATGCATGTGAACCACTGACCATGGCCAACGTTTCAGCTGATGCAGATTTTCCCTGTTACAGATGTTCATTTTTTGAGTGGCTGTGTTGGAATTGCTGCAGGCAGGTCCCCTCCACTGATGGTCAGTGCAGTCCCTCCTGTGCTGGGGCCACTGCTGCCATCAGCTGCCGGAGCTGTGATGGCAAAGCTGCATCTGCTTGGGCTGCTGAAGGTGCTGCTTGCAGAAAGAACACCAAATAATCACCAGGGTTATTTCCACACTTCTTCCTCCACCATAGCCTGAAAGTCTGCATCTCCAGTTTTGCAAAGTTGGGTGTTTTTTCATTGTGCAATCCCAGTACAGCAAAAAATACCTGTATTTATATTATTTATTAACAGGCAGTAAATTGTTCATTGCACCAGAACATGAATGCTGCTGGTTTGTATCCCCCTGCCCGTGGTTCTCGTTCTAAACTGTTTGCCATTGTTTTCTTGTACAGCTTCACGTATTTACAGTCCTTCCATTTGGTATCAGTTACACTTAATTTAAGTACCACTGAATTTATTTTCAGCTTTCTGCTGTATGTGCTGCATTTGTAATTCTGCTCTGACTTGGAAATGATTGGGACAAAAAGTCTCAGTTGTACTTTTTTCCAGTATTGAATTGACATTTTTGATTGCATGTATACTTTGCAAAAATCTCATGATAATTTTCCTCCTTATTTATTTTCTTAGATTGTCCTATGCATGTGCTTGATGACTTTTCTTTCAAATAATTTTTACTTTTCTCTTTTGTTTCTCATTTCTTTTCCTCATTTGCCTGAATTCCTGCTTCTCCCCTACTCACCAACCTCTCCTGATTGATGCTTATTCTCCCCGGCCTATTCCAGTTCTCTGCCTCTGAAAGCTTCAAAGAATGACAAATCAAGAAGTTTGAAAAAAATCTCTCGGTAAGAATGAAAATGAGGTGACATCCTTTGTTGTCTCTACACCTAGCTCATCTCCAGCTGTAATCTAGGAGCTGGAATACTTTTGATTGCTGCTTTTGCCTTGTGGGGCTCTGGGAAACTACATTTTCTCCCCTAGTGTGTTTAGTTTTCTAGTCATGAAAAGTAAATATTTTCACTTGGTAAGACTGACAGAGAATTCTGCATTTGCTGAGGTACTGCTTTGAAAAGTCAGAGCTGAGAATGCAAAGGAGTTTAAACCTCTAGGGCTGAGCTGAGTAAGGCAAGCTTTAGGCTCTGAAAAGGGTGCTGGTTTCCTCCTTCAAAGAGCACTGATTTAGAGCCTGTGAAATCTTTAGCATCTGTGTTTCCTTTTGGAACTGATCCTCTTAGGTTGTTCTGCCAGGCAACCTCCTGGCTGGGCCTGGCTTTACTCTAGAAATACTCTGAGCTCCTATTTGTAACTTGGTAGTCAAGAGGTAGAAATGCTGATTACCTCTTTGTAAGCCCCCAAATTCCTGCTTTTTCCTTTGCTTCAAATCCCAGCTTTCCTGCTCTGTTAGGCTCAGTTAGTCTGTTAGTTTCTTAGGAGCATATGATGAGTGATTTATCTAGAGCAGGATTTCATCACAGAAGGTACATGGGATGGTTAAACATTTTTGAGAAAGTAAAAAGTAAGTATAAAGGTGGCTGTGAGGAGAGATGACCACTGCCTCAGCCTTGCAGGAATAGATATTTCCCAGAGGGTGTGGATGTTGTTTAAAGCACCTGTTGCTGCTAAGGAGTGATAAATCCTGTCTGGCTTGTGCTGAGCTCCATCCAGCTGCACCCCAGGCACCTCTCCAGTGCCTGCCAGGCTGAAACACTGCAAAGCAGAACGAGTCCTTTGGCCTCCCCAGTGGACTTGTGAGACAAGCACAGAGCTCAGTGATGGCTCCAGCTCAGCCTGTCCTGAATCCTGTTCTGCACAGATGTAACATAGCAAACAGCAGCTTCTAAAGCAGTGCAACAGGGTAATTGCTCATTCTGAAATCCTCTCGGTTGTGTGCTGAATTAACACTTGTTTTGTTAGTTTGTTTTATGGCTACCTCAGTCAGGAACAGATCATAGGTATAATCTGATTATAAAAGAGTTAGCAGTTTGCCCTCAAGGCATTTTTCCATACACATTCATCAGAAATCCACTGTCTGTATGATGATGTTTTCTCAATGTTTTTTAATCTGTTTATAAAGAGTAGGTGTAGCCTTTTTTTTTGATGTAGTGAGAGATATGTTAACACAATGTGTTAAAAGCACCCTTTATGTGTGCAATTTTGTGTATTGACATCAGACTAAATAAAATTGGATGATCTATATGGAGTAAAAATACAGAAGAAATAGAAATTAATTCAGACTTGTTATTTTCTGAAGTCTTGATCTGGTGGAGGGTTGGGCTGGCAGGGGGTTTAAGTGCAGAGTTTCCTGGTGTGTTGTTAAGTGTGCTCTTCCTGCATTGCAGAGAGTTCATCAGTTACATGAAGCGCTCCCGAACGTTTTATGCCTCTATAGCAGAGAGGCTTTGTGATGGAGACCTGGTGATGAGAGACAGCTCGACCTGCTGGAATGGAGAGGATGTCGTGGAAAGGTAAAGTCATGAGTAAAAATGTGCTGTAATGGTGAAAAAAGGTGTCTTCACATCCTTCTGATGGCACTGTTGTCAGCGCTCTGTAGGGTCAAAACACCTTTCCAGTTTCTCAGCTAATCTTTTTCCCCTCTGTATTTGATTGGTGTCTTTCCCATCAGCCTTTAGACTCTAAACTGGAATATACACTTGCATTTCCACGAGCTGAACTTGTTGTTGTCATTGCTTTTACTCTGTAAAACATGAGGCAACATCACCCTGAGGAGAAAAGAGATGTTTAGTACACAACTGTATCTTTACTGTCACTGTCAAAGTATACATCAGATTTAGCACTGAGAGCTGCTTGGAAGTGTGCCAGTGAATGTTCTCCAAAAAGTTCTTTTTGTCAAAACTGAGAAGTTTCATGGCATTGTGTTGGCTTTCATGATGTTTCTTTTTGAAGTGGATTTGTGGTCTGTAGCAGCTATAAAAAGACAAAATTCTAGCATTCTGTTTTCTTGCTGTAAAACAATTCTCATGGTCACAGGTTGTTTTGTAGGAACTTACTGAATAATTCCAGCATGGAGCAAAGATGTGACATTACTGTGTGTCCCATTAAGGGGGGTTCTGACTCCCACATAGCTCTGTTGAGTTTGCTCATGTATAAATAACTTCAGCTTAATTACAGCTGAGCTATTTAGAGATAAATGCATGTCTAACACATCCAAAAATAACTTCAATATTTCTAGATATATTTTCATTACAAATTAATTGTAGGGCATATGTTTGAAGATTTTGGCAACAAAGCAACATTCCAAATATTGATTGCAATACTGGTTGAAGTTTTTACTGTAAAACTAATGGAGAGGAAACAGGAAGAGTATCAGTATTTCTAATCAATATTTCCATATCTGAATCTCTTTTGCTTGTGACAGGTTGCTGGATGCACAGTTAACTTTTAGAACAAGGAGCTTTCTGACCAAAAGAAAAGTAAGAAAAGCCAAAGAAAAGCCAAACAAACCAGCCCAAAAAAATTCAGTATCAGTTTCCTGGGGGTGGGGGGCGGAGTTACTTTTAATTTTTATCTTAGTTTGCTTTAAAAACACCCCAGACCACTCAGATTACTGATACACATGTTTTAGAAAGGCATGAAGGGGAAAGCTGTTGTTACTTTGTCAGTCTGTAACTTTTCCAGAGCTGGAGACACATGAAAAATTTCAAGTTTGAAAGGGATGGAAGCTGGGAAAAGTAGCAGGGTAAAGACTAACAGGGTTCTCATATGTTGAATTAAAAAGGAAAAATAAAGGAAGAAGGAAACATAAACAACATACCCCAAAGATGGCAGCAGCAAAAAACCCAAGCCCACCACCAAACCTAGATCCATGTCTGTAGTTAACATATCCAATGGAAAACAAAAAGGTTAAATCCATATATTTAATCAGGCAGCTAAATAATATAAAATATAATAACACATAACTATTGTACATTTATGTATTCTCTCCCAGTGTTGATTGCCTGGGCAGCCAGCAGTGCCCCACACAGCACACACAGATCTCCTGCTTGCTGGCACATTCTGCTCCTTTCTCCACCTGTTTTACAGGCTGGGCTTGTCACTGCTGTCCCCATGTGGGACATAAACCTGTCCTGGTGGTGCCTGAAGATGCATTCCTCTGCTCCTCCTGCTCTCCCAGGGCATTAAATATCAGCAGTAGTAAACAGCTCTGAACTCAAAATAGAGCCTTTTTATTGACTGAGGGTCAGCAAATGGATCACCCTGCTGGCTCTGGCTGAACTCGAGTTTAGGGTTACTGGGGCTGTGGGGCTGGCACAGCTGCAGCTCCTGATTCCTCCACACTCCTTGCATTTCATCCTGCTGCTGCAAAGCTGAGCATTATTTATGCTCTGTGCTAACTGGCAGGCCAGCTCTTTAGGAAAAACAAACTGGAGCTTTAAAAACAATTTGACACACAGATGCAGCCTGAAACAATAGGAAATTATTCCTCAGAAATGAGGATCATGCACTCAGTTGGTGCAGAGGGCAGTTGAGGTCTGATAAACAGGATTAGAGTTGTACCTTTTTATTTTTAGTTTTGTTCTTTGGATTGGGTTTTGTCGTGTTTAAATCATTGAGTTTGCAGGAAAAAGAAGTTTGAGCTGCCAGTTAAATACACCATAAAAAGAGATTCCCACTGGTTTGGGACTATGCCTCTGGCCTGCTCTTCAGAGAGCAGGAAGGGATGGCTTTGCTAGGAATCCTCCAGTGTCAGTTCAGGACAAAATTAGAAATACTTGCACTGGGAGTACTTTCTCTCCCTTAATTGCTCTTTTGAGCATCTTGTCCTGAAGCAAGACTTCATGTAAAAAATCATCCATGCACTAGTGAATTAATTAATGATTAATTAATCAGTCTAATGATTGTTGTGCTATAGCCATTTCTGACTTGGATCCTACACAAAATTGTTGGATCAGAACATCAAACATTGATTTATTTGGAGTGAAGAAAGGAAAACCATTATGAAAATCACTCTAGGGAGTTTTGTCCTTGTTGCCTCTCCATTTCTAGAGGAAATTTTCTGAGTTCTCAAAATAGATGGTCTTTTTGTTAATTCCAGTTAGCTTGATCTGATATATCATTGGTGATGGTAGAAGTAGAAAGATTCTGCTGCTCAGACACAGCTTTCCATGGCACAGGTGTCTCCCCAGGTGTGCAGGGTGGATTTCAGCTGGAGTGGGCTGCTCTGAGTGGGGCAGACTTTGAGGTTGGTGTTGCATAAACCTTTGAGACACACTGAAGTCCTCATTCACCTTTCACCTTATCTGCTGTGGTTTTGTAGTGCT
>PYHW01010122.1:314572-336462 GCA_013186435.1 Turdus rufiventris | reverse complement strand
GCGCACCGTTCTATAAGGCGCACTTCCGGGTTCGAGGGAAAATTTTAGTCAAAAGGGTGCGCCTTATAGTCGTGAAATTACTGTAACTGGTTTTCACTGGAAAATTTTTGGGTCATCAAAATGGGGAAAATAAAAAAATAAAATCTGGATTCTGGCTTGGAAGGCTGAAGAGTCTCCCAGATTACCAAGAAACCTCTTGTGCTGTGGGGAGATTGTTGCTGTCTGCTGGAGCTGCTCTGGGTGTGAGGGATGAAATGAGGGATAGAACATCTCCCACCCTATCACTGTCACTTTAAATGAAGGAATGGGACTGCTATTGTAGTAAAGATGATTTAATGTTTCAAAATGCATCAGACTCAAGGTCTGAGATTTAGAGGAGCAGGAATTCAGCCATAACCAAAGTAGTCACAGATTTCTTTGTTACAAGGCCATATATAACATTTTGATCCAGTAGAAAGTTGCTACAAAGTTTATTTCATTTTTCTAACCTGTCACCTTTATTTGATTCTGCCACATTGCATATACTTTGTCCAATGAACTGTTGTCACAGATATACACATATGCTTCTGTTATAACACTTAAACTTCTAGCTGACCCTATACAATCACTACACCATAAAATTCTTTACCATCTTACCTAATACAGTTTCTTTCTTACTTACTTAAGGCATATTCCTACTTACAACTATAGAAACATATGCCTATCATTTTTCTGCTTAATATCTGTGTACTTGTGTTTTTGCATCAATCCAAGCTTCTTCCAAGATGCAAATGGAACCCTTCAGTATCTGTGGAAGTTTCTGCCTTTCTGTCCCCACACCAGCCAGGAGGGTGCACAGCTCTGCACTTGGGCTGGCTGGGCTATAAATCTCACCTTTAAAAGTGACTGACCTTATTCTCCTGTGTGAAAGGTTCTGTGTTTTCCCCATACAGAACAGGTAAACCTGGTATTTTTGGTAGAATAAAGCCCACAGTGCTGCCTCTTTCCAGCCCCAACTTGACCTCCCACTAACACTGGGTTATCTCAGCGTGTTTGCTGACTCCAGCAGGATTCAGAGTTATGGCTTGTGGTTAGAGGCAGATTTGCCTAGATCCGATGAGTGGACACAAAGACTGCTTGACAAACGTTAAGTATCATTTAAAAGCAGTTTAATTTATACTTTGTTTATCCCACAGCCTCTCAGTATTATTGCACAAACCCCTCTGGCTATCCCTGTCCCTGCCTGGTTTGTACTTTCACTGACCTCCCCAGTAATGCTTTCTAGAACAGACGAGCTCTTCTGTGCTCAGAGCTGGTGGTTTGCACACAGCCACAGTGGATTGATGGGAATAAAGAAAACAGGAACTCTGATGGAAGTTTTGCCTGGCTCAGCTGATGAGACAAACTCCTGCTCTGTCCATAGGTCTCTTGCCAGCTCAGCTGAGTGCTGAGGGTGAGCTCTGATTATATTTTCAAAGTATTTTCTCACCCATGGTGCTTCCAGAGAACTTGACCAAGTAAGATCTATTAATAAACCTTTAGCTCTTTACATTGATCGGTTAAGAAACAGAAATGGCATCCAGCTTGTCAAAGTGATTGCTGCAAATACGTCACAACTTGGTAACTGTCTGGCTCATGTCTGTGTTATTCAGAATAAAAAAGAACAAATATCTAAAATTACCAACACCATTTTTTCCATGTACTAGATTTAAATTAATTTCTTAGAATGTTTAAGTAGGGAATATTACATCTTTCTCAGTTCTCTGCTGCACTTATTTTCTTCTTCACCTGGATTTGTGTTTCTTTATGTCTAAGCTTTACTTGGTGTAGAAATAATTCTGCTTGTAGGGGTGTTCTGACAGCCCTACTCACTTGAGCTTTGATTTGGTTAGAGAGGAGGGAACATGGGGTCTGCAAATCTTGGTGTCTTTACTGGCAGCACTTAATGTAGAAACATTTGAAATGCTCTTGACAGCCATGCTGGTGCTGAAAAAGCAAATTTGAGCAGGATGAAAACTTTTCAAAGCCGGCTTTGAAAACCAACAAAACCCCCAACTATCTTACTTTTTGGGCCAAAAGGCACCACATGAGCTTTCCTGAATATTAAAGAATTCTCAAGACTGTTAGTAATTTTACTTCATTCTTTGAGCAGAATGTTGTCAAGTAATTATCTGTAGAAGAGCTTTGTAAATTCTTCTGACATGAATGCTATCCTTTAATTAGAATAAATATAGTTAAACATTGAAGTGCATGTTTGATCAATGTGAAAAATCAGATGTCCTTTTTTAATGAAAATTGGTCTAATATTGCAGATAGCTTAGGAGGCTCTGATGACCTGAAGAGACAGAGTTGGTGATAAAGGCCAATCTCTGACTCACCTGTGATATCTTACTTATTGCAAGAATGCAATTTCAAAGCATGTTTTAAATAAAAAATGATTAGTTGAGAGTGAATTGCTAAAACTCTTGACTGAACAGAGGAGCTCACTTTGCCTTTCAGCTCACAGATTCACCCTTGGACAAATTAGTTTTACAGTGAATAATATAATGTGTCAGTGATCTGCATTGTGACCTCATAATTTTCCAGGGTCATTGTCCAGATAATAATTAAGTTATTTATAAACACATTTATTTACAGATAATATTTGTTTATAAATATTCAGTTATTATTTCTGTTCATACCCAGGACTTGGCAGTTTACTTCCACTGAAGAATTTGGGGCATGATTTGAACAATATGTTTGTGGAAACTTAATATAAAAAAGGCAAATCATCACTTCTGTTTTTCATAAATACACTATTTCCATGTACAGAAATTTAAGATAAGTTATGTATTCTTTCCCCAGATGTGGGAGTCCTTTCAAATTCCTTGTACTGAACTGCTTGGGACAAACACTGAAAGTTAACTTGAAAAATACAATGTTTAGTGTTAACCTCTAACCTTGGCAGGCTCTTTGTCTAAAATCAGAATTTCACTCGGTTGACTTCAGGAGCATGGAGATAGACTTGAGTTTTGAGACTCAGGATCAGTAGGCTTAGTCTAAGGAAATGCATTTAAAAGGTTATCCCTGAAGTACTAAGGAAATTCAGTGTACATTTGGGATTTTAAGTACATGTCAGGAGATTGAATTTCACGAAGGAAAACCAGCAGACCTTCCAGTACCTTAAATGTCTGTGGTTGATTTGTGATAGGGGAGTCTTCATTAGCTAATTGGAAAATGCTTTGGCTAAAGCAAGACAAAGTGATACACTGCTGCAAAAGCACCCGGAGCCAAACCAAAACCAACTGCAGTTTTATTTTCTGTTTTTGCAGAGGCAGGACAGTCCCAGTGAGTGGGATGTAGCACACTGCCACGGTTTCTGCAGTATTTCTCACATCTCCTCAACCTCCTACCAATGTGCAGGAGAAGAAATGCCACCAAAACCTCTAGCAGACTCAAAAGTATAAAAAAAAAAAAAAAAAAAAGGAACAACTGGAATCTTCTCTTTAGCTGTATCAATATCTGGAATATAGAACTGGTATCCTTTAAGCTGTTTAAATTTGAATAGAACTGTGCCATTTTAAACCAGAGACAGATTTGATCCATGGTATTGATTGCTGCTCATAGCCACATCCCTTGGGGACAGCCTGCTCTGTGGGGAGGCTTGGGTGGCTGCACTACCTGAGAATGTAGGAAAGGCTTTCTAGATAAAAAATAGATTTGAATAGATTGTCAAATACAGCAGTATGCTCTAAAATTCCAGGTGAAGTGCTGCAGACTAAATGTCTTCTTCAAAACGCTCTGCTAATTCCTTGTCTGTTGCCTTGGCTTAGTCTGTGTTATTCACTGGGTAACTCAGCAAAAAATTGAGTATCATCTAACATTCATTACTTTTAATTTTAAAGCCTATTTGGGTAACTGCCTGTGAGAGTTTTCATCAGGATGTAAGGTGAGATAAACTAAACCAAGAATGGACACTTGTGTGTAGTGTTACCATGGCAGGGATAGTTTTACAGAAGTTCAGTCACATTCAAGCACATCTGTTTCCCTGGCATGGCTGGCTCCCCCTGGGAATACTCTGACACCTTGTCTGCTTTTATTGAAGGTACAGGCACGGTGAGTTTATTTGCAGCTGGACTGCAAGGAGAAAGGATTGAGGTCTTTGCTGTGTGGTGTCAGCTCACCCAAGATGTTTGAGTGAGTGTTACAAACCTTGCTCTTTAGGGAGAGCTTAACTACAGGGGAAAGACAATAAAAGGAAAGTTGCAATTCAGAGGTTTCTATGGCAAATTAGGAGTGGGGATCGTGGTAAATAGCAAATCCTGTGCTGTGCTGAAGTGTGACTGCCTCTCCATGGTTGGGGTGTGAAGGCTCAGCTCCAGCAATCCCTCCAAGAGTTTGTTGGGCTGTGTTGCACCTCTGTAATGTTCTTGGGAACATGGCTCAAATGTGCCAGAAAGAGATGGAGCTGCCCCACATCTGCAGAAAACATGAGGACACTGTCATGGTGGTGCTGCTCCAGAACCCTGGGGGCAGGAGTCAGGAGTTGGGGAGCCTGAGGGCAGGGTTTGATAGCCTGAAGTAAAGTGAAATGGCAGTGAGATCCTGGCACTGATGTCCTGAGGTTAAGAAGTTGAGTTCTAGCTTACTGCAAAGTACCTGGGATCTGCTGGGGCTCTGCAAATTGTAACTGTGTGAGTGCTGCCTTTGGAGTCAGACAGGCAGAGCTGGAGAGAGCCAGGCTTTTTTGGGGACAGAATGCCCCTGTGCTTAGGGATGTTTGCTTCCTAGTGTGGCAATTCCAGAAGCACAGCCCCCTGAAAGGCTGAGGTGGCCACAGTCCATGCTGCAGGAACAGCAAAGTGCTCTCTTACCTGGAGGAATGAATTCTTCTGTCACTGAAAATTTTTGCAAAGACTGATCTTTCTAAGCCTGATCTGTAAGTTCTGTTTCAGTTTTGGGTGAATCCTGACAATCTCTGATGGCTTTGGGAAGGGAATTACCTCCCATCCTGCCCTAAACATCAGTCAGGAGCAGGCCAGGGTGCATTGCAAGTGAAAACTCTGCATTCCTGTGAGAAATCACCGTGTTGGTCCCAGCCCCAGGTGCTCCTGAAGCCCTTCCCTGAGCCCTCAGCTGGGAGCGTTCCTGAGAGGAGGGGTCCATGGAGCGGTGTCTGTGCCTGCTGAGCTCCAAATGCATCCCCTGTGCTGGGGGTGTCCCTGCCTGGCACCCACTGCCCAGTGCTGCCTCCTCAGCACCAGCACAGGGGGTGGGGGTGTGAAAAAGCAGAGTTCTCTGATGGAAGTAAATATTTAAAACTTCCTGCCATACTACTTTCAGCTATGTGGAACTAATGTAGCTTTTGCTGATCAAAACTACAGGAAAAATGCTTTGTGGCTGATTCTGTAGGGCTGGTCTGGCTCATATTTTTCTTCCTGAAGATAAAGAACTACCCCAGTGATTTTTAATTTTATTTTTTTTTAGCATTCAATAATTAGACTCTTACAGCTGAGAATTCAGGTTTAATTACAAGCTATATTGGGCTGTTAGCTGTGTTTTAATATCTTCCATTTTAATTCTTGGAAATCCATTTAATAATGCATTCTCTTGAGTTTCTTTGTTATTAGCAATGAGTTCTGTCTAGAAAGCCTTTTCCATAGATTTCAAAACACAATAATATACTCTAAAATTCCAGGTGAAGTGCTACAGACTAAATGTCTTCTAGAAGACCCTCTGCTGATTCCTTGTGTATTGCCTTGACTTAGCTCTGGTATTCACTGGGCAATGCAGCAAAAAGCTGAGTATCCTCTAACATTCCATACTTTTAATTTTAAAGCCCATTTGGGTAACTGCCCATGAGAGTTTTCATCAGAATGTATGGTCAGATAGACTGAGCAGGATGGAGAACCACTGTGGGTTTTTTTCCATGGCTCTGACCCAAAGTTCAGAGAAAATGATGCTGAGTTTCTGTCAGCCCAGTGGATCGTGTTGCTTGGTGTGGAAGCCACATCACAAGTGATGTCCATCAGCTCCCTGCTCGTGGGCCCAGACTGTGTCAGCTGGCATGTGGTGAAGTCTATAGGCCATGAAAGGAAATATAAACCATAAAACCATGAAGAAGGTAATAGCATTATTGAAAAAAAGACAGTAGACAAAGTGAGGATGGATGTGTTTGTACCTGAATTTTCTTCCTGGGGCAGAGGCACTTCCTCTGCAAGTGGAGGGCTGCTCAATCAGATCCTCTCTCACTGCCACCAGAGGGCTTGGCTTATGAAATTGTAGTTCCTGGTTCTTGCTGATACACAGGACACTGTGAACCCTTTACCAGCCCCTCCCTGAGTGTTGTCCCTTGCAGCATTCCCTGTCAGCATCTCTTGGTTCCCCTGGGACAATGGCTGGCTGTGCTGTCACTTCCATGGGACAGCCCAGCAGGACTGGGGGGGAAGAGAACTGCAGCTGTGGAGTGCTCTAAAACTGGGAGCTGCTGCTGGAGCTGCCCATGGTGCAGCCTGGGAGAAGCTGTCTTTCAGAAGAAGTGGAGTGCATGAGCAGGCAAGGGTGTGTGCAGTGTGGGTTCCTGCACTGCCATTCCCTGTGAAGAGCATGCTGCAGCTGTAGGATGATGGTAGGTGAGCACTAAAGCTCTCCTCACACCTTTGCAGTGCAGGTGTTGCTGGCTGTTACATCCATGGGAGCAGTGCCTTTAATGGTTTACAGCCTGTCATAACTCGTGCTGGAATTATCACATTCACATGATGCTGACATACCTAAAAGTTAAATGTGACCTGAATTAAATTGAATAGATGTAAAAACTAAGAAAAATAGGAACTGATGTAATGTGCATTTTTCTATGTATATATTAAATACATCTGAATCAGACAAGTTTTTTGGAAAATGGACTATCTGGAGAATTCCAAGTGCATTGATTTAGTCAATTTTATGGAATGACCACACACTGAGATTTGGCAAAGGTCCCAAACCACCTTATTGCCTGAAAAGAACTGCTGATTGCAAGCAGACTTGGAACATAATGAAGTTCCTATTTAATAGGGAGGGGGGTTTTGAGTTGCATCTTCACAGGCTGATGAGAATTATTTATGGAGTTAATAGAAGTTGTCTATATAAGGGTTTGTGTTAGGTAATAGAACTTAATGCAGCTTAAAAATAAAACTGTATTCAGTTTGTATGAAAACTTGTGTGTGTGTGGTTTCTAAGTATTTGCAGAAAATTCTGTGTGTAAACGAGAGCTTTTTAATTAATCAGGATGCTCACATTGTATTAATAATATTTTTTCTCAGCTATTCTGTGTGGCAGGGTTAATAGCTATTAAGTCTGAGTTGTTCCCAAAGTAGCAGTGTGTGTGTCAGTAGTGCTGGGTGATGTTAGCTGTCCATTCATAAAACATCTCAAGTAGTTCAGGTCACTGGTTGTAAGAAGAGTGGGAAAAGGCTTTTAAAAAATAATTTAGGGGAACCTTTTAGGTTATTAAAGTGCTTTTTTTAGTGATCACACACTAAACATATCTTAATTTATCAACAATGGCATGGAAAAACAAGATGCACATGGTTATTGGATATCTTCTCATTATAAATCTTCTGTTTGTTAAAAAAAGAAAAATTAGAATTTACTTCCATCACCTTTTTTTTCAATAAGGTCTGTTAAGCAGCATGAGATTTCAACCCAAGCTTGATCTGGTGTAACTCTCACAGATTTTGGGGAAGGCTTTTGCAGTGTTCCTTAACAAGGTTTTTGAGAGCCACTGTCCATTGTAGTCTCTGTCACTTCAGCTGCTGCAGCTTCTGCCTCAGTGGAACTGCACCATCTCATGCCAACAGAAAATGGAATTGTTTTCAGTCCATGATTGCTGTTATGTAGTAGCTGTTTGTTTTGACAGATGCTGTTTTAGTTTCCTGTCTACCAAGTATTCAAGAATTTGTACTTCCCTACAAGCTAATGCCATAGGCTGCTTCATTTTATCAACTAGGCATGAAGAGATTCAGAAATTAAACCAAGACTCTAAATTTTTATTTCACATATTTTCCAGTCTCTAATTGAAAAACAATGGAATAATCAAAGATTTTTCTTTACAATTCATTCTTCATAAACCTTGGAGTCAGAGTTCTAAATCTTTGCAGAATTCTGGTTTGACTGTGTCATCTCATAATGGTAGTTTCTGAATTTCCTACCTCTGTTCATAAACAGAGAAACTCAGAAAAAAGCAGCATGGATGTGCTTTTTAGATTGAATTATACCTCTGGAATGATAGCTGAAAAGAATAATGAGATGAGTCTTCACTTTCTCAGCCCTCCTAGCATGCACACAGGACAGAACAAAGTTTCTAGGAAAGTTTTGAGTCTCTTCTAATTAACTGAACAATTCACCAGTGTGCTTGTGAGTTCCTGTTGTGTGACACTTCTTGTCTGGAGCTCTGCTTACTCCACTTGTGAGCTTTGGGGAAGGTTAAATTTATTCTAAACAGCAGCAACTTTGTGTTTCCTGCAGTTTATGGGAATGGAATTGAATTGCTCAGAACCTGTTCCAGATCTGGGGCCAGGATTGGGCAGGTTGGTAGCAGAGCTGCAGATGAAATTCCTTAAAATTTGGATTTTAAACAACAGGTGAAGCCAGAGATTGTGTTTTCACTGGGGCTAGGATGATCATCTTTTGGGTTAAAGGACATGTCTGACAGGGCCAGCGTTTACTGGGCTCATTTCTGAGGCTCTGATCTGAAAAGGCTGCATACTCAACAGTGTTGTGTTTTTAACCGGCACTGGATTTCAGAGCCAACTCAGTCTGCTGGTTCGTGCTGCTGCATTTCTTTTGTGAAATATGATGGAAATGCTTTGTGATCTCTCTCTGGAGATAACTCGGTGCATAAAACCAGAAGAAAACAAACAAACAAAAAAAGCCCCTAAGCTTTATCAATAATGTGTCATTACAGCTGGCTTCCTCTTTTTAAAAATC
Organism: Turdus rufiventris; assembly: GCA_013186435.1. Taxonomy (NCBI): domain Eukaryota; kingdom Metazoa; phylum Chordata; class Aves; order Passeriformes; family Turdidae; genus Turdus; species Turdus rufiventris. The sequence continues at coordinate 327,537 of PYHW01010122.1, read as the reverse complement.
ACTCTGTTTTGTCTGATGGGGCAAACTGGAAGTGACAGGGCTGGCACATTAGGTAAAAGCCAGTCTTAATAATAGAATTCAAACATCATTCATGATCATCTGTAGTAAAAAATTACCTGAGTCTAATTTGTTAGCTATTGTCAACACATAGGCACGAGCATGTGTGAGTGATCCTGATCCCAAGACTGCTGAGTGCAGCAGTTACAGAAATGCTGTGATTAATGGGAGGACATGGGAGTGGTCAGTGGCAAGCAAATGAACTGGGAACATGAACTGGAACAAGGCAGGGAGGGCCCTGAAGGCTCCATGTGTTCCATGGAGATGGAGAAAACAGAGCAGGAACGTGGCAGAGCAGCAAGCACGGCTCAAGGAGGTGGGAATTGCAGAGCTGGGAGGAAGGCACTGCACATCAGAGCTCCAGCCATCTGTAATGAAACTTGGGGACGTGTGGATAAAGTTGGTGATGCTCCTCTGTGAGAGAGAAAATAGTGCAGAGAGGCATTCATGGGTCAACTGTGGCTGAATTCAGGCTGAGGACACAGGGAGAGCGTGGCTTGGGCAGCTGAACAGAGGGAGGGCATGAGGGGCTCCCTTTGCTCTCTCTAAAGGCCTCAGCGTAGAGGGAGAAGTTATTTAAGTGGAAAAGATTGTTGGCACAAGCATGTAAGTGGGTGTAAACTGCAGTGTGGGAATCAGATGTCAGTCTGCTGGAGAACTGAACTGCTGCAACAGTTTATTAAGAGGAGTGGGGAGGGTCAACTAACCCATATTGTTTTAATATGGACTATTTTAAGCATGACTAAAGCCTAGACCTTGGTGCTCAGGAGTTCAGTTTTGATCCTGTGTCCTACAAGGAATGCTGTCATCTGAAAGAGCCTCCCTGACAAGGCTGGATGTAGGAGAGCAGAGATTTTGGAGTTACCCTGGTGGGACTGAAGTCCTGATCTCTTCCACTCTCCTTGTTCCATGTGCAGATCCTGGAAAGGAAGGAGGAATGTGAGCTAAAACCCATCAGAGTGTCACTGGCCATTGCTGGAGAGTCTTGCAGGAAGTCTAACAGCCAAGACATTTTCACTGGAAGCCTTTTATCCCCAGCTTTACTGTGCTCAGATTTATTCTCTGTTTATTACTACTTCAGCAGCTCTGTGTGGTTAATTGGCCCTCATGGTCTTTTATTTTTCCCGTGTTCAAAGGACAATAAAGCTTAACGTTTCTGTAGATTCTCGTGCTGTGAGATATCTCTGGTTGCTCCAAACTAGTGTTTCCTGTCCCAACAAGGGCCCCTAAATCTCACCCCTTGCTGCCCTGGGCTGATGGAAGAGAAACCATGGAAAAAATATTTTTCTCCTTCTTTCCCTTAGCACAGATTTACTTCCTATGGGAACTTCTGACTGTAGATCACAAATAGCTTGTTAAAATGATCAATGGCTTCCCTTATTGAAATGAAAATCTGGTTATAGGATGAAGTGTGGGTTTGTCAGATTTACTATGGTGATAACCCACAGAAATGTTTAAGAGATGGTTGCACCAATTCATTTTCTCTTATAGTATAACCTGGTGGAAGTTGACAGTTACCATGGTTTCACATTGCTCGACATTAGTTATCCTGGAAAAAAACCCAAAACCAAACTTCTCTTGTATTTTTCATAGTGAATGAAGTATTGTTGTGTAAATTGAAATCCAAACAGATAAAGCAATCTGAATTTAAAAGGGATTTCAACAAAATATTGACAAAAGGGAAGGAGGAAACATGATAGTTTGCAGCACCAAACATACCTGGCAATGTGCACTTCAGTAATGAGTTAGAGCAGCACAGGGGGTTTGCAGTGCCAGGGCTTTCCCACCTGCCAGCTCCCAGGTGACTCCATTGCTTGGGATGCCTCCTGCCAGGGTTACACAGAGGAGGGGAAATCAGTGTGGAGGCAAATTACTCAGCTGGAAAGACTGCATTGTGTTTGTCTTCACTGAATGTTCTTCCTAGAAGGAAATAGCTGCTCTGTCTCCTGCAGAAGAAGTGATTATTTATACAGTTTAAATGAAAAGAGCAAAAACAAACAAGAAGAGTGATCAGTCTGGGAAGAAATCACCACTTGGTTGTGTTGTAAGTGCAGTGATGTTTGGGAACAAGCTGCACCCTGGGTTGGGAAAGGAGCCCCTCTGCTGCTCTGGATCCCTGTGGGTGTTCCCACATTTGCCTCTTCCCCATGAGACATTCCTGGTCATCCAGGGGCCTTAAGCTGATAAACAGTCTTGGAACTGATGCCTCCTAATTGATTTGCTGTTGTTAAAAGGTGAATTGCACTGCTGAGTCAGGCTGGAGAGAGTGATACAAATCTTTAAGCTGTTTGCAGTAGATTAGGTTTTGATAATCGTTAGGGTTAATGGTGTGATTTTAAAAAAGAAAAATACCTTTTGAATGGAAATCTTGATGTGGGCACTGTGTGGTATATATTTTAGATATAACAGTATCTGAAATTTGGTTGAATGTTTCAGTAATGCTGAATGGACCAAGTATAAGAGGATACTTAAAATCCTTTTGAAACTCTTGTAATCTGTTTATAGATTGATCCTCCTGGGTTTTATGGTACACAATCTTAATATACTAAATGATAATTCAAATTAAAGACTTGCCTAAAGCACAGTAGAAATTCTAACACTCTGCTTGTCCTTTTTTCCTCTAGTCTTTCTAAGAAGATAAAGTGCAGGGGGTTATGATGGTAGCTGTAACAAGTACATACACAGCATCTGGGTACAGGTCTGTTGAACACTGCTTGACTCATGGCTAGAGTTGCAGGCAGTGGAAGTCAGCATTGTCATTAGCAGACACAGACACAGTACTGTGTGTTCTAATACCTGACTGTGTGTGTAGAACATGGTGAGTATTTGACAGCACTGCACAGGAGAGGCTGCAGCTTTGTGCCATTTGCAGTGAGCCTGACGTGGAGGAGAACAGCTCTTGGGGTGTTGGACTTGCACTAACCCTCTCTGTCCTTAGGGAGAAGCTTTTGAGCCTGAACTCAGACTTTCAGTAGAAAGGTAGAAATACCATTGTTGCTTTGTTGTAGCCACAGGGATTGCTGTTGGAGGTTCAAAGTGCTGTAAAAAGACAATTACTCACTCTCCTGCTCTCTGCATGGTGGCACTGGTGCCAGTATATTTGATATAACCAAGTATGTTCCTGTTTTAACCCTGCTGTCTGATAACTTCATTTAATGTCCTGTTCCTCCACCATCACCCTGAGACTGTGTAAAAACCAAATTTCCTCCTTTTACTGGCCATTGTATTGACTTCAATCATGCCACTCACAGCTATCTAGTTCCCACATTGAAGAACCTTAATATGTTTAGCCTGTCCTAGTATTCCAGCTAGCCCACATCTTTAAAATATTTATTGCCATTTTTATACCTCTCTGTACTCTAGAATTGTCTTCTTTGAGGTGGGATAACCAGAATTCCACAGAGTGTCCAGGACATAGGCTTACTGTGGCTTTGAAGTGGTAAAAAAATAAATCATATAGGGGTGGGAGAAAGGGGGGAAAGAAATCTTAAGAAAGAAAATGTAAGAATAAATCATGTTTGTCCTTTCCGAAAGTGGCTGAACAGTAAGCTGATGCTCCCAAACTGACCATAACAATCCTCTGCCCTGTCCTGAGCAGTGGTGGCCAGCTGTGTGCCCCACAACATGCTGGTATTTAGGGCAGCTTTTCTCTGACTGTGTCTGGTGATGTCCAAGTTAATCCATCAGTTCTTTTGCCCAGTCACTCAATATCATGAAATCCTCCCCCACTGCTCTTCTAGTACTGCTGTGATTTTCCACAAACTGAATAAATTTGTATTATTGGTAAATTCTGTTACTTCAGTGGAGCTTAAATCTGAGCATGTTCCTGAGCTGGTTCTGAAGAGGAGGTCAGAGTCTGTCTCAGTGTCATATTTCTGCTATGTTCTTTTGCAAGAATAATTGATATTGAAATGGTTAAATTTAAAGATGATGTCACTTCAGGAAGTTTCGCTGTTTTCTGTGGTTACAAGATGGTGCCAGTGCCAGTGTCCCCAGTCTGAAGTGATGACTCTGCTCAGTGGGGACAGGTAACTCAAGAAATTATTCCCTTACTCAAACACTTACTTGCATGGTTTTCACAGCTGACTTAACAAAAAGCCAGAAGAGCAGCAAACAAGTTGCTTCCAATGCTTTCAATTCTTTAAGCAGTTCTGTGTCCTTCCATTCTGCAAGGAATTCTCTGTTGATAGCTTGGTTGGCTTCCTTTTTGTAGTTTACTTGCCTTTGTATAGATTCAGATTTCCTCTCTTTGTGGACAGGCACATAAACACATGTGCACCTTCTTTGTTCAGTAGCTCTCTTGTCTGGCAAAATCAGCAAGTTCTCTCCTTAAAATGCTGGTTCTTACTGCAGCTGTGTACTGCAGATGTGCTGCTGATAGGACAAGCTCAACTCCTTTAGTCCCCTTTGCAGTTCCAGCCAGCTCAGACTTGCTGGACTCCCACCTCTGGGACAGCTTTTGGGGTCTGTGTGGCAGAGCCCCTTCAGTACAGAGTCTGCCACCGTCCTTTTGAGCTGTTAGGTGGGGTTATGACTTGAAAACTTGTTTTTCTTAGCCAGAAAAGGGAAAAATATTTCCTTTCTACACCTCTTAAAGATTGACTTAATCTGTCTTGTAGTGCAGTATTTGTGAGAGTATCATAACAGCACTGACCATTTGGAATGTATTACAGACCTCAGCACATTCACCCACAGGCATTTAAGCAGACATGAACAACCAACTTGAAAATCACTGAATTTAAAGTAATGCTTTGTTAACTCTTTACTTTGAAAATAGGCATATATCCTCCCACCTCACTTGTTTCCCCCCTCAGAGAACTGTAAAATACAGCATTCAATGTTTCCAAAGCTGAATTCTCTTAAAATTTAATAGAGGAAACTGTGATCCCATTACAAAAAAAAAAAAAAAAAAGTCCTGCCTTACTTGGTCGTTAAACCCCAATTTTATGCATCTGGAAAGCACTGTTCATTTCTTGTGTTACACAAAATTAGCACGTTAGCTGAATGGAAAGGAAAACATGGGATGACACATTCTGCTAGTTACATGTATACTGTGCTGCTTGTATCAAATGGGAAGAAAAATCCCAACACAAAACATGTAGGAACACAGCAAAGGCAAAAACCATAGACCACTGAATTTATCCAAACTGCATTCGTTCCTGCAATCTGTTCTGGTAAAGATCAGATTTCCCAGCAAAGGGAAATTCTTTCCACACCCCACTCTGAAAGTTAAGGCTATTTGGACATAAATCTCATCTCATGACCCAGTGAACAGGTGGGTGATGAATTTGAGGCACTGACCATAAATACATGGCCATAAGGCATGGACCATTTGTTTATGTTTTGTGCCACTTTTTTGCTTGCAGGATTTGTTTATAATACTGCAAGCAGCTCAGCTGAATGGAGTGGACACATAGCAGTGTCTCCACAGTGGTTATTTGGCATTGTTCCAAAGAGTGGTGCTTGTTCTCTTGTGTTAACAGAGATCCTGGTAAGAATGGCAGGAAGCTTTCTAAAGGAAAAGTGTCACTGGAAGGATGAATCGTGGGAGAAGAAAGCAGAGAGGACCGTGCTTAGTGCCTTTGTGCTGGGGCTGGATGGATCACAGTCCATGAGCTTTTGGCACCTCTCAGGTGTAACAGGAGTGAGGAACACTTTGTGCAGAAGTTCAGTGGTTACAGATAAGCTCCCAGCATTCATCAGCCACTGAGGCACAGAGCATCCTGGGCTTGTAGCAGGCAGGCTCCTGTGCCAAAGCAGACCCAAACCCCAGAGCATGGCACTGAGCTGCTGGCATGGGAGGCAAGGTGGGAAGCTAATCCACCTTCTCCTCAGAAAAGGAGCAAACAGCAGAAAGAAGATGATGGGATGGCTGGTTCTGCTGTCTGTGGTTCCAGATTTAGGGCAGTTGAAGGAGTCAGGGAGTCAGTGAGTTCCAGTCCAGAGTGATTCATACAATGTTTTCTACTGAGAATGCTCTTTATGCCTCTGTCCTGTTACTGGTGGGCTTTTTGGGAGTGGAAAGATTTCTTTTGTGTTCCTGATTTCACCATGGCCTAACTACCACCTTAGTCAGATAAATGAATTCTCTTACCTGTGTGTCATCTCCAAAGCTTCACCTGCAGGAGTTTTTTTCCCTCAGTACATGTTTATCCTGTGCTTTATCAGGTGTGGCCATGATCTCTTGACAGTATCTGCTCATTGCTGCTGTAGAACTGGCAATAACACTTATGGGGGAGCATTAGCTAGAAATCCCCCCTTCCACACTGGCACACTCAGTCAGCTGCTTAGAGCACTGTTGTTTGCTCTGGTTGCTATTTCTAATTTCAAAATTGATTCATACGGCTTTAGCATAAACCTTTTCAGATGCCTTTGCTGTTATGTTATTGCATCCTTGTGAAAGTCACAGATTTTATGTGTATTAAACCATTAAGCTTTCTTTTGAGGATATAGAGTTTAAGTAAATGTAATAGTAGTTTTAAGAAGTGGTGTCAGAACATAGAAATCCTCATACACCCTGTAGGATCAGAGACTGCCTCTGAGCTTGTGATATTTAATAAAACATCTTCACTCTCAGTGTTCTGAAGAAGTTTATGCCTCTTTGTAACACTTCACACTATATCTGAAAATACCTTTTGTGTCAAGGCACAAGCAAATAGGTCATTACATTGGTGGAATTGCTGCAGAGCAGAGCAGGCTTAGCAAAAGACAGAGTGTTCACGTTTCCAGCTGGGCTTCAGTGATTTTCAAAGCCCTGCTGCTCCTTTGCTGTTCTGCAACGCTGGCTGGGGGAGGATCCAGCATGGAGCAATTACAAAAACTTCTGAGAGAGCTTCAGGAAGGCTTGGGGTACCAGGCATGGTGTAGCACAAGAACAGCACAGAGAGGTGGGTGCTGCTGTCTTCTGCTTCAGTTGTGTCAATCTGAGAACAGATGAACACTAAAAAGACTTCTATTACTTTTCATTTTCTGTTAGCACCTGTGAGATGCACTACTCTTGTAAATATACAGATTAAAACTCAGTTCTGAAATGGAAGAAATTTATGACAAGAAATGTTTGAAGCAGTATTTTATTACATTTGTTAGGAGAAAAAATTTCCTCACAAGAAATAACAGTATTCAGAAGTGCACACATCCTCCTTTCATGGTTTTCCTTGTTGTCTCTGTTGGTGTGTTGTTTTTTCTGTAGTGCAGAAAAGAAATCAAGAGGTTTTTTTCTGTCATTTCAGTATGATCCTGTGCAGTGTGAGTGAGCAGTAATTACTGGCTCTGCAATTTTCTGCAAGGTTGATTAAGTTGAGGTTTCTGCAGGCTTGATTAAGATGGGGTTATGGCTACCAAGAAGCCAGAGAGAAATGAAAGTGGAGGGTCTGACACCAACCCCCTCGAATGAGTCTGTCCATTTGGGAATCTTTCAGCAGTGGAAAAGTAGCTCCTTTTTTTTGCTGTGTTAGTTGGATTTACATTTATGGATCTTTTTTAGGTTAAAAGAATAGGCAAAATGCTGCAAATGGCATCAAATGTCTCAAAATGTGTAATCTGAAAGCACTGGCCAGGAGTTGGTGTGTGAGTGAAATGACATTCGGGTGAAAGCAAATTTTGAAAAACGTCTGTGTGCTTCTGCATCTGTGAAAAGTTAGGGAAAATGAAACGGTTTTGTAAAATAATCTGAACTTTTCCTTCCCTAAAATATTTTTCCAATATTACATGCTTCTAGAGGCAAAAGCTCTGCCGTGCTGGCACTGTCAGCATTCCTGCCCACAAAAGCTGGTGTTTTACACAGCTGGCACTGCAGACAGAGCCCTGCACCCCTGACAAGGCTTGCTCTGACTTCTTAGCAACCTACAAATGTTATTTATAGAGCACGGGAGTCCTCAGAGATAAGTAATTATATTTCATCCCTTTTTTATGAAGAATGAACCTCAAGTTTTCAAAGAAATCCAATGCTAAGCATTTTCTCTGGCAGGAAGGGCTGATGCTAACCCTGGGTTTGTAGCCTTGGGCGAGTCACTTCCCTTCTGGGAATATCATTTTCTCAGGAAAATGGCAGCTTGTTCTGTTTACCTTAGAGATGCACTTTGAAGTACAACCAACTAGTCTTGATTCTCTTCTAATTAAGTGCAGTGTGTTACTCAGAGCAGTGAAGTGGCTGGCCTAAGGTGGAACATGCAGAAATTTCTGGTCCACCATATGCTTTTAATCCATACTAACACTTTTCTTAGATTGGGACTACACTCAGAGAAGGCTGCTGTCATTGAACAATCAACATTCGATTTTTAATATCTAAAATCTGCTTGGGGTGGGGGGGGATCAAAAGAAATGGTCATTTCTCTGGCACAAAAAAAAAAATATCCTGATATGAATTGTCAAAATGAGCTGCAGTTCTTTTTTTGTGAGATTGCTTCCACTAGATTTGGGCTGATAGCATTTATTGGAAACCCTGTCTGGAAAGGGATCAAATGAACTCCAGCTCCCATCTTCCCACCAGACCAGAAGCCATGATTTCCCAGAGCAGAGATGTTCTAAACAATCCTCAGACAAAGCAGTATTTGGCATTTCTTTAACTTAGGAGTTGACAAATAGAAACTTTGCTCTTTTTTTCCAGTTAATAACTTGAGCTCAGGCAAGACATGTATATATGCTAATGGAAAATGTTAAGTGTCACTGTGAGAAGGCAGTGGTGGAAAATATCTTGGTTTTGACCATCTTTATTTGTTTTAAAATAATTAACTCAACAAACAAAACCACCAACAAATCAAGCCAAAGAAAACAACAAAAGTGTGTGGGAGTTTTAAGGATATTGAAAAAAATTGGATTTAAAAAAAAATTTAATTATAATCTATTGTTTTATTAATGCTTGTGCATATAGTAGAGTTAAGCTTTTTAATAAAAGTGTGCTTCAGGCCAAGTCATATTTTATCAAAAATCCTTTATGCATTATATTAGGAACTAATGATATGCCAGATCCAAAAGGGAAATAACTGTTGTACTTCAGGAGGGAAGTGAGAGCTGATGGGAAAGGCTGACACATTTCTTTACTCCTAGTGAGAATTTCTGTGGAATGTGCCAACCAGAAGGGAAACTGGAGATTGAATGTGGTGTGTGTAGAACCTGCCCAATGCCCCCTCCAGAGTGGGGGCTCAGAGGAGCTGGGAATCCCAGGATTTGCAGCCTCCCGCTCAGCTCCCTGCTGGGGAGGAGCAGCACCATGGCCCCACTGGTCTGGAAGCAGAGGGGTGTCTGTGCTCAGAGCCTGTCCAGCCATCCCATCATCCTGTGCTGCATCAGTGCATAGCTCTGAGCTCCAGACAGAGTGTTAGYGAGCTCTCTTCACACTTGTGTCAGACAGGAAAATCCTTCAAGCCCTGAGAGCCAAGAACACCCTACAGCCTCAGGCCCCAAAAGTGAATTGGGGGGAACAAACTGGGGGTAAATGACTTCCTTACCTGAAGCTGTAATTGGAGGATTAACCCCAGTATGTAAATGGACCAAACTTATATCTGTCTGAGAAATTCATGACCATTGTCCATTTTGAGTGTAGCCCCAGGTGTATCTATTGAAGGCCTTTAATAAATCCCCACTTTATTCCCTTAACCTTGTCCAGCCCCTGTTCTAGGGAGCCAGGCCAAGGCATCACCTTCCCCAGGAGAGCCCCACACTGGGAAGAGCAGCGGTGTTTCTGGAGCAGCCTGGCCTCGTTAGCACCATCCTGTCCTTGTGTTCATCCCCATCAGTTTTCATGTGGGACTCGTGCTCCATGTCCCATTGCTCATGGCCAGAACATGACACAGTCCCCCTGGCAGGTGGCTCCTGCCCTGTGGCTGGGTGTTGATGGTGTTGCTGTTTGTTCTGCACAGCCTTCAGAGCAGAATTCAGCTCACTGGAGATATGAATGCTTCATTTGTGTGCCCATCCCCTTGGTTCCTTCAACAGAGGTTTTTTCCAGTGGCCACTGAGGGAATGGATGTAACTATCTAATAGGTTTGTCCAGGAGTTCATGCTGTTCCTTCTTGGATTTAAGAGTCCATTTGCCCGGAATATTTCAGCAAGCAGGAAGGCATGTCTGCCCTCATTTTGTGCCATGCAAGGCCAGGTTTCCTGTCTGAAGGACTGCAGCATCGTTCTTCTGTCCTGGATGTTGCCTCAATTCCCCTCTCCTAATTTTAGCTGCTTATCTGAGGTGGTGATTTAGGAGCCTGTTGGCCATGGTCTCTGTTTGCTGTCAGCAGAGAGCATCAGGCACTTGGAGGGGGTGATTCAGCTCTGCACTTGGGCTCTGCTGGCTGCCAAAAATGCCTCCTCCCCTGAATGAGAGGCCAGGCTCAGCTTTCTGCCTGGCTCCATCCCACCCTGCCATAAGAAGAGAAGAAAGAGAAGAGAGAGGAGAGAGAAGAGAGAAGAGAGAAAAGAGAGAAGAGAGAAGAGAGGAGAGGAGAGGAGAGGAGAGGAGAGGAGAGGAGAGGAGAGGAGCCCCTCCATTCCTTTTCTGCTTGTGCCTGCTTTTGCTTCTGTTAGAGATGAGAAATAGTTAAAAGTAAACCAAACAAGAAAACCTCCCTCCAAACCCCCAAAACAAAGCCCCAAATAATCATAAAAACCCCTCAACAATACACAAAACCAATTCCTCATTTTCCCACCTGTATTGGATTTTTTTTAAAGCTGGATTATTGTTTGCCTTCCATATACTGGCTCCCTGACTTCCACATGAGGAAAGGCACATTTTATGTTGTTACCATTGTAAGCAAATACAAAAACTGATATTCCTCAGCAGTTCTAGCAGGATTTTTAGAACCTGGCACCTGCCTGAATGTGGCACTTTATCCTGACACCTTTGGGTATCTTTGTCATGTACCATACAGTCAGACTATGCCTTAATATAATTTACAAATCTGTTGTGTGTTTAAGGAAAAAAAATACACCTTTTCTTTTTAAAGCTTTCTTATTTGATAAAACATTTATCCACACCACTTTTGTATTTTCTTTGTTTCCTTTTTCTTTTTCCGGTTTTCCTAATTTCCTTTCTTTCATCAGGGTCCAATATGCTCAGTCTGTGCAAAAGTTTTGTCATCTGGTGGAGAACACATGCTTTCAACATACACTGTCAATACTGGGTAATATTGTTATTGTTGTCAGCAACATCTTAGGGCCACTTGCAGCAGAATCAAGTACCCTTTCAGTAAACTTTGGCATCAGTTTACTTTTTCCAACTTGCTTATGCTGGAAAATGCAAAATAAGGAGAGAGAAGTTAGAAAAATACTGCTGGAAATGTTTGGCCTCTGCAATCACTTCATGATTTTTTCTTTTTATATTGTTTGCCTTTTTTCCCCCTAAAGTCTGGGGTGTTTATAAACCACAATTTTAGAGTCTCTATTTCCATTCAGGGAAATTGCCCCACATTAGCAGGCCCACTCAAGAGTGACCTCCAGGACCTGAAGAGAAGGACCTACTCCAAATTACCAGTTGTGTTTGATTACCATTATGTTTAATCTGTGATGTTTTGCAGATCTCATGGAATAGTGCTTTCAAAGAATCAGTAACATTATCAGGATGGTGATGTTTTCACAGATATTCCTAGCAACAATCAGTTAACTTACCAGAAATGAGTTAGTTGATGGAATTTAATGAGAACAGTTTTTCATTACAGCCCATTTTATCTGAAATCTCACATGCACAGAGTTCTGCAGTCTTGGGTTGCAAACCACATTCTAGTACTCAGTTCCAAACCAAAAACTGTTTCCAGTCACTCTTTAATTAAAATTTTTGGCATTCTCTATTGATAATGTTACAGGTTCCAGAGACAAAACAGAAGAAGTATTTTATACTGGAAGGGGTTTGGATATTGCTCTTGCTGTGAGGTGTGAGAGGAGCTGAGGGCAGAGGTTCTGAGCCCTGTCCCCAGCAGCCCCAGCACAATCATCCCTGTTAAACCCTGCTGTGGCTGCAGGAAGCAGCACAGCCTTCTCAGTCTCACAAATTCAGAAAGGCTGAAAGAAAGCATTACCCTCTGTTGGGTTTTAAAGTTCCAGTTTTTTGTTTTCAGTGTTTGGCTCAGCTGTTATGAGAGAGGAAAACAGAAATAGATGACTCTTTGCAGTATCAAACCACAACTTTCAGGAGAAAATGTTCCAAAGAATGAGGTATTCAGGCTTTATTGGATGTGTTTTAAGAAGCCACAAATGTTATGACCTAAATAATTCCATTTTGCTGATTTTTATGCTGGAGATGTGTTTCATCTGTGAATGTGAAGGTGAGAAACAAAAACTTTAAAAACAAGAAACATTAAAATGGTTTCTGGTTTGGGTTATTTAGCATTCACTAATGTCAAAGCATTACTCTGTCCATCCATCTGCTGGTAGAATACTGTCACATGGTTTAAATATATTTCAGCAGAGTTTGTGTTATTTGTGCACTGGAAAGCAGAGCAGGAGTCTTAGTCTGCAGCTGAAATATTGGATAAATCTTTTTAGCACAGTGTTAGAACTGCTTTCTAGATTTCACCAGTAAGAATTGCTTAGCCCCCACAGCCTAAAGATTATTTTCCATGGCCCAAGACTAGAGCTGTAAATCAATGGTGCCCTGCTCACTTCAGAACAGAGATGTTGATTTATTTGGAGGGGCGGGTGACCTCATTAGCCCAGCTGAGCAGAGGTCAGGTGCCACAAAGATTGAAATCAAGAGCAGTATTTTTCAGTAGGAACTTTAAGTAGCTTTCTTCAGGAACATCAGAACTTCAAAGCCTGATTGTGTGGACTTTTCTGGGGCAGGCAGTGTGTTCTGGGATAGAACTGGGACATGTTCTCCAGTCATATCAAGCTCATATATTTTATACTGTTCACTTTAGGGTGAAAGGTTGTGGACTTTGGTTTTGGTTTTTTTCTCATAATAAATTTGTCAAGGAGCCTGTATA
>PYHW01010122.1:258717-314544 GCA_013186435.1 Turdus rufiventris | reverse complement strand
AGGATGACCTAAAGTTTACTGTTTATCTATTTTACTTAAAATTTCTGCAGTTAAAGGCTTGTAATGGCAGGGGGGCTGGAGCTAGCTGCTCTTTAAAGTTCCTTTTGACCCCATTCTGTGATTGTATGTAAGAATGAATTGTTGTGAGGTAAATTGCTCAGGACCTAGTGGTTTTCTAGTTTATTCTGTTTATCATCCTCCAGTGCAGTATCAATGGTTTATTAGGGTTCAGCTCTGCTGAGGGGAGAGGCCCATGGCAGCAGGAGGGCACCCAGTGCCTCCTCACTGTCTCTGCACTGAGAATCCACCCCACCTTTCCATGCCACCCTTTCCACACTGATTTCTTGGCAAATAGTCTCTCTGTTGTCTCAGATTATTTTTTTCTGTGGATCCTCCCTGGTGCATAAAAACTCAAGTCAGAAGTGTAGACGTGGTGCTTGAGGACATGGTTCAGTGGGGGACGTTGTTTTAGATTAATGGTTCCACTTGATGATCCGCAGGGTCTTTTCCAACCTAAATATTGCCCTGATTCTCTGAGTTTGGATTTTAGGGTGGAATAACTGATGCACAGCTATAGGTTATGAGCTCCTGGTGGGACATGAGAGGAGCCAGGGCAGGCATCAGCACTGACCTCACCCTTTCCATTTCCTTGAATCCTCATGAGCTCGGGAAATGTGGTAATGGGGAATTTCAGTCAGGTACAGAGCAGTACAAAAGAAAACAAATGCTGTTCCACCAGTGCCTTTGCCCACCTGACTCTAAAGTCCACAAAGCACTTAAACCCTTCTCCATCAGAGCTCCCAAAACACACTCAGCCCGGGAAATGGAGTTGCTCTTTGTGTTGTTACTCGCACCTTGCACCCTCGTGGAAGCCCTTTGACAGGCTCTGAGCATTGCTGTGACCCTTCCACAAGGCTCTCTGGAGCCTCCCTGTTACCTAACAGCTCATAAGTAATTGTTGGTTAACCAAGAATTTTACCCCACACTTCACATCCAGGAGCAGCCTGGAAACCACTACGTCCATAATAGGAGGGAGAGGCTCGGAATTTTATGGAATGCATGGTAATAAAAAGCAAAGCAATTGTCACATGAGTTCTGGCTTGAATCATGACAAGAAGCAGATGTGTGGCATGCCTTTTCCTTCCCTTGTATGCACGCCAAATGGTGCAAAATTCTTAAATGTTTTCTGGTTTTTGTTGCAATTTAATCTTCTCCTGAATAAACGGAACATGACAGTGAGTCCATCCAGAGCAGTTGCAGAGTTTGACATTTCTGTGACTTTTCAGAAAGTGCTTGATTTACATTTATTTTGAAGGAAAGTAGGGGAAGGATTATATTCATCCTGTGTTGAAAAGAGATGTATGTTTTCAGGTTAGAAACCACAAAAAGCACACCCTCACTCCTTTTTAGCAGCTCAGAGACACTGAACTCTCTCGTATAACTCTCAGCTTTATTTTTTTCAGTGTGTTTCAGAAAATCCAGGTTTTGTAAATGCAGTGGCTCCAATATGAAGGTTGTGGCATGTGCACGAACACCTGTGGGTGGGAACAGAGCTGTCTGGAGGGTGTGATCCTGAGAAGTGCTGGGTTTTTCAGACAGATTCCAGTCAGATTTCCAGTGCTGTGTAAATATGTTGTCCTGGTGTGAGCCTTCCCAAGCTCTTGTGCTAGTGAATTCTATGAGCTGTTTGTGTTTATCCTGTGATAAACAGGGTGTGGGGCTCTCCTCATGCCAAACCTGCATGGCCCTTTTGCAGGGAGTCAGGAGATGATGAGGCCAGCCCTCAGTTCTTCAGAAATTTTGTAGACTCCATTTAGACAACTGAGTCCATGAACTGAGAGAACCTCCTTTAACCAAATAAAGCTGGGTAATAAACTTGGAATCATTTTCAAGACTCCTCTTTTGAGATAGTTGTATAAAAGATGCTCTATTTTAAATATCCAAAACAGACTTGTAAAATGGCTGTAATGCTGCAAAGTGTTTCTGAGCTTAAACTACACTTCAGAAGAGAACAGCCTTTCTGCAAACACAGTATGTGCAATTGCCACTGATTTCAATGCATTTCTTACTTTCCTAGGCAATAAAAGTAAACTGTGGTTCTCTCTGCTTCAGTGATTGCTTGAGATTCAAAAAGCAATGCAGAGATCAGCTGAGCTTCTTCTGTGCAGGGATTTGATTAAAAAGGGAAGATCTCCCTTAAAAAGGAGGAAGAGAAATGTCCTAAATATTGTAATGCTTGACTGGGACTGGTTCAGCTAAAACTGGATTAAGAAAGGTTACCAAAATTCTTCATCCCTTTGACCTTTCTCTCTGTGCCCTTTTATTAATGACAGCAATAATACAACAAGATGGTTTTCAGTCACCTGGGAAGGACTTCTCATCACTGTGCAAAGCCACAGTAAGGGGTGGATTTTAGCACAAACAGCTGACAAAAATCAGCTTTTTGAGAGCTGTCCTAACTGCTGTACATCCAGGCACACATGGAAGCAGTAGATTTGTCTTTGACCATTGCTGGTACGTGTCTCAACTGCTCACATAATAAAGATGCTGAAGAATCCTTAACATATGTTAAACGTTCTTAATGTTCAATTTTTTAGTGGGAGTAATGATTTGAAGCTTTTCTACTGAAAAACATGAAATAGTATTTCAAACAGAAATACTATTTAGTCAAATTACCCAGCTAAACAGAAGTTTTCAGAGACTCCAGTGGTGTTAAATTCAGTCTTACCAGGGGTTGTAGACAATCTGTGACAGTTCCATGTGGAGACTAGAGCTGGTTTCCTCTTTTGAGTTCATTAATACCTGTTGTAACTTCTGGTCTAAGTGACCTAATTCTTAAGACAATTCAGGAGAAGAAATGGAAAAAAATCCAAAACTACACCACTTTAAGGCATTTTATATTGTAAAATGTTGTCTTCTTGCTGTTGTATAACGTTTTTTCATTCTGATTTTGTTCATTAAAAAGTATCCCTGTGTCCACAAATAATTTCAAGAAAATGAGGACCATAAGCAGAATTTACTGCACACAGAGTGATCATTTATATCATCAGTTACATATACCAATGTATTCTATTACTGAGGAGAGCAAAGATTCAGATTTGCTGAATGATTTAATTTGAGCCATGTAAAGGTTTTTGAGGTCTTGAGGAAACATTGAATGGCTCTGGGGAAATGGCTGCATCTTTTAATTTTTTTTTTTTGAAAGGGATAAATTTTTGTAGGTAGAACTGAATGCTACTGAAATTCTTAATGTAGGGCACTCAAACAGGATCTCCTGGTCAGGTGAGAAATCCTGTAGGAATAACAAAATACATTAAGCAGTTATTCAGTGTAAGCACAGATCTGTTAATTGCATTCCCTACAGAAATGGTAATAAGGATTTCTTATTACTTATTCACAGAAATAGTAAAATTACAGCTTGTTTTGTGAGAACCTGTAAGAGCAATTGTCTGAAAAAAATCTCTCTGGAAAAGATTACACATTAGTCCTGTACTCAGCTCAGCAATTCCAGCAGAGCCACCAGGGCTGGGAGAGAAGTGGAGCTCAGGCAGCCAGCAATATTTCACACTGATGAGAGATGTGTGGTTAGTATTCAAACCTGACTTGTGTGAATGTGCTGCCTTAAAACAAGAAGCCTTTTGCTGGTGGGAGGTGTTTGGGAGGGTAGTTACAAAGTTTAGATTGCTTTTCCCTGTTTTATTCCCACCACACATTGCAGTTTAATATTGTTCACATGGGTTTGGGTTGGGTGTTTTCTTCATGATGTGCACAATTTTGTAGGGTTTTTTTTTGGTTTTTTTTTTTGTTTTTTCCCAGGGGACTAAAAATACCACTTCTGAAAAAAAACAAAGTCCTAAACCTAAAAGTAGCTTACTTGATGAAAAGAGCAATCTGTGAATTCCTGAGGTGTTTGCAGAGGGGGCAAATGCTGCCCTGAATTTTTGTTTGTCCCATGCCTTCCCCCTGTGCCTTGCACTGAGGATGGATGGAGCAAGTGAGCTCCTGTGGCACTGGGGAGTGCTCTGTGTGCACCAGTCACCCACCAGGCTGTCTGAGAAGGAGGGACAAGACACTGCTAAGTACCTCTCAGAAATCCTTCCATTTTTATCCCAAATACCTTTAATTCTTCACCTGAGATCCTGCTTTAAAGAATTATCTACATATGGAACAGCATTCCCCCTTGCCAAGAATGCTGCTTTATATAAAAAAAGGGCTGTTGTCACTCTTGTTTTTTGGGGGGGCAAGCAGTCAGCTGGGTGAATGTGCAGTATGAAATGATGGCAGCTAAATACATTTTTTGCAGGAATTATTTCTGCTGCAGGCATCTTACAATTATTTCTCAAGTTTGTTCTCGTTTGCCTTGGTGTCGGTGTGAATTGTTTCACAATTTCTGTCTGAAGTTTCCAGCATTTAACAGCTCTGGCTGTTTAATGATGATCACTAATTAAACAAACACAAGTTGCCCCTCTTCCACATGGAAAATTCACGTGCTGTGTTTTTCCTGTTCCCTTGGAGTTATCACAAAAGCTGAGCTGCGATTTTTCCTGTAAAAACAGGGAGTGCAGCACAGAGAGGAGAGCTCCTTGTCCAGCACTTTGAGTCCCATTTAAGGGCTCTAAGAGAGCAGCTCCCTTCAGATGGAGCCTGTGGGCTTTGAGGTTTGCTAACCCACTTGGCTGGGGTGATGCTGAATCAGAAATTCTGCTGCTGTTGTGGCAGGAGATGCAGGGATCCCCTAGCACAGCCTCCATCTGGCATGCTGGCAGGAGAGCTCCTGCTTCTGCTTCTTGATGCACATTCCACTTGTCTCCCAGAGGAGTGGGAGACTAATATCTTGTCAGTGCTTTGATTTATGATTAATTGTTACAGGAGCACATTTTCTGCAGTACCATAAGATTTGGGAGTGGAAATATAAATTACCGTATTGTTTCCTTTGACACAAATAGCTGCTTTGGCTTCAGGGAGTTTTATCTTGCCGTGTTTAAATCTCTTAATGATGCTAGCAGGTACTTTTTCCTGCAGAAGATTTATTACTTTCTAGTGAAGAAAGGGATGACAAAAGTATTAAAAAAACCCCGAGACAAACACAAACCTCTCTCCTGTTTTTGCTCTGGGGCTTCCTACCTTTTTTTCTCTCTAAGTCTGGAGGTCTCTGTGGAACTGTTGCTGAAGCAGCTGTGCTGTTGCAGTTTTGCCCACAAGTTACCTTTAAAATAGTTTATTTCTTTGTTTGTTTGTTTGTTTAATCGATGGGATTTTTTGTTTTTGTTTTTGTTTTTGTTTTTGTTTTAAGACAAGCATCCTTTTAATTGCCAGAACTTTCTTCTTCCACTTTCACAGGGGTCTGGAAAGGAGAAGGAACAGTAAGACTGTACTGGGAGGTTGAAATGCTCTAAAACTTCTGGGCATACATTTCAGATTCCTGTTTCCTTCATGCCTGTTAGGTAACATTTTCCTCTGCCTTGGCACTGTGAACTGTGTGTGTCAGAGCTTCTAAGCTTTAGAAGCTCCATAGAGCACAAACTGGTAGGTAACTGGTGGTGACACTGATACAAGTGACAAATGAGACTGTGTCACTTTGCCTGTTGATGTGGCACGGGGCTAGGAGTTGTGGCAATTGAGAATTAAGAACAGCACTGAAGAATTAAAATTCACCTTATAGGAAGGCTCTTTAAAGGTACAGTGTGCTGGCTGGGAAAAAAGTACTGGGGGACTTTTAGGAAATGTGAAGATGAATGCAGTTGGTTCTACCCAGTGGAACAGCATCATTTTGATAAACTAATTAGCAGTGACAGACTCTGTCCTTAGGGAGACTCTTAACCAAGTCCTGGATCATTTCTCTGAGTCAGCCTCAGAAAATGTTTGGCTGTCAGCTCCATCCTGATTGCTGCCAATCAGCAAATTTCCTTCCAATAAATTAATTCCAGGCACACCCTGTTGGCTTGGTTGTTCTCTTTCAGGCTCACAGCTAACATTAGGCTTTGAATAAAAACCACCTACAACTTCACAGGGACATCTTTTCTGCTTCTCAAGCCCGTGCAGTGTTGGCTGGGATGGTATGCAGTCCATCCCTTACATACTTACAAGACTTTTCCCATATACCTGCAAACTCCTGACTGTCTTGACCTTCCTGCAGGGTTCCTAATTAACTGATCTTTCATGAAGAAAAAAAAAATATACTTTAATGTATAATATTTTTCTTGATTTTTGGGGTGTTGGAAGCTGGATTTGTTGTTGTTTGTGGTTTTTTTTATCTCAAAGGAAACAAAAAGGTGCTTAAAATGTTGGTGTGAGAGAAGTTACTTCTCACTTTTGTTGGCCATCTATTTACTTCCCCATGTAAATCTCAATTTTACATACAGCTTGAAGTGCAGTTTTACCCAGTTCCACACCTAGAAAGACTTCAGTCAGTTTTGCATGCAGAAAACTGTTTGTAGGATTTTTTGGCTTTCCTCATAGTTCTGAAGGCACAACATCAAATAGCTCAGAGGTACAGAGAGCAGGGGTGGGTATTCTGTGCACTGACTGCAATAAGCAGTAGAGATGTCTGTGTGCTTCCTCCCCCTGAAAATAACCCCAGGTAAAGAAGAGGAAAAGCAAACGTGGGGTTCTTCCAGAGAACTGCCTGTGACTGGGAGTCTTTCCAACATGAGACAGCATCTAAGAAAACCAACAAACAAACAGAAATACCCCTGGAATATTTTGTACCCCAAACATGAGCTATCTGAGGGGAAAATTAAAGAATGACATCTACATCTGTGTCTCCTTGTGTCCTGGCTGCTGGAAGTGCTCTGACCCACTGGCACAGCTTGCTCTGGAGTACCAGCCCACAGTCAATGCTCTGTGTTTTTCAGAAAGACCATGTGTGTGGGTTTTTAGGGAGTTTATATAAAGAAGTAATGGAAAGATTGCTGTCCCTTAAGCCCTATGAGGCCAGGAGCTCTGCTCTGCAGCCCACATGGGAATTTCACCTACATGCACAGAAAATGGTTTTCATATGATGTGGAGAAAATATGACAGCAATTCTGTGGTTTTGCAGAATCAGTTAAGGTGCCCCAGTGATATTGTCCCATCTCCCAGGCTGCCTGATGATTCTTTTTCATTATACAGCAGCAGATAGTGCCCCTCAGTCAAATCTAGCAAGTGAAAGCAATAACGTTAGCAACTACCAATATCAGTGAAGTAAGGCTCCTCCAACCAGTATTCCTATATATAGATATAAATCTATATGCACACACCTTCCCTGGAGCCCTTAGTTTGAAATGACTGCTTCCCTGCCCCACCAGCAAGGCAAGCTCTCCGCAGCCCTTGAAAACGGATATGAGAGCATTTCCCAAAGTGCCACTTAATGAGCTGTAAAATGTTTTTTATTTACCAAATCCCAGCAACCCAACCACAGCCTGAACAATATAACCAGCTCCCTGCTCCCTAGAGCTTTGAAGTTTTTACTGTACATAGAAAACAGGTTTTGGAGAGAGAATTCTGCACCCTCTGCTCTCTTGGGGCTGTGTCTTTCCCCTTTTCCCCACAAGCCCAAGTAGCTGTGCTTTATGTGTGGGGCCCTGCCACACTGGAGAGAAAAAGCTTTTCCTCCCTAACTTGTGTGATTGTTGCCATGATCCTTAGTCTTCAGTAGCCCTTATTCCTGAGGGACATTAAGGAGAAAGATTCCTATTCCATGCATGCTTGTCTGTGCCAGACACAACCATGGTGATGAGGAATGCCAGGCATTTTGGGATCAGTGTGAGTTTTGGTTCTCAGAGAGCTCAGTCCCAGTTACACCAGTCATGATTAACAATATCTGTACTGAAGTTCACCAGATGCTTTTTCAACTGCTGGAAATTAATCTCTCCACTGACAGGCACACACTCCTGGAGTTTTAAGCCCACTGATGTGCTGGCAGAAAAAGTGAGTCTCTTGAGATGAAAACTATAGTTTCAGAATGGATCATCCTATTGCACAGGTCTAACTTGGAGTCAGCAGTGAGCTCACAGAAGGCTCTGGATTGTGATTCCATGAAGGAATTGCTGGCAGAGCAGTGAGTGTGTCTGAGCACTGTCCCAGATACTTCTCCCACTCTGGCTGGTGTTGCTGCCTGTGACCATGAGAGCCTGAGGTGGGTGAGGCTGCCATATGTGAGGATAATGTATTTTCTGGTTGTGGTTTAAGTTGGAAAAGAGGCTAATAATCCTTTTGAAAGTTGCTTGCCATTGGTAGAATTGAAGAAAATAGGTTGGCAGAGGACCCCAAAAAAACCCAAACCAGATCACTTTTTCTAGATGTATTTAATGCTTCTCAGTCCAGTATTTTCAGTAAAATTAATGCATTTAGTGCCCAAGACTTTTCTCATCTTTACCTCCAGCTTCTGCAAGCTCCTGTTGGAGTTTGAGACTTCTTTTAGCTACTTTGATAGTTTATGATGCACATGCCTTTTCTGTCTAATATTGCACCAGGAGCATCAAGGTAGGAGAAACATTGCATTAGTGTAAGTCATGATGGAGTTAGTCATGTATAATTCATGGATATGACCTTTTGCTCAAATCACGGTGTGTTGTGAAGTGGTGCTGGGCTGTCCATCACTCTGACTGTTGTCATCAGCCACAGTCACACCATTAAATGATTGCAGAAGCCATACTGATAACATATTCTTTAGCTCTGCTTCTTTCTCTCCTCTCATACACATATTTGTGCCGTAGTTGTTTTTAAGCATGTTTTGGAGTTCTGGTCCTACTGGATAAAATTTCTCAAAGTGATCATCTTATTTTAGACCCTGTTAGGAGAATGGCACCCAGGACCTGATGCTGACAACCCAGCAGGGTGGGGATGGAACCTGAGGGTATGTGGAGCTTGGTCTGGGAGGTGGTGGTGCAGGGTGATAACGCCTCTGAGTCAAGAGAGGCTCCCAGGAACCATCAAGGCTTGCATTTCTTCCTTCTTATGGGAAGAAGAAGAAGAAGAAGGATTTGGCAAGTCTGATGTTTGAAGTGTGGATCTGAGGTATATGAGTTAAGCTACAATTCCTGCTCACAAACATGCTTTAGTCTCCCTTTGTCTCAATTTCTTGTCAGTAGAGAACAGTAACAACCCTTCTTTTCTCCCAGTTTGGATTTCTATTTCCATCTAAAACATTTCAGGCCAAATGAGGTTGAAAATAATTTCAGTGGCACCCAGAAGCAGTGCTGCTCTGGTGAGGAGTCAGCTGAGACAGGAGGGATGCAGGCTGGGCAGCCAGGACATCACTGGAGGCAGCATGCTCTTGTCTGTACCCTTGCTGGTTTGTTTTGTTCAGATGCTTGCAGTTTCCCCAGACTTAAACAGCTCTGCTGCTGCCAGGACTGGGTTACAGAGAATTGTCTTTTATCTCAGGCATCTTTGGGGTCAGTACTTCTCCATGCCAGCACACAAGATCATGGACATGCTCTGGTAATTCACTGCTGCTTCTCAGGAAAGCTGAAATCCTTCCCCCCGTTCAGGGGACTTTTGTCAGGACTAAGAGATGGCTTCTACCTAAAGGCTGAATTAGCAGCTCTGTCCCTGTCTGGAGTGCTCATTTGCTCCCCTTTCTCCTTGCCATGTGTTAGCTGTCCTCCAGTGCATTTTGCTGCTTTGTATTGTTCGTGCTGTCTGGTTTGAGGTCTGCCAGCACGATCAGGGTGTGTTTTCAATCCCTCATTGCAACACCTTGGCTTTGGGAAGGGGCTGCAGTGAATGCACTCAGGGTTGTGCTGAATCCACTCAGGGCCACTGTGGTGTCTGACATGGAGCCCGTTCTCTGCCCAGCCATTCACCTGTGCTGCAGCAAGAGCCTGGGAACACTTTGCTTTTGCATCCCTGTGGTGTCCATCTCTGTGGTGGAGGATATTTTCTCATCTCAAAGGAGAAAAAGAATGTTTAAATTCTCACTTCAGGTCTGTTCCTAAAGTCCAACAATAACTTTCCTTACATGATTTTAGTGCAGCTTTCAAACAATATTGTTAGTTCTTGGGAGAAAGGAAGGAAAAGGTCAATTCCCAGTTCACCTACACCAGCAGAAAATCTGCACAAGGTGCAACCACAGTTTTTAAATTACACATTTGCCTACTTTGGAGAAGCATAAAGGATTACACACAGTACAAGGTGGGGCTTTGGATATGTGCTGGGATAAGTGAGATAAAACTCAGCTACATGACTTCATTTCTTTATAGAAAGCCTCTCAGAATTTATTGGTTCAGAAGTTTATGACTTGGGTGGCTGGGGAAATGGGGTGAAGGCATGTGGAGTCCACTTGACCTGGGTCACTCCCTGAAAGCTGTGGCCCTTTCAAACAAACTGAGCTCCCTTTGCTTTCCCACAAATACTGCTGTTCCCTAGCTGGTGGAAGGTTGATAAACTCTTACAGTGGTACTGTTTATTCCACTTCAGCAACTCATTTTCACCATTTCCCCACCCCCCAAGACTAGACATAATTTCTCAACATCATCCTGATTTTTGACTTTCCTTTAATATATATTTTTCTCACCCAAGGCCAACCCTAATTTTCTCATTCTTCAGTGGACAGGGAAAAAAATTTGGCTGAACTTGCTGTCAGCTTTTGCCTCTGCCTGTTGCTTGGTAGAAGTATACAGTGTACACCCATAGCACAAATACAGAATGTGTGGGAGGAGGAGCTCAGGTGCCTGCACCAAGTCAGAAAAGGTCTTCATTTGTGTGAAAGGCCTTCAGTGAGGGAAAGGAGACTTCCAGAAAAAAAAGAGAAAATTGTCCATCTTCCAAGAGAAGCAGTCTGGAGAGAAGCTGCCCCTTTTTGTGTAAATACCCCCCTCAGTTCTGCTGTCCCTTGTTCAGAAGTGAAGAAGTTACCAATGTCCTGTTGGGTGTGACAGGCAATGAACAGGACCTCAGTGCCTTACATTACATCACTTCTCTGCTGGCTCATCCAGGTGCTCCTTTTCCTCCTTCCCACAGCTCTGAGAAGAATTTTTTAGCTCACACACAAATTATCCAAGCCTTTAGGTGAGAACACTTGTAGAACACACAGTCAGGTGAGAACACTTTTAGAACAGGTCTACAGGGACTAAGCCATATATTTTCATAAAAGTAATTTCATTGAATAGTAAGTGCACCGACTGAGGGCTTGGTTGTTCTGTCATCTGTATGAATGTGGGATAGTACTTTACTAAAAATAAAATAAATAAAGCAATTTCTTCATCCAAAATGTTCTTGGAATTATCATAGCCCACCTCCTCCATGTTGGTACTTCCATCTTCTTACTGGTTTGCTTGTATAAAATCCCTGTTCATTGATCAGTACAAGCAAATTCTCTCATTTAAAATAATTTGTCAAATCTTAAAAGTGCTAAAAATGTCCCTGTGCTGATGCAGCTTTGACCTCAAAGGTTGGGTTTCACACACTATTCTTTGACCTGGCCTGAAGACACTAAAATCTTTAATCAGACATTTCAGAAGGAGAAATCCTGAAACAGTCTTACAATTATTAAAATGTTTGGGACAAATGTGTGTTTAAACCTGAGCAGAAACAGCCAGGCATTTACAAGGATCCCAACTGAATTGTTTTTTTTCCCTGCAGTTAAATATTATTATTATTTTAAAAAAAACAAAAACATTTTCTTCTTTTTATTGACATAGTTTCCTATAGAAACAAGGTGTCTCGATCACAGTGTTCTCCTCTGCTCTTAACTTCCCAGTTTTTGAAGATCTTCAGTGAAATTTGAACTAGTCTAAGCCCGTTGGATGGAAAGGAAGAGCTCTCAACAGTATTAGCTTTACAATGCCTGCAAGAATAGGAAGCACAGAGAAACCACATTAATATTTCCATTCATTCAAAAATAGTAAGGTTTATTAAAGAATTGCAGCTTTATTAAACATGACAAAATCCTCAAAGGAAAGGCTTCATTAGGTCTGTTGCTCACAGAACTACCTGTGTATGTAGCAAGAACACTGAAATATTTAGTCACAACCTTCATAAGTGGAGTGTGAGGCAGTAAGGGGCAAGGCTGGGACACTCGGTCTGGATTGCAGCTTCTGCAGTGCACAGGTTCCTGATGTGCACTGAGGTAGTGTTTAAATAGTGAATTGGTATAGGGGTGAGCACTGAGTAATTCTGATGGGTTTGGAAAATTCTACCCTAAATTGTTTAAAGGAAGGAAACAGTAGGAAAAGGATTAATATGTGAAGAATTCATGTATAAACTAATTTCCTTGATTTTGATTAAATGACCACAATAAGATTTTGCCTAATGTAACCACTTGCTTGCTTGAGAGATCACTTTCAATTGAGAGCCCTTTGCACTTCATTATCTAATAAATATCTTTTTATCAGACATTTCTATGGAAAGTGTAAGCTCCTGTTAGTAAGGAACTCTCAATTTCTCTTTCCCTTGCAGAGTCCAGGGAAATGAACATTTGCAGTGGGTTTATTGTCTGACAGCTCCAAGTCTAGTCCAGAACATGTCATCACTTTTTATTCTCTTTGAGGGATGTAGGAGATGCAGCATTTGGGCTCTGACTCCAGCCAGTAGCAAAACTGGGAGATTTCTGGTTCCTTTTTGCACGTTTATACTTTGGGTATAACATCCTGCAAAAAAAGGAGGTTAAAATCTTGCTGTCTCCAGCACCACAGAGCTGGGTTGATTTTACTTGTGTATGTCCAGAAGGCAAGGCAGTTCTTAGCTCAGCATTAGAAATTCTGTTTCTCAGTAAAAAGGTCAACAGAAAGGTGGTATTTGCACACTCAAGAAAAGAAATTGCTACCTAGGGTTCCCTTGTGTTTAATATTTTTCTCTTCTGGGTGATAAAATTGGATTGAACAGATCAGTCTAAGCTGCTCTGTCTTCTGCTATTTTTACATTGTTTTGTCTTTTTGCTTTTAATTCCCAGAAATTTCAGGAGGTTTCCTTCATGCCTCAAAGGCCAAACTTCCACACCATGTACATCCAACCTTTCCCAGAGCCATTCCACTGTTCCTAAAGTACACCCATCACATCCCTGTGGGAGCCAAGACCCAGGGCTTGTTTCCTTTTTTCTGGAGTGACACTGCTTTTGATTCCTCAAGGATCTCCCAAGTAGCCTTTTATTTTTAAGCCTCATTCCTTCTGACTGGATTTTGACAGGTCTGAGCTAACAGTTTTGAAGCACACAATTCTCTCAGTGTAATCAAGATCCATGGAATTTGTGGTTTGATTTTTCTGTGTATCATGCCCTGAGGGATTCTTTTCCCCCCAAAAAAAGATCTTTCCCTTTTAATAGCACTTGGGTATTCCAGATGACTTTTCAAGCTGCACAGATCACATCAGAATGAAGGCAGCACTATTGTTCTGGTTCCCGGGGTGCCATTGTAAAAATTTCTTTTCTTTTTCTTTTTTTTTTTTTCCCTGAAATATTAGAAACTTTGTTTCTTAAAAATGTAGGGATAAAATAAAAATGCAAGAATCAGGANTATTTTCTTGACTGTAAATCTGTACAGCTCTGAGGTGGGACAGGTTTTCCACTTCTTTTACCAGCAGGTAAATGGAGGTACATGGAGGTATTTCTAAATGAGTGTCATTTAGGTCTCCAGGAAGGATGATCTTTGTGAAGGATACCTCACCTGTCCCAGCATGTGGTCAATTCTGGGTTCATCTGGTGTCATTTTCCACCTTGAGGAGATGTTTGGCAGCAATTCTGCGGCAATGGGAGCTGGCACAGCTGTGTGGGTCCATTTGGGCAGAATTACTGGGATATTCTCCTGCCATGTTTTTAAAAAGATTCTTTCCCTGTGCCACCAGCCTCCAGCTCATCCTGAGAGCACTAATGGGGACCTGCAGGGCTGCTCAGAAGGGATCTGCCAGCAGTACCCTTTCTGCCTATGGTATCCTGCAAAAATACATTGGATTTAATTCATTTGGTTAGGACATCTGTTTTTTGTCTGCAATAACCAATTCCTCTCACTAACCACATCTGGTCTAAGCAACATGCACTATATTTATGTGGCTGCAGCAATTTCATCCTGGTTCTAAGGTTGCAGAATTTTGTTCATTTATGAACAAATGCTCAGAATTCTTTTGCTAGCATTTCTGTGGAATGGCTTTTGTTCAGGTTACCTTGGTAGACACTTGGACACTGCATGCCAAGAACTGGCTTTTAGCATATGAGTCAGACTTGTTCTTTGGCAGCCTTATTTAATTACAGAGCCATTCTAAAACTTGCTTTGTCCTCACTGCAGAATTCATTTCTGAAGGTAGCAGAAGAGGGTCTGGAAGATTTAATGGCTTTGTAAAGAGGTGTTCATTTCCACAGTGAAACTTGGCCTTCAGTGATCCTTCAGAGACTCTGCTCTCAGCCTGGGAATATTTCACTCAGTTCTTCTGCAGGTTCCAGGAGTTACCATTGATGTGTGATCCTGTGTCAGCCTGCCCCACTGACAAGCAGGTATTAATCCATTCTCCTGAAGCTGTGGAATGCCAAGGCTCTGCAGTTTGTTTTCCGCTCTCTCTGACACCCAGGGCTCCAGATCAAGGCCCTTTGCAGAGCTTGTAACTCTTGTGAATACAATAAATACAGCCCTGGCAGGCAGCCAGCCTTCATGAACCAGGGAGTTTGTTTCCTCATAAATAATATTAATATTTTGAAATACTACCACCTTCTGGTAGCTAGAGGAGACTCAGACCATTTCTCGGTGAAAAACATTACAGTGTCTTACATTATGAGGAGCTGTGCTTTCCGCTGTTAACTTTGAGTTTTATGTTCCAGTTGGAATCATTGAATATTTTGGGTTGGAAGGGACCCCCAAGGATCACTGAGTCCAACTCCTGGCCCTGCACAGGACACCCCAAGTCACACCACGTGTCTGAGAGCGTTGTCCAAATGCTTCTTGAACTCAGACAGGTTTGGTGCTGTACCCACTGCTCTGGGGAGCCTGTTCCAGTGCCCAGCCACCCTCAGGGGGAAGAATCTTCTCCTGATACTCAACCTCAATCTCTCCTGAGGTCATGTTCTTCAGGAGTTCTGCTCTCAAAAGCCTATTGATCTGGATTTCCAGTGTGTTCTGTCAGGGAAAATCTCATGTGCTTCTCCTTCATTTTCCTTAGGCTTAGACATTTATTTCAGCAGGTGCCCTCAGTCTTCACTGGTGTCACTGGGAAAAGTCATTCCTTCCATGCACCCCAGTATTGGCAGAATTTCTGTAAATATAAGCTGAACAAAGCATTAACAGGATATAATCACTAACTTTACACAGCTTTGAGACTGACAGTTTAGTTTTTGGTATTTTAAATGCTGGCAGAGCTGCCTTGAGTGGATCCTCAGTGTGTGTTTGACAGCTCAGACAGTCAAGGGGCTTGCATCTGTTTGCAGTGCAGAAGGAAACGGGTGATTTTCTCCTCGTGCAGATCCATCCAGTGGATTCCCAAAAGGTGCTGCTGTTCCACTGCCCCTGCAGGGGCTTTGCCACAGACATGAGGTTCCCTTCATCAGGGCCTGGGGGATCAGCTGAATTGTCCTGGCAGAGCTGTCCCTCTGCTCTGGAGACAGTGGAAGGAATTCTTTCCCCTTGGTCATTTATTTCAGTCTCAAGTAGAAAGGTATTAGATAATCAAGCTTCAGGAAAGGGGAGGATTTCTGTATCTCAGCTTTGTGATCCTGTGGCCAAAGTGCACTAAGTGGATTCACATACAAATTCACAGCTGGCAGTTCTTGTTTCATGGGGAAAAATCAATATATGTTTGGACTTGAGGGTTTCTTCTGGGTGTTTGGATTTTAATTCCCCTGAAAAACATTTCTTGTTTCAACAAAAGACGTTGAATTTGAATATTGTTGGGTTTTATATGTTCTGCTCTAGACAGCCTTATAGAAATACATGTTCATTTTTAGATCAGGCATCTCTGTAAATAATCAATTCTAAACAACTGTTGAATTTTTTTATGCTAAGGAAGAAGGCAATTAAAAACTCTGTACTTCATACATAGAAGTTGCAGGGTTCTGCACAAAAGGCTGCAGCATTGGATAAGTGTCACCTGAGTTTGTAAGAAGGTATTGGAATACAGGGGCAGCCATATGGAATGGCCACTGTAAAGAGAATCCAGGTGTCCTGACCGTGGTGTGCCTGCAGTGGCTCATTTTTATTGTATTGCAATCCAGTGGCACAGAAATTAAACTTTAAACATTGTGATAACTTGTTTGTTTCATGTTGCTTAAATAGTGAATATAATTGTGTCTTTGTCTGATAAAAACCAGAGATATTTCCATGCTGCTGAGGTATAAAGATGGTGAATATTTCTCAGAAAGAGTTTGAATAATGGCATTTCAATGTTGTGATTATGCTGACTCTAAAAGGTGCAGGTCCCTGTGAAGGTAATTAACAACTAAAGAAAAAGATGCACTCCGGGAAACTAATTATCTTTATTCCTATCTGGCAGTGATTAATTTATAGCTGAACAGATCCACACAATATTTAACTGCAGTAAATTCTGTCTTGAGCTGATAGGCCCACCAAAGGAGACAAACAGAAGACAATTTTACTAAGAGAGGAATTTAATGCCATTTGACTTGTAGTGGGTGAGATTTTGAGAGAAGGCAGCTCAGCATTAGGGATCCCTGAGCAAAGCTGCTTACCTGGGTGGAAAGAGTCTGTCTGCCATCCTGAGCACTGAGGCTTTGGCAGCTTTCTGGCTTTTCTTTTCTGAATTTGGAATGGACCAAGAAAAGAATTACTCTTTTAAGCTCTCCATACCTTAGAACATTTTTCTCTTAACTAAGTCCAAAAGGAGAGGAAGAGTGGAATACAGCATTTCCCCACAAGTCCTGCTTTATTTTTTTACTTTCCCAGGGGAGGATATAATGGAGTTGAACACCCATCACTACTTTAGAGACCCCTTGAATGGATTTGTCTCCTCAGTGCTTCCTTACACAGAAATGAGGCTCAAATTCACAGAGTATTTCAATTTTACCCCATGACTACAAAGTTCAGGAAGAAAAATCACTGATGTCCCACTGAGTCTAAGCATTTGTAAGAGAAGGGGCACCTGTAGATCTGTTGTCCTCAGCTGGTAATTTCATTAGAAATTCAGGTGAGAAAGGCAGAAGTCAAAGCAGGCTGTCATCCCTTGCAGTCACCTGGCTCCTGGGTTACTCAGTTGGGATTAATTAATTAATTATGCAATTAACGGGATTCATTACCAGCAATCAGAGGAAGTCCTTTGGAACAGGAGCTGTTCTTTGCCTGTGGCTGCTGATGCAGGTGTGAAAGGGCAGGTGCTGCTCATGTTTCTATGCAGAACTGTTCTGCTCTGCCAGTCAGAAAACAGGCAGTGCTGACTGGACAGGGAGAAATTGTTTTTCAGGAAAATAAGGTAGGATGAGAAAGGTCAACTAACTCATTCCAGGGGGTAACCCTGAAAGTGGGAAAAGCTGTTCGGGGTCACAGAGAGCAGTGAAAATTTGAAATAGCCCCCAAATGCGATTTGATGACTTCAATAGAATGCGCCTCAAGCTGAGCTCCCTCATGGCCCCTCTCACTTGGGGTGTTGTATCTGGGTGGGGACACAGAGGAGACAAGGCTGTGTTTGATGTGCTGGGCTCATTAGAAAGGGCACTGCACATGATGAGTGATCAGGAGAGAAACAAAGGAATGCAGTGTGAGATGGCTCTGTGTGTGTGCCAGGATAAAGGCATTGTTATATGGAATATTGTGATGGGCAATGACTGCTGCTCCTGGGTGAGAGCCTTAAACACAGCCCAAGATGTCACACACAGTCCCTGTGTGATAGAAATCTGCTCAGCTGCTGTAGGAAGGCTGTAGCTCTGAGATGGGGCAGGTGGCGGAGTGGGCTGCTGTCCATGGGAGTTCCAGAGGCAGAAATACAGAGAAGAGAGGAGACAAGTCACTCATAGTCTGCAGTGAATCTGTTTTAGTGAGGATTTTCAATGTCCAGCAGAGTTATGAATTTTAGTTCCAAAGCTTGTGTTTTAGAACTGTTTTGGATGATCCCTTGTAAGGGGTAAGAGGTGAGAGATGCATTGGTTTTTAGTGAATTATGTTCTCCCATGGGTATCTGGGGTTTTGTCTGTTATTAAGAATCTGAGTGAGCTCATTTTGGTGACAAGAGGTTGTTTAGTTGCTAAGAGAGCATTTAATGCACTGGATGTAATACACTACATGCAAAATAAATATCCAACATCCAGAGAATTTAATGCTGTTACTGTGGGGCATTTAGTGTGGTGGTTTCCTGTTAAACTTGATGAGTTCAGCAAGATTGGAGGATGTGCTTGAGAGTTAATTGGAATATTTTTCGGTAGAAAAGCTCCTTTTAGAATAGCCTGGAATTGCTTAATGAATGTTGCATAGGTTACAGCCTAAGGTCATTCTTTATTTCATCTGCTTTTGAATTAAAACTGGCCCATTTGCATTTAGTTGTTTTACACAGGCAAAACACCCAGGAGATGTGGGAAGCAAGTGGCAGTTCAGTGTTGAGAGGAAAACTGAAATATAATTGTAAAAATTCTCAACAAAGACATTCACCCATAACCCCCTCCTTCTTTTGTAATAAAACCTTGTCTCTGCCCCTGGGACAGAGGGGAAGCTTATTCTTCTTTTGATAGATTGCTTTTTAGGGGTCGTCCATATGTGGGATTGCATTATTGAGCCAGCAGACCAGTTGCTAGCAGTTCTCCACTTCATCACTGCCTGCAATTATCAGCAGAGAGCACAAAATGTAACACTCCAGAGGAGCTCATAAGAGGGCCAAGAACAATAGAGAGATGGCTGAAGAAAATTAGTAAGGGAAAGCAAAAAATTCAATTTGGTGGCAGTTTCTTAGTGGTCTTGGTCCTTTTTATCCACTGTTTGTGTAACTCTTTGGTCAGTTTGTGCAGAGTGTGGCTTTGCCACTGCCCAGTGTAGAGCAGCAGGACAGAAAACACAAAGTGAGACTGCTGAGACACCCCTGGGTGCCTGGTCCAGCACATAGAACTGGTTTTTGGGGTTTTGTCTGTTCCCCACTGCCCTGAGCCGTGGGATGAGCGATCACTGCTTTGCTGGGGGCTCTGCAGAGATGTGGGACAGGTCTCACACTGTGTGTTTGATCTTCCCTGCTCACAGCAGAGTCCTGTGGGAAAAGGGAGTGGAGGGGGCATCCCCTGCAGAGCAGCAGGCAGGAGTGCCCACCAGGTGTGGGGCGCTGTTCTGGGCACACGTAAGCCACAGGTGCTGTTGAAACTTGTTTTCTGATGCAGAAAGGTGGCACAATCACCAGTGATATGCTCCACAGGCACTGGTTTGATGTGAGGTTGGTACCATTTTCCTTTTCACACTTAAGGTACTACAGTGCTGTGACAGGCACAAATATGCAGAAACATTAAAAATGTCTAAAAGCACCTGCTCTGTGGCTAAAAAACCAAATAAGGACTGGTATGCAAATCTGAAGGTAAGCTATTACACTTGGTGTGGAAAGGTGCAGTATCTGCCCAGGTTCAGGTTTAATGTTAATTTTCATTACTTTCCTTAAATCCACCATGAAAGCCTTTTGCATTTTGCTGAGAATATATTTCTTACACAATACTTATGGTAGTAATTCCTGCCAGCCAAGGATTTATAATCAGGCTTTGAAAAATGTATTCTTTAAAGTAAGAAGAATAAGAAAGATTTTTCCATCTACGCAATTCCCTGGTGCATAGTAGTGAAGCTGTGTAGTCTAATCCAAAGAGCAGATGAAATAAAAGAGAGATAACAATAGATTAACTTTGATTTGTTAGAATATATTGCATGTTTATCTCCCAGAAACACACATGCTCTCAGGCTGAAGTTTCACAAGTTTAACTTCAGTTTGTGTGCCCAGGCCATCTAATGGTCAGCCTTTTGCTGTGCTCTTAGAAAGCAAGGGCACTTGATCATGTTTTTTCCTTTTTATCAAAAAAAAAAAATGTCTGAAAACTGACACACATCTTCAACAGAAGTGATAAACATGCTCTCCAAATGCTAGTTCTTTTTTAATTCACAGATGTGCAAGCTCAATCAACAACAACAATAGCAAAAAAAAAAAAAATCCAGTTTTGGAGTTCTTGATGAGGGAGTTTGTTTTTCATTTAACATTGAATAAGAGAGAAGACAGAAAAATTTAAACAATTATTTTATGTTACTTTATTTTTCTGTGGCTTTGCGAGCACTTCTATTTTCTTCCTTCTTCTCTACTTTGCTATGGAAAATAAGGAAGGTGAAAAAAAAATCTTAAAAACTTTTAAAATTTAAAAATGTATCCTCTTTTATTACTGTAAACAGTAAAATGTGTAAAAAATGTGTGAAGTGAGTGTAGAAAATACACCCCAGTTGTGAAGGCAGCATGGGCTGTGGGAAGAGTGGTGGCACTGGGAGCCAAGACCTTCTTCCTTATGGTGCTTGAGGGAGTAAGGGGAGGGGGAGTGTGCTGGTTATATTTAAATATTCAAATCTGCACACTCATCAGATTTTATGAGACTTTTAGCAGTGAGGCTGCACTGAACTATTTTTGCAGTGTCTCATTTCCTGTGCTGACCATGTCCCCCAAAAATGGTTGGAATTGGGGGTTCTGGTCCTTCCTGGGGGCAGCATGTGGGAGCACAGAAACATTCAAATTCCAGCTATTTCCGCACTAAGGACCAGAGGCTCAGGTACACACATCCCAGGGAAGAGGAGAAAAAGGTAAAATCAGTCAGGTTTAGCCAGGTGCCCTCCTGGAGTCAAAGTAATTCTGGCTGCCTGGGTTTTTGCAGTAGCAGAATTTGCCTAGAATCAAATTATTTTGAAGACACACAACAAATTTGTTTTACAAGACAAGGGGAAACAGCAGTTTCATGTGCAGTAGATATGTTCCTGACAGAAGCTGCTTTGGTTTGCTGAGGATGTCAGAGATGGGTGGAAGGGAATCTAATTCCTGCAAACACGGGGCAGCCACAAAAAGTGGTTGCTGTTACCCTTTTTCTTTGTTTCTGTTCAAAATGTGCCACCACATCACAGCTTAGCTACAAACACAGCAGTGATTGTTGAAGGGTGGAGCGGGGTGCAGCCCTGGTGGGTGTTGTGTCTCTGCAGGCACTGCTGTATGCAGCCTGGGGGACAAATTCTGTCCCTAAGGTCACAGAAATGTCAAACACTGCTTGGGAAACCTGCAGGAAAAGCTCCTGAGGTGTCACTGCTCCAGGATCAGTGAATGGGATGCTCAAGTTGGTAATTGCAGTTAGGAAGGGTCATGTGGGACCTAGAGGTAGAAACATAATTCCAGGGAGCACTGGTTTATAAATGGGATCTTAGCAGGAAATCTTGATGCTGGGTTTTTGCTGACATTCCCAGAAGTTTGATAAACTTAACTCTGTTAGTACATTTGGATTTCTGTAAGGCTTTTGACACAGTGCCAGGCAACATTCTGAGTAAAACCATGTGTGATTGTTAAATCCATATTGCCCATACCCACTGGATTTAGACTGCCTGAAAAATCACAAAAAAAAAAAAAAATCCCAATTTGGAAATGAGAAATACTCATCTAATGAAGCTGCTTAATTTGTGCTCAATCTGTGGGGATCTGCGTTCAGCCCAGTGCAAATCAGTGTCTGGGAAAAAAATATAAAATCACTGTCACAGAAAATGATGGGGAAATTACTAAAACAAAAAAACCCCTCAAAACCTAGCAGAATATTTGAAGGCTGCTCATGTCAACCCCTTGCCTTTATGCTGGGAGCTCCTGGTTCAGAAAGCAGTGCAGGAGAGTGGAATCAATCTCGGGAAAAGCAGATTTGCAGCAGCTCTGTGCAGAGCTGTGCTTGAAGGCCCAGAAAAACATCAGACCACAGACTTCTAATAAACACAGCTCTTTCGTATTTCAATATAAATGCAATTGCTAAAGTCTAATTCCTCTGTGGTTGTAAGGTAAGCAGCATTTCTTCTTGATATAACCTCTGGTGCAAGGGAAGTTCTTGATACGCATTCTTAAGATGTATTTTATATGTGCATTGGTTTGGTTTTTAAGCACTGTCATCTCGAAGTGGTTTTTATTTGTATGTGGTTTATAAGCCAAACTCAGTTACAGGCACAGATTTTCCTTATGAGAAAAACAGAAATATTTCAAAACAGGGAACTTGGCTTGAAGAAACACTTTACTGTTAGTGGAATGGGTGATTGTAATTCTTGGAGCTCTCAGGTGTCAGCATTAGTTACCCCAGCACAGTGGAGCTAATGTAACCAACCAGGATTTTCCTTATCAATTCACAGATGAGCTATTGCTTCGGAGTAAAGGAATAAATCTGGAATGCAGGGTTAGTATGACTGGTCTCAAAGCCTGTCCTTGAAGCAGTCTAATTGATTGTCTGCATAGTTATTGCCTGTGGTGTTCTCTGTCTTTAAAACATTGGACTGGCTCAGGCTGAGGCGACACTTGGTTTTCCAGAGGCTGTTTCTTGTAGCACTGTATGCCTCAGATTATGTGGATTCAGGGAGAAAATTCTCATTGACAAACATGTCACAAACAGTGTTTTGGTCAAAATAAGGGAATCCATGAGGAGAGCGAATCTGGATCCTGCATTGTGCATATGACATGGATGACATTAAGCTGCAGCTGCATTTTGATGTGTCAGTGGCATTATGAAATATTCATATTTTTGTGCGCTGAGCACAAGTACAAACCCCTTGTTCTCACCTTCCCTTAGTCTTTTTTCCCACTCAGGTGCTGTGTGTGATATTAACCCCTCGTGTGGGGATGAGCTGGGCAGGGACTGCTCCAGCATTCTTGGATCCACTCTCCCCAAATCCCCAGCAGCCAAGGCTGTAAAGGAAACCCCAATTATTTTGTTAGTAATTTGGCTGCGTGGCACAAGGGGGAGCT
Source organism: Turdus rufiventris (assembly GCA_013186435.1). Lineage (NCBI taxonomy): Eukaryota > Metazoa > Chordata > Aves > Passeriformes > Turdidae > Turdus > Turdus rufiventris. The sequence continues at coordinate 291,726 of PYHW01010122.1, read as the reverse complement.
CAAGGTTCAAATTGCTGCTGAATATTCATAGATTGAACAGAACATCCCCAGCCAGGTTCTGTTTTAGATTGCTCAGTGTAGTAGACTTAACTATAAAATTACAATTTCAAGAATGTAATAGTTTAATAGAACTGAAACTACTTGATTTTTTTCAGTAGAATCCATGCAAACTGGCTTTTTCCTCTCTGCTGAGTTAATACAGTAATTCGCAAAGGGTTGCTTTTGTATAAACCTACTCAGCATCTAATAATGATGTAGTCACTCTCCCCACTGAATAAAGTGTAAGAACTTCAGAGATTCTTCAGGAGTGATCACTCCATGAACTTTAGCAGCGAGCTGAACTTCAGCAGTAATACTGTGCTACTTAGCTTGAGATTGAAGTGCTGGTACTAATCACTCCTCAGCAATAATGTGCTGTTGTTCTTTGAAATTACATTAGCATGGAAGTGTGGTTCCTCACCTCTTGTGATTGGCATGTCAAATGAGCACAAGGAGGTGACAGAAAATTACTGCATTGGCTTTCAAATTAGAACTGAGAAATCTTAAGCTTCTTTCCTACCCAAAATCAGTATTTAGTGCTGATTCTCAGTGTGAGTGTGTTTGCAGTACTATCTGTGATGGCTGCAGGAATGTCACAGGCATCCAGGGGACACACCAGCTCCTGTCCCTGCCTTCTCTGCTGCCTTTGCCACTTTGGGACTGGGACTGGTGCTCTGTCACAAAAGCTGGAATTGGCTTTTATTTGGATATTGCCAAACTTACAGGGTTTGGTTGGGTTTTTTTAAAATCAGAAATTGCTGCTGGTTTGCTTTGTAAGGAAATGTGGTAATACACTCCTTTTATATAAAACCATAGGCAAGGCCAGGAGTTTGGTAAAGAATTACTGCTGTAGGTGTAATTTCAGTCACCAGGTGCTTTGGCTCTCTTCTGTAACTCATAGAAGACATCCAAGCCCTCTGAATCCTGGGATCTGCCTTGTGACATCTCTCATTGGGGAAGAAATTCCTTCTGTGCCTTGCTTTTGGGAAAGCCAGTGAGAGGTGCACCAGCATAACTGGAGTGTAAAGGACAGTATAGATCTTTGGGAGGAAAGGTGGAGGCAAGATAGGAATGGAAAGGTGGAGGCAAGATAGGAATGGAAAGCTTGAGGCTACAAGCTGGCATCCTGGTTCACAAAAATACCTTTTGTTAGCTTTACAGGGCGGGTTAAAAGTCAGGCAGTTGCCAGAGGCAGGAATTCAGGCCTAAATGTGCTGGTGAGCTGATCTTCTCTGGCAATTTCAATGTGTCTCCTGCAGTTGGGAGAAATTGCCAATGAGGCAGATTAGAGCTGCTGGAGACTAAGTAAGTAAAGCTGCAGGAATAATTTAAGCACTACTTCTTCCTTTCCCATCTTCCTGAAAAGCACAGAATGGGTAAAGGTTTGTTTAATTTTATATTGGATTTAACAATGCCATTGCATTTCCAATTTCCTTTATACTTGGGGGCTAACAGGAGATCTGTGGAAGGAGCAGTGAATTTACCTTCTCTTTGTAAAAATAAAATCTGGGGGCAGTTTATGGCACACTGGGCTCTAATTATCACTAAATAATGAGGTTGCCAATAAAAGGCTTTTCATCTCCACTCCCCAGCATACAGCTGTGTGGTTAACCAGTGCAGGTACAGCACTGGTGCTCCTCAGGTCCTGCTGGTGAGCCCAGGTTGCTGCTGGGGGTCCTTGCAGGGCACACGGGCTGGGCTGTGCCATGGTCCCAGCTGGGACCTGAGCTTCCCTGCCCTGGGACTGCTTGGAGCTGTGTTTCCATGTCAGTGTTGTGCTGGCAGCTTCTGGTTGCTGCTCTGAAGAGTTTGAAGGAAACACAGAACAGGTTTTGTGGTTAAAATGCTTCCTCTGCATTAAAAAAAAAAAAAAAAAAAAACAAACCAAAAAGCCCAAAAAGAAGCCTGCATGGAGCAGGTACAGAAACAGAGATGGTGTGGTCTCCAGGAGCTGCTCTGAGTCAGAGAGACCCTGCAAGGGATGTTCAGCCTTTTGTTGTGTCCTGTAGCCACCAGAACTCTGAGATACTGTCCCTGCTGTGCCATCCATGTGTGTGACAGATGCTGCTCTTTTCCTGCAGGGACAATACTGCTGCTAAGAGCTGCTTTTTTAATTTCCATCTCTTACAAAGGAATTTCTTTCAGCAGTGACAAGCAGTTGCCCAACAGCCCCATAAACGTGGGAGTCCCTGAAACACAGCAAAGTGCTGACACTGCCCTGGGCTGGAGGGGCTCTCTGGCTGTGGCAGTGTCAGCTGTGTCACTGCAGGCTGGTCACAGGCTCCAGCCACTGCTCTGCCCAAGCTGCCAATCAGATTGTAATGGTACAGGAGTTCAGCAGCTTCGTGTGGGAGAGGTGGAGCAGGCAGGACTAACCTGTTGGCTTTCAGCTGGTTCATTACACTACTTTCTTTTCAGTCTTTCTCTCCTTTGATTGATTCACAGAGATTTTAAAAGTTTAAGAGGGGAGTAAGACATGGGATTCTCAATGCCTTCTAAGGCCTCCACGTGCTAAGTAAAAAATCCAGGATGGAAAATGTGCAGTAATTTTCTCTGCCTCGTGAGCAAGGCCATTGCTCCCCCACTCTCCTCCTATGCCAGGCTGAGCTGTCTGCTGAAGGGCAGGGTTGGGAGACCTGATGGGGCTTTGGCCAGGGCTTTCAACACTCAGCAGAGATCCTGGACTGCTCCTGAGAGCAGCCTGTGCTCCCAGGGTTTGTTGTGTTACAGGGGAGAGTGATGCCTCTCAGGAACACAGCACAGAGCCCTCAGCTCCTCATTAACCTTCATGGTGAGCCATGAGCATCAAAACATCATCCTCCAGCTCCTGTGGATGGCCTCTCCATCAAGAGCTTTTACTTGCTGCTTGTACTGATGGATTTGGGGTGCCTCTGTGCTGCAGTGTCCAGCTCACATCCATGAGCATTCCCCGAGGATTTGCACGCACACAAGACCAGGACTGAGGTTTCCATGAGTGTGGCATCCACCTGAGAGGTTTGTGAAGGAGAAAGTATCAGCTGGCACGATTCCCTGGCACTGAGGTGGCTGAAGATGTGGCACGAGGGCACAGGAATGCAGTTCACAGCTCTCAGAGTTGAGGTTCTCTGGGTGCATTCTCACAGTGTCACCACCCTGTGTCTCACTGCTGGCTCTTAGTTCTGCTTCTGCAAGTTCCAGGCTTGTCCCTTGCAGAGCAGTGGCATTAAGCCACAGACTTTGATTGCCTAACAAATTTGGCCTGTGCTAGGCTAATCAACCAGTAATTTGTAATAATTTCACCTTATCTTTTAATGTGCATCATGTATTGCTCTGTTCGAGACAAAAACCAGTAAAACACTGATTAAATGGTTTCTTCCTCAAGCAATTTGCTATGTTTGCACCATTTGCCAGGGGGAGAGCTCTCATTAGAGTTTCAGATGCTTTTCCAAAATAAATGAGAGACCATCCATGCTGAGCATTACTGTCTGTATGGAAGCAAGTAATTTTTGGTAGTATTTAGTCTCATGCCAAGGCAAGATACAAACAGAAACTTGTAAGTGTATGTAAAAGTAGACAGACACATTGGAATATCTTGTACACCTCAGGGATTAACAAACTCTTAGTTTAGACACTAAGAGGGAAAAATCAGGTGAAATAATTTACCTTTTGCCAAATTGAGCTTTTTTTTTGATTAATTTTTTTGCCATGGTAAAAAGAGGTAGTTCATCTAAAATGCAAGCAATAAACTACTTCCTCACCCCCTGCACCTCTTTTGATTAATTTTCATCTAATTTAAATGCTTTTATCATTAATTGTTCTTTAAATGCAATCTCAGAGAATTGACAAGTTTAACAAATGTCAGCAGTAAATACTTTGTCTTTCCTGACAGGAAACTTTTGGTTTAAAGTCATTAAAACAAGACAGCTTGGTTCATAGCTTTGGTGAAAGATTTTCTGTGCACTGGTAGGACATGGCAGTCAGTGCTTCTCCCTTCTCTTGCTCCTCTTGCCTTTGTCCAGCATAACTTCTAAAGCCTGTGGATTTGTGCATGTAGTAATTCCTCTCTCTGGAAATCTCTGTAGAACAGATTCAGACATAACTATCCATCACCAGTGTCCTTGTGCTGTGCTCACCATCACATCCAAAAGAGGAATTAAGTATCCAACAGTGCTAGCTGCGTGGATTTGCAGAGTTCTTTCCCATGCTGAAAACCAGCTGGAATATTTTTGTCCTGTTCATAGTGACTAATGCGTGCTCCATTTGCCTTCAGCAGTACTAGCCCAACCCACCCTCTGTAAAGGTTTTCAGGATACTTCAAACATGGATGATGCTGCAGACAACTGAAGTCTGTTCAGATCCTATTGTAAATGTTGAAATGTCACATGCTTTCTTTTTTAACATCGTTACATCATTTATTCTTCTATTATTTGTTTTTTCCTTGGTCCTTGCTGTTAATCATGGCAGTATTTTTAGCACACAGATAACAAGGGGTGCTTTGTAGCCTGCAGTTGTGCCACAACAAACTGCCTGCTATTCTCTCATTCCTTTTGTCTTGTGTTCAGAATGACTTTGGTTCTCTGTGTTCTCTAATACTGTACACATCTTAAAAAGGAAAAAGGCAAAAAGAGACTTCCTGTCTATTTTTTTCTCCTTTTCCCCCTGATTTTTTTTTTAGCAGAAAAGCAAAGCCAGTTCTCTTGTTGTGGTTTTTTGTCTCCCTGGTATTTGTAGACTTTTCCCTATGGCTGAGCTCAGGCAGGTTTGTACTTCCCATGCTGAGTGGTGTCAGCTCCACTGTGTGTGGTGGGCAAAAACTCTCAGCATCTCAGAAAGTCTTGAAAAGCACAGGTCAGGGCAGCTGTTGAGGTTCAGCAAAGAGCTCTCTGCCTGCTCAGCCAGCAGCAGCCACTTGAAGCTCTCAGCTCCTTTTTAACCAGGGTGGTCACACTCAAGCTCTCAAGTGCTTTGTGTTGCACCTTATTGCCCCAGAACAGATAAGGAGCTGCAGGCTGGCTTCTGACCTCTGTCCTTGCCCTGGAAAGTGGGAGAGCATCTCCTAAATGGTTCCTTGTCCATTAGAATCTTTCAAGTATGAATTTATATTTTTTAGGCCCAGATGTTCAGTAGTAATGGGATGGAACAGGGTCCTTTTAGGATCTCTGCTTAAGGAAATGTAGCATCATTCCCTGAATATAAAGGAGAGGAGTGGAATGTTATTTCTGAGCAGATTATTTGGGATTATACTTAGAGGCAAGGAAAAGGGCCTTCTATAGGGCAGGGCTGTAGGGCCATCACTGCAAGACCAGGACCTTGCTGGAGAGGCTTTCTCTGTTGTATACAGCACAAATCCTGTCAGGCTTGTGTTTTTCTGTATTATGTCATTAATTCTATTTATTTTCTGTTTTCAGCTATCTACACCTTTAGCTAAAGCATAAAACATGCATATTTCTGAGTGTGCCACATTATATGTGTGATGGACAGATTGTTTGAGTTTACCTGTCCTTGGTGAACCTCCTGATCTGCCTTCTCTTTGCTTACTTGGGGATTTCATACTGCGGATTTTGATTTTGCCTGCATCTAACACAGAGGGTTGCAGCTCTTGCAGGGGTTTAAGGGAAGGGAATCTCTGCAACAGAAACCAAAACTGTAGCAGAAACTAGCCACTGACTTGCAGCTGTGTCAGAGGTGGTTCCTTCCCATTTGCTATGGTCTACCTTAAGTGTAGCTATCAAAAATGAGATTGGGCATGCCATGACTGAGCTGGCAGCTTGGGTTTTCCCCTGTAGCATGGGGAAAGGGATTCTCTGCCCTTATTTTTCTTCTTAGCTCCTTCTTCTGCACATTTTTTTGTGATGCATGCATTTGTGTGCATTAAATGTGTTTCCCTTAACAGTGTGGTTTTGCTGTTGTTAATCCTGCAGAGATCTTGTGTGAATTTGTGTTGCTGTTTGTCTCTGTGGCAGGAAAGTATAAAATCATGAACTCGGGATCGTGACCTTTCTGCAAAATCAAGGGGGAGAGATGTTAAACTGCAGAAGGGAACAGTTTTAACCAGACATAAATCTCCAGCAGTATTAGCAGAAAAATTGAATGGTATAGGTTAAGTAGATTGATTTTTTTGTATAAGTATTCTATGTTCCAGATTTGTGATGGCAGGAAAATCTACATTTGACCTCTCTTCTAGTGCAGTTATTTTATGAGAAGTACCAAACACTCGAGCAAGGAAAACAATGCTTTGGGTTTAATGACAAAAACATGAATAGAGGCTGCTCAGTTTCCCACGTTTCTCTTGAGCTCTTCAACCTTGACCTGGGTAAACATTTGTCTTGGGAAAATGCAAAGATATTCTGGTCTCCATAACTGGACCATACTTGCCCTTTACTACTACTGACATTTTCTGCAATGTTTTCAGGAGCGATAAATGCAGCGATTTTTGTTACATCCTGAAATACTGCATCAAATATTTAGTTAGGTAAACACTAGAGCAGGTTAAAAGTGCTTTTAACAGTTCTTCTAAAGAATGAAGCTGGCACTGGAGAGGTCTCTGTGAGCACATCCCCCTGTGGTGCCAGTGTGGCAGAGGCTTGTCCGTGCCTGGAGGAATTCTGGCAGTGAGGAGGCTCCAGGCTGAGCCCAGCCCAGTGCCTACAGCCTCAGCAGGATTTGCTGAGTGCGGCTGGGATGTTGTTTCTCTCTTAGGGGGACAGTAAGTGTTAATTGGCCTGATCCACCTCACTTGCAAAAGGATGAAGTTGGGTGAAATGTGTAGGTCTGCTGGTGAGATGAACAAGTGGCTTCTGCAGGAAAATCCAGGTTCCTCTTTTAAGAATAAAACTTGGGTGCTTTGGAATGATGATTTCAGCTACCTGTCTTGCTGGTGGAAAAGATGAAGCAAAAGGGAAGGAGTTTAAGAACTCTTGTGTCAGGAGGCTTGGAAGTCTTAGTGTCTGATCTCTTTCTATACAGCACTATGGTCTCTTATTTGCTTTTTACTTCTATAAAATTTAGCACCACCGTCTTTGTGATGAAGTTTTTAACCTGGAAATAGGAATAAACTGGGACTGTGTACCTTGCAGTAGTGCAGCCCAGAAAGGTAAATAACTTTTCCATCTGGGACTCAAAGACCAAACGCCTGCTCTAAGGTATTGAGATGTGGGCAGAAGTGGAGACAGAGCAGCAGATAAGAATTGCAGTGAATATATTGCACAAATATATTGGAAATCTGTATAAGGGAATGGAATGGGATGTGTGTGCATTAGTGCCTGTTCAGAATCCATAATAGTCAGAGGCATCCCCAAGGAGCCAGAGCAGCCAGGGGAGCTGACAGAGCTTCAGGAAGTGCAGATCTCAGCTCCCTGTGCTCCAGCCTGGAGAGACAGAGGCTGTGCAAAGCCCTCCTTGGCACAGCATAGGGGAATGGTGTGGCTGGTGTGCTCCATCTGCCCAGGGCACACCGAGGGAGCCAGGGCCAGCAGCCAAGGGGGCAGAGCTCAGTGCCTGGGCTGACTTCATACAGAGCTGCACCTCATGTGCTCATCATTGACAGCTGTTCTTTACTCTCCCATTTGTGTCTGCATGCATTTGGAGAAACTGGCTTCTGAGGAAAGCTGGAATTTTAGTATTAATCTATTTCTGTTTGGTTTTGTTTTGCTTTTAATGAGTCACAGGCAAGGTCTTCTCTCTGTGGCATATGTCAGACAGTGTGCAAATTAGGACATTTTCCATTTTGCTTCATAAAATTCCTATGCTGGGCTCACAGAATATCTTTTTGTATAATCATGGTCATCTGTCAAGACTAATTGTTAAGTATCTGCAACCAGGGTTTTCAGAAAGGCAATTGGTTTCTTGCTGCCTTGGCCTGTTGTCCTTTAACACCTGTCTAAAATCCTGTCAACCAAATAATGTGAGCCTTTGCTGCATGCTTATTCTCTCTCCACTGCTTAGTTTATTTTTTGCTTTTATATACTTTCTGCTTTTATTTTTTTTCTTGTAAGAGTTCAAGTCCTGTCCTCTCCTGAGACTGTATTTTCTGCTGAGTCAGAGCTGTTTTCCACCAGTGCCTTCCATGTGGCAGGGTCAGAAGTTTGGCATCACCTGTTTCCATTTGCTTTGCCTGCAGAACAGAGTGGAAGCTGCCAGCCTTCCACTGGCAGCAGCACTTTCTCCCTCAGGATTTATCCTGACTCTGTGCTGTTTGTACTCAAGGAAGGTTCTCCTGGCCAGGAGTTGCTGAGGAAAAGGTATTTCAGATTGGCTTTACCTCTCCTTTAGATGCTATTTTGATACGTATATATCTTTTGTTTTCTGTTCTGTTTCTTGGCCTTCTGCTCATTTTATTCCATCTGATGGGTAGAGGTACCATTTGTGTGTCCTGAAGAGTTTCTTTCACTTGAAACTAAAGAGCTTTCCTATCTGATGGTATTCCAGTCATGTACTTTCTTTCCCATGACATAATCAAGATTGTCCAATTACCTTCTACAAATTTCTTTGGTGCTTTCAGTGTGCCTCAACTTCTCATACACCTAGGAGAAGAATGAAGGCTGTTTCATCAACAATCTGTAATAATATTTTTTGCAACACTCCTCAAGCATTTACAGTATTCTGTGAAGCTCCACTCACTACATTTTCAGCATAAATTTGGACAAACTGATGAACACATATTTTCTGAGGCTGCCATCTCTTACATGTACACTTGTGTTGTTTTTCACTAATTTTCAGAGTGTTCATGGGCTGGCATCATCCAGTCACTTGAAGCCATCTGGTAACTTGGTTTTGTAGCTGCAGTCTTAAAACTGTCTTTATAATCTAGACTACAGGAGGTCTTTTTCAGCCCTGTAGAAGTGGAGAAAGACTATTACAAATACTATTTGGCTTTGTGATTTTCCTTTTCTAATTATCCCATTAGCACACTGCATTTCTCATCGTTTTCCATAATTGCTAATAAATAAGATTATTTGTGAAACTTCCACTGGAGCCCATTAGAATAGTTCTGGCAGAGATGGAATTCTCATCGTGTCAGTTCTGCCTCGCAAACTCTTCAGGGCAGCTAAACTCACAATGTGCCAGACTTGAGCTTTTTTGCAGTCTGTTGGCAGTTATTTAATCATTTCCAAATGAACTCTTTGCATAGGTATTTTTCAAAAGAGAAACCTTTCTCTTGGAGAATGTTGCAGTAGTTGTGCTCAGCTGATTGTGTAGAATACATGAAATTGTTTTCCTTTTTGTATCCAGATTTTACCCTGGTGACTCCACCTCCTACAGCAGAATTGTTCAGTGGCAGAAATGCCATGGTTCTTTCCTCAAAATAAGCCATAGCTGCTGATTATGTGCCAGTAAACTTACCAAAATATCTTTCTTATTTTGTTTTGTTTTGGGCTTTTGTTTGTTTTTTGTTTTTGTGTTTTAATAAAGTGTTTATTTTGGTAGCTTAGTTCCTTAGAGAACAGTGCTGGTCATGGGTTGCTCATCCCTTTTTGGAGATCTCTCAGCCATGTGATGCTCAGTGAGTGTAACCAGATTTAAGCTGACTCAGAAATGACAAAATGTGTGATTGGAGGCATTTTTGTGAGCAGTGCCATTGTGGGAGTTGCTCAGAGATGAAGCCCAGCCTGTGTGTTGGTGACTCAATGCCAAGGCTCAGGAGGAGGTGGGGGACTCACCCCTCTGCTGTTCATTGTGTGGAGCAGCTCAGGGAGATGAGGCTGAGGGGAGTCCTGCTCTGGCTGCCTTTTCCTCGTGGAGAATGGTGTTTAAACTCAGCAATGCCTCAGGGAAACAGCATTTTCTTTCCTTTCTTGAAGTTATCATGAGTGATAAGCAACTGTGATAACCAGGCGAGGGATGTGTGTTTGCCATGTGTTCTGCTTGTTCTTGCCACTCCGTGAAGAAGTGGGCAGAGGGGTCAATCAGATCAAAGCTGATAATTCTGATGAATTATGTCACATTCTGCAGCTCTGCAGTTTTTGTCACTGCTTTTACAAGTTGGTGCACGTTTCTGTGTTCCCCAAATTGGGAAAAAAACCCAGGGATTGCAGAGCCCTGTAGGTCAGAGGGTCACACGCTCCAGGGGCTGCATCTGAAAACTGCAAAGAAAATATCCAAAAATTATTAATTTAGGGACACCACTGGCTGACGTAGATCAGCAGTGGATTCACATAATTGAATTTCAGGCAAACCATTCCAGCCTAAGGGTCAAATTATGAATAAATATAAGACAAAACACACCATCTGGTGAACCATGCCTAATGCAGCTGAATTAGTTTTTCAGTGGATCTCAAGGCCAGTTAAGTAGCTTATCCATATTTCTCATTGCTTCCTACTAATGGCACATTCAGAGCTCTTCCCTTCCTTGTCCCTCGTGGCCCTTTAACCTCTGAGTCACTCAGGGATGGGTGGCGGCTGCTCTGGCACCGTGCTGAGGGTTTTGCTGAAGTAAACAGGCAGACACAGGGGTCTAGAAAAGCATCATTTCAATTCCCTCTGGCTCTGTCTGCACAGTGCCCTCCACTCTGGGAGGGTGTGCAGGCACCACAGAGCTCTGGGATGATTTCCTGCTCAGTAAGTTATGCCCAAAGGTGAAAGAAGCAGAGCTGGATGTGAAATGATTGCTGTAAAGTCTTGCTTTGTCTCAACACTTTATGATTTTGCTAGAAAATGAGTGGCTTACTCTAGAGCTCTCTGGCTTTAACCAGCTGAGTTTCAGAAGGCTGGGAGAGCAGAAATTCTCTTTTACATTGTCCAATCTACAGATTTCCAATGTGTTCTTCTCATGGAGGGGCAGGTTGTTTTTTCTTACATTTGTACTTTTTCTATCATTTGTACATTTATACAGAAAATAGGACAGTCCCATTTTTAAAACACCAGAGAAAGAAATGGTGCAATGTGATTTTTAGAGTCTCACTCAGGAGGAGTTTGTACTTCCCAGTTATGTCTCAGGAAGGTGTTGCTGTTTTAGCCCTTGATCAGAGTGGAATTTTTCAACCAGTACCAACAAAAACGATAAAAAAATGCATGGCAGGTAACAAAATATTTCTGCTAAGATATTGCTACCTTGATGTATAGTGTGTAATTTATTTAAAAAAAATGTGATCACAAAATTAGAAACATCTCAGCAAATGTATATGCAATTTTGTAGTCAGTGAATTTTATTCTTCTACGTGTATTGCAGCTCTTAGGGTTGTATGACAAATAATTTCATCAAAAGCTGTTTTTGTCCCATAGAGATGTTTGCTGCATTTTCTGATTCCTGTGAACTGAATATTAGGCTCAGATTTTCAGCTTTGTCATGTGATGTTTGATGTCCCATTTATTCCACAATTAAATAAAAATTTTGATGCCTCTTGTTGTAGATGTGTTCTGTTCTCAAACAGAGAACAGAAAATTAAAATGAAGTAATGTGCTGAGTAACCTCAGGTTCCAGGTATCCTGAATTTCCAGCACAGATGACCCTGAAATGCTCAGTGCATGTTCCAGTGCTGGGGTCTTGCTCCATAATCCCTCAATCATACCTGGAAAAGTTGCCCACAGCTGCAGGGAGGTGCTGTGAGAACAGCAGCACAGCACCCTGCTCCTTGGGCTTTTGTGGCTAGATATCACTGCTGGTCAGGTCTGTCCCTAATGCAGCTCCTGCAGTCATTTGCCTGGAATTTGAAATTATTGCTATTTTATATGCTTTTTTGTTTGTTTTTTTAAAGGCATATTTAACTTTTGAGAAAATCCTGTACCTTGCCTCCTTTTCATATTAGGAATTTAAAAAGACACATTTCAGAACAGCATCTGGCTTTTTAAAACAGGTGTTTTTACTCAGGTATCTTAATGTATCTTTATTTATTTATGAAATTGAAACATGTGCTCTTCATTGCATTGAAACACAATCCCATATATAAACAGCATTTAACATTTATCTTTTTTAAATTTGAGATGAGCCTTACCTAAGATCTAAAAAACTATCCTTCTGAAATACTGAAAAGCTGGGTTTGGGAGGCTGTTGTTTTTATAATTTGCTTTTGTTTATTTTTTTTTTAAAGTATCACAGCTTAGCCTGATCAATCAATGGAATAACATTGGCCTGAGGCTTGAGGTCTGGATGAAAATCCTGTCTGCACAAGCTGTTCACTGGGCTCCAGTGTAGCAGTTACTTTCAGGGTTGCTCCAGTGACAATATTTTAATACAAGTTTCCTGGACATTTCTACTGACATTTCTGGGTTTAGTTGGAATAAAGTACTAGAGCTGTAACCAGAGTTAACAATTGTGTACTACAATATTTCAGTTAAATTGCAGGTTATTAAATAAAGCAAGCCAATTTCTGATCTTACTTAATGTACATTTCCAGTAATTCAGGATCTGATGTCAACAAAAAAAAATGGTTTCGATAGTGCAAAGAAGTAAAATAATCAGATTATCTTTCAGGAAATATATAGTGTTTATTTCAAAGTATTTTAATGTGGTGTAGAAGGATGTGCAGTTGGCAGGGTGGTGGTTTGGGTCAGATGGACAAATATTGTGTTTTTAGTGCAGCCTTTGGTCCTTGGCTGGGATGGGCTGGAGGAATCACTCCCTCGTGGCTGGGTGTGCTGTTCTCTGAGCTGGCTCCTCCTCAGGAGCTGTAGCCCCTCCTCTCTGAAATCATCTCATTCCTCTGAGCCTCTGAAGGCTTGGGTTTGTTCCTGCAGTGATCTCCCAGTGAGACCACCAGGGACAAGCACAACCTATAATCATGTTTTCTAAAAAATTAATTACTCACTATATCATCATCAAGAAAGCAGTGTCTCGGCAGAAATATTTTGTCATCTGCCATGCATTTTTTTTTACCATTTTTGTTGGTACTGGTTGAACAATTCCACTATGACAGCAAGGCCTAAACCAGGTTACTATGGGAAAACCCAAGAGCTGGCTTTGTGCCCTGCAAGTCTTTGCCTCCTTTTCCACCAGCTTTTTACCCCGTTCATGAGGCAGATCCCACCTGTTTCACACTCCGTGAAAGCCCAGAAAGGTTTTCCACTCGGGCAGGTCAGGTTCCACTTGTGCTGTGTTGGTGGTGCAGGAGCTGAAGCAGGATTGACACAGGTCCTGTGTGCACTCTCTGACATGTGGAATTTAGTTCAGCTGGGCGATGAATCTTACTCTGCACAGTCTGGACCACAGAAATATCTGTGCACAATGGTTCAGAGCTTCAAAGAGGGAGTCCTTAAACGTGGGTGGAGCTTGAAGGATGGGAGAGCCCCCTGTGTCTCCATGGGCTGTGAACTCACCCATTGCCAATGGCCCTGTTTTACTGCTGATGATGGATGTCAAGGGAGCATTTAGCAACAGCAGTAGGTATATGGGCTGCCTGAGCCTGATTCTCCTGTTCTGGGTCCCTTTGAGAGCTCTGGCATTAATACTGCTGCTGTCTCTGAACTGGCCATGGAGAAAAAAACCCAACAGTGTCATTTGCCAAAAAACAGCTCAGCCAACCCAGAGGTTTCTTCATCCTGGGTTATAGTGACAAAAACCTCCAAAGAAGTTCCATCAGTTCTAACCAGGGGTTGAATGGAGCAGTGGAAAGAGCTGTGGAAAGGAAAACTGTTGCATTTTGCTGCTGTTGAACTTGTGATCAAACAAAGCAGCACGCACAGGGAATCCCAAACAGACTGGTGGAGGCCAGGAGCTGACCCATTACATGAAATTTCTCCTGCTTTAAACCTAGATTATCTCAGGAAGCTGTGTCACATGTACCTGTACTTCTACAGTGGGTCACCAAGTGTTTTTTTTCACATGAACTATGCTGAGCATTCAGCAAATAATATGATTTGTGAATAAAGGTAAAGGCAGGTAAGATGCAGCAGTGTGGTAATATTGTCCAAATGCATTGATGTGAATTTTTACATTCCACACCACCCTTGGCTTCAGAGTAATAGTTTAGCTGGATTCTTGCTGGGGATGTCAGTCCAGCTGCGTCTGCTTCTAAGATCTGAGCCCTACCTTCATTTGGGTGTGCCATTGCATTGTGAAAGTTTATACTTCAGATTAGTTTACACATCTGTGAGTTACATATCAAGAAAAAATAAAACATTGTCTTTAAAAGACTCAGTGAACAACAACAACAAAAAAAAATCTAAGTGAAAAAGGTTTTCCTTAACATTTATCCTCTAAATACTGTCTGGCTACTAAGGCAAAACATGATTTTTCTCAGTTCTCTGTTCTAAACAATTTTTTCTTACTTTTTCCTTCTGAGAAGTGACAGTTACTGAATTTACTGAAAAACCAGGCCATTCTCAGCTATTTATTTTTCTAAACCACACCTTTAGCAGCAGTGTCCTACAGTGTGTTCTGCCCGCAGTTTGCATGAATTTGTTGTTCATCCTAAATGAAACTAAGATAGGACAAATATATTTGGAGAGCTTGGTCTCCCCCAGTTCATTGTGTTGCCTTTCTACAACGGAATTTTGGCCTTGTTTTCTACTCAGAAGTGCTGTCCTCAGCTTCAGCACAGTTTGGTTTACAGTGAATATTCACTGATAGGAGAACATCTGGCATATCCAAGTGTGCAGGGATGATCAAAGTGCAAGATGGAGCAGGATGTTCCTCTCAACATTTCAGCACAAAGGAGCAGAGCCAGTGGCTTCCTCACTTACAAAGATGCCAATTTTGAGTCTTCATTGAGATCCTTCCTGGAGTGTGTGTGAGTCTGGTTTGTGAACACCAGTCCAGTTCAAAGCTGGTCAAGCAAAACATCCCTGATCCCCTTTGTTACAAATGAATGCTGAACTCAGGGGTTCATTCAATCCTAAAAACCATAATTCTCAAAAAAAGGCTGCTCTGCAGCTCTGTGGAACTTGCATTGTACCCAGACAAATGCTGGAACAAATCTGAAGAGTGTGGATCCTTGCAGGAAGCACTGGGTTCAGCAAACACCAGTGCTGGTGAATTCATCTGTGGTGCAGACACAGGGAGAAACAGAGACCAAATGTGCATAGCCATGGAGTTCTCCCCATGAGGGTGCCCTGTGGAGCCCAGCTCAGGCAGGATTTGGGAACACCTTTGTGGGGTGGTCCCAGGAAGGAGCAGTTCAGTCACCAGTCAGTGAGAGGAGTGGGTGAGAATCTGCTGTTCCTCAGAAAAAACAGGGCTTGGTCAGAGGGAAGTGCTGAGTGTGGCTGGTGAGTTCTGACTCAGGCGAGGCTTGGTGGGGAGCTGAGGTACAGCAGCTGCTGCTTTACAGTGTCCCCAGAGAGCTTGTCCCCAGTGTCCCCAGCTGGTCTGGCAAGAGGACTCCAATTCACACTTGGATTATGAAAATATTTTTCAAATCACACCCCCCTTTCATTGGAATTTGCTTCAATCTCACAAAATGTAATTTCTGTCTTAAATTCCCCGAGTTTCACAATAACAAAATGGTGACTTTTTGGAAGCTTTCAGCTTTGACTGCTGCATGGAAGAATTTAAGAATGTTAGTTACAAAGCTTCAAATATTAAATTATGAATTAAACAAACCTCTCTGTGGTTTATGAAATTGCTGTTGGTTCATGACTTGAATAGTTTGAAGTGCTAAATGACGCTGCAAGAAACTGTGACTTTTATTCTGGTTGGTGTATTTAAAAACATAAACATTTATAAAAAGTTTTATTCCCATTTAGAAAACATTTTCTTCTTGTAAGTCCCCTGTAATACAACTTTTGATTCTGATGGATGTGGTTCCAGTCACTGATGTGTTGTTTTTTGTTTTTCAGTTATACCAGCAGAGTTGTTTCCAATGGACTGAAGGCACAAGTTAATAATCCAGAACTGAAAGTCAGAGGATTGGACCCACTCATCAACAATTTAATTGATAAACTTCAGCACTTTAATCAAGTAAGTAATTTTCCAAGGTTAAAAAGGTAACATCTCTAGCTGGTACTGCTCATCATATTTCAATCTTCCAGGACTATAGGCCTGACATAGTTGTGGTGTGGGTTTGTGCTAAAGGCAGCTGAAGATTCCATTGTCCCAGCTGGGTGCAGCGAGGCAGAATTCCCTGGGAGTTGATGAGGTTCCCTGGAGCCCACAACCCCAGGAGAGGGGGGAGCTCCTGCTCCCTACAGTTCACACAGCCTGGGACTGCAGGCAGCCTGGGATGCTCCTGCCTTGGAGGGCTGTCCTTTGTGCAGCTTCCTGCTCCTCGTTGCTGGACTTACCAACAGATCAAAGCCACTGTGAACCTGTGAGGCTGTGACAGCCAAATTACAAATGCTGTAGTCAGGACAGAGGGTGCTCCAAGATGAATTCACCTTGCCCCTTGGAAAACATTTCTTTCACAGGCCCCTCAGCCCAAAAAGACAGCTAACCTTCAGGTTTATCAGAGCTGTGATTGACCTGTGACATCTGCCTGGGTCCCCCAGGTGAACTTGGCTGCTGCCATCCTACAGGGCTGAATGTGTGGCTCCCTGCTCCTGCCTGAGCCTAGCTCTGGGTGAGCCCAGCTCAGCTCTGTGTGAGCCTCACAGCTCTCTGTGAGCCCAGCCCAGCTCTCTGAGCTCCCCAGCAGCACCAGTCCAATCGAGCTGGAGCCAGCAGATTTAGCAGAGATTGATTTTCATTTAGGGCAGGCATGTTTTCCTGCCAGCTGCAGGAATGCTCACAGCAGAGGTGTTTGCACATCAGTCTGCTCCTCATCTTTCACCATTAAAGAGCAGTGGAGCGTGGGGATGCAAACAGTAGGAAAGCCACCCTGGTGGGTGGGCTGTGCAGGAAGAATAATCTGCACAGGTACCACTGAGGGAATTGCTCTCTCAGGATCTGGGAGGTTGTTGTGGCTGTGACTGCGAGTCAGGGATTCCTCTACTCACTCCTGGAAAAGTACAATTCTCCCTTACCACTCCTCAACCAAGGGTGGTAAATCCATAATCTAAGATGTAATTAGTGGCTTTTGTTAAATCTTGCTTGTCTCTAATACTCTGCTATTCTGAAGGCTGCAGTTTTGGGATTCTTTGTATCACACTGTTTGATTTAATTCACCATGGGGGATTACAACAACCACTCTGATGCAGTGCTTAATATTACACTGAAATAGGCATTATGTGGTCAGGTTGATGAAAAGGATAATTCATTATTTATCTGTCTTCATATGTTAATTTACTTTATAAATATTAGATATATGTAATAGTGCTCTGTAAACACTGGCAATAGGAAATAGTTAGAAATAGATTAAATCAAAAGTAGTTGTGTATTGGAAATTCTATTTCTTTGTCTGCTGTAGAAAAGTAAAAATCTGCCTGGTCTGAGCTGCATACCAATTTTCTTAAGTTGCATCCATTTTAAAAACAGTCTCAAAAACACTTTTTAGCCAGCAGAATAAAATCCAGCTCTTGGCCCTGTCTGTAAGTTGGAAGTGTTGCTTTCTGGAACTTGTAAAGGTTTTAGGAGAATATCTTCGTTAACTAAATGTAACTCCCATCAGATTGAGGTGCTTAGCAATAATAGATTCCAAGGGTGAAGGATTAAACAGAATACTGATTATTGCCCTAAGATGGTTTGTTCCTAAGTACTTAGAATAATATAAAATCCTTTGATCATAATTTTAGTAAGATTTCTTTGGAGATCAAAGCATCAAAGAAGTTGCTAAATATCTGAGGCTTTCACATACAACATCAAACACATGTAGCTGTTTTCTGCTTCTTGGATTTTTGTTTCAGTGGTGATATTATTATACAAATAAAAACTGACACTGGAAAGCCGATTAAATCAGGAGTTTAAAGTGTCATCAATAGTGTGTGTAGACTGTAGAGTTATGCAGAATGCCATCACTAATTTTATGGAAAAATTGATTTTTTTTCATAAGTATACATTTTAAAGGTGTTTTTTTAGTAATATATAGGGTGAAATTTAAACACAGCTCAAGTAAGGTGTTGTCTGTGTGTCTTCTGAAACACTTGACATTTACAGCACTGTCTGGAGCAGTAGTTGCACACAGAAGCAATCCCAGAGGGGCAGGAATCCTGTGGAGCAGAGAGCAAAGCCATGCTCACAATGTGCATCAGAGGTGGTTTGGGGAGTCTGGACCCCAGCAATCTCCTGCCTCTTAGATAATATTGCTAAACTATCCAGAAAAAAGCATATGCAGTAATTTCACGACTATAAGCCACACCCTTTTGACTAAAATTTTGGTCCAAACCTAGAAGCGCGCCTTATAGGCCGGTGCACCTTATATGATGGACAAAATTGCGAAATTTGCCAACACGGAAGTGCAAGCCATGAGCTGAGCTGCGAGTGGGGGCGAGACCCCCGTGGGGAGGGCAGAACTGGGCGGCCGCAGGCAGCCCCCCAGCCAGCAGGAGCTGCACAGGGAGGGAGGGAGCAGGCGGCCCCGAGCCGCCCTGAACCACTGCGAGCCATGGCGACCCTGAGCTACCCTGAACTACAGCAACCCCAGGGTGTGAGCTGTGGCCGCCCCAAACCGCGGCAGCCGCGAGCCACGGCTGCCCCAAGCCCCACCTCGCCAGCCGGGGGCGGGCGGGAGTGCTGGGCCCCGCGCACCGGGAGGGGACTTGGGGCTGCGTTTAAAGGCTACACCGATCTGTGAAAAATGTTTGCAAATTGAGCACCTGCCAGTTAATCCCACCATTGCGGGATTCCGTTACTCATTCGTTACTTTGTTGCATGCAGGGCGGATCTTCACTGAAAAAAAAAAAAAAAGTGCGCCTTATAGTCCAGTGAGCCTTATATATGGACAAAGTTCAGAAATTTGCCAACTCCCGGAGGCGCACCTTATAATCCGGTGCGCCTAATAGTCGTGAAATTACTGTATGAGGATAAGAGAAAGGTGTGATGAGCTTTTTAAAGGAGTAACATTTCTGTCTCAAGAAAATAAGCTCCAGCCTTGCTGCATGTCTCCCTTGGGAGCCTGGACCTGTTGGTTTCACTCTGTTCTGCAGAGGTGTTTGAAATCTGAATTGCTACTGCTGAATCACTTTGCTGAGGCTGGGGAGTGCTGTCAGCTACAGCCACGTTCAAATCAACAGGATTAATTTTCCTGAAAGATTTGCCTTGGCTCAGCAGTTCTTAACAATTTCTGGAGCAGATCTAATCTCTGCTGTCTGTGATGGTTTCTCTTCCACCTTCTTCTTCCCCTGCTGGAGCCCAGCTCTTCCTCATCTCTGAGCAGCCTCTGCCAGGCCAGCAGGGCTTGGCCACTGTGAGCAGGAGTGGCACTGACCAGGCAGAAGTGGCAAAAAATTGCCTCATTCAAATCCCAACCTGACTGGCCCTGCCCTTTCTTTGTTAGCTCCATATTAATGTCCCCAAAGGTAAAAGAACCAATAACTTCATTGACCCTAAATCCCATGGATGTGAACAAAACTCTTGTCCTGCTCCTGTTCTAGTTGGTGCATCCCGTCTCCAGCATGTTACAAATAATCTGTATGCAGGGCATCTTCCATTTCTGCTGTCATTTAGGCTGAAATGCCACTTTGTTGGAGATTACAGCAGCTCCTCATTTTTTTTCATCTGGGACTTAAATCCTCAGCACATAGTTGTTGTTTTTTATCCTAAAATGATTATGCAAATAGCAGGCTATTTTATATCCACTTGGCAAAGCTGGAAGTAAAGTGAAATTTAGAGAATATTATTCAACAATTACTGTTATTTGCAGCCCTGACAGATCAGTTGGTTGAAAGGTTTATTGTAGTGGCTGATTCACATATCAATAGAATTACTGAGCTACAATTTAAGGTAACTTTTAGTAATGCAAAAACAGATCAAGTGAAGTCCCAGGTTGATTAGGAAAAAGTAACAGAAATAACATCTTTTCCCCCCTCTTTTTGTGAATAGAACAAATGTGGAAGCACTACTGATGGTAAACAAAATAATCACACATTGCACCTTTTTTGAGTACTACTTCTTGCCACAAAAGCACACTTAAATGTTTTAATGTTTTTCTTCAGCTAATGCTTTTCACAGTTCAAACTGAACTGGTTCTAAGGCCAAGGTTGAAAACCCTCCAGGATCAATTGCACTGAAAAGAAATGAGAATGCTGTGAAAAGTGAAAAAGCAGTTACTGTATATTTATTAGCAGGGAGATACCAACACTCTCAAGGGATTGTAATATAATAAGTGTTATACAAGTTTTACGTATTTGGTTTTTGTCAGCCTAAATCTGCCTCTGACAGGTTCTGTGAATCGGTGTGTTTTGCTCTTGTCAGAGATGAATGCTTAGGGCATGGCTGTAGTTCAAGATAGTGCAATAACCCAGTGCAGAAAATGAGAGTAATGTCAAAGCAAATCTTCCTGAACGTGGACCCATGCATTTTATTTTTTTTCTTGTGCCAAAGTCTCATGGATCTGCCAGCTGAACTAAGAAATGCATGTAACTTAATTCTTTTCAGACTCCTATAGAGAGGATTCTGTTCTGGACTCTGTTAGAGTTCAAAGCAACAGCACTGAGATGTTTCATTCCAATAATATGAGCCAGCCATAATTTAATCTTGAAAGTGAATTTAATTGAGTTATACAATAGGGAATAATACAATAAATAATTTAAGTAGTACTTAATTTAAAAATGTGTATTTTTTTTTGGACATCTATAAAATTTATTACATTGTAGAGTTTTTATATGGGATATGAGTGGAGACAACTGGTTTGATTTTTAGCCAGAATTGTAGCTGACTTGGACTAGGATTCAGAATTTTCTGTTCTGCATTTCATCCAGTGAAAGCACAGAAGGAAAGGCATCACCTGAGACTGTTGCTTTCCTGCTTCCGTCCCCTGGCATTTCAGAGCCCCAGTAGCTTAGAGGTAACACTGCTTGTCCCCCACAGCCCTCCCCAGAGGACCCTGGCCCTGTCACAGAAAAGGGCATTTCCCTCTCCCAGCCAGCGAGAGCTGCTCAGGACACAGCAGAGGTGTCAGGTCTCCAGGTCAGCTTTGCCAGGCTCAGGGACAGAGATGGATTGTGCCTCAGCTTTTCTGCAGCTCAGGTAAAAGGCCTTTTTCATTGAAGCAAACACCTCTGCAGCTGTGCTGCTCCTTTTTGAATTCACCTCACTGGGAAGGCATTAACAGCCCTCACCACCTTTGTCTCCCAAAGCAAACAGCAGTGATAATTGAATTAATACCACAGTTACTGGCTGATTAATGAATAGCACCAAGACATGCACATACTACAAAAAAATACAGACACAATTAATGAAACCTGAAACAATTATGTTTAAGATCTTGTGAAGACCAGTAAAGACCAAATGAACTGTATTGTTTTGGGCTTTTTATTTCCTGCCCTGCTGTATAAAAATTGTTCAAATAAACTATCATCTCAGATTACTTCATCAGTTATACAAAATTTGTTTCTCATCCTATTTTTTAAAATATGTTCATCCTTATTAGATTAATGGGCAGTTTTTCTTCTCCCCTGCTAAGTCAAATGTCTTTGCTTCCCGATATAGATGCTGAATGTTCAGCTCTTAGATAAGTTATGATCTTTTATAATCCATATGCAATGAAGCAATTCATCCCAATGCGTGAAACAATCCAGTTCCTCAAAGACTGAGAATGATCTTTCTCTGTGTGGTCTCTTCTGTATGGTTTTCTGCTTCTTAGGAAATACATATATCTACATTTACATAAAAGCAGAGCAGCTGACAATGATTTAGTTTCTGACCCGTTCATCTGGAGATGTGGGATCTCCTCATTCAGGGCTGGGCAGATCCAGGCTGTGGGCAGTGGTTTTCTTCTCTCCAATCCTCTTAGATTTTCAATGTAGTTCGGAAGCTCTAACCTTGGTTCTGTTGTGGCACTAAAACTCCTGTCAAAGCCAGAAGTTTGTCCATGAATCAGAACAGGTGAGTTTTTCCTAGTCCTGTGCACTGAGAAAAACATCACTGGAACATTATTTTATAGGCAGCATATGTTAAAATTTGGTGCTGATTGAGATACATACCATCCCTGGCTGAAATCAGTGAACTTTTGCTGATCTGACAGCTGGAGGTTATTTGTTTGGTTTTGTTAAACATAGTGACTGAAGATATAATTAAATAATTTTAATTAGAATTGGGAAATTACCTTTTAGTACTAGAACCAGCAGTAGGATTTCAGTAGAAACAGTAATGTGAAATACTGGCTCCACTAAAGCAGAATTTTAAAACATGACAAATCTAGAGCTCAGTGTAATTCCAGCATATCTTATTATATGCAAGCAAATATGTAATGCTAAAATGGCCTTTTATTATTCATGTGTTGTGTCTCGGAGTGTGCTGTGCTATTTGTCTTGCATGCCTTCTCAGAAATTATTTGCCCAGATGGACCATTGTATGTGGGGGTTTTTTGCTCATTGTGGGAACTTAGTCTTAATAAATCAAAATCACATATTGAACCTCAGTAGTGACTTCAGCCAAGTGGTGGAGAGGACGGCAGAGCTACTGTTTCAATCTAGAACTGAGCCCCAAAGTATTTCACATTCAGAAGAACAGAGCTTGAAGAGTCTGAAAAAAAAAAAAATCAGTGTGAGGTCTGTCCCTTGGTGTGGGTGCCCAGTTCTTACAGCTGAGGGAAAGTTGAGCACTGAGAAGAGTTTGGGATGCTCTGGTGGAATTGCTGAGGAGAGGATGGTGGAAGGAGCTGCTGTGAGCACCAGGGCAAGGTGCAGTGAGCAGCCAAGGGCAGGAATTGTTACTGCACTGCCCTTGCTGGGGTCACAGAGGGGAGGACATATGGATCTGGCCTCTTCCTTTTGATGGGAATTGATTTTTTTAAAGGCAGAAAGTCAGCAGTCATCATTGAATTAATTAACTGAAATTACAAATTCTCTTGTATGTAAATACTTATTTTCTTCTTTATTTTTCTGATCACTCTAGTAATTCTGAGTTACATGCATTGTGGAAGTAATCATTATTAGAAGTGTGATCATGGTGTTTACTTTTGATCTAATTCCTGAGGTACAATAACATGCTTATTTTTGGAGGTGGTAAGTTGGAGGCATAATGGGAAAGGAAAGCAGAGATTTATGGGCTAATCATTGTTTTCTTTAGAGTAGAGTAAAGGTCTTCAAACAATTGATTGATCATTGTCCAAAAGCAAAACCAGAGTCATTTTCCTCTCTTTCTGTTCTGCCACTGAAGGGAGCAGCCAGGCAGAAAAAGCAGGGTAAGAGAATGAGAGTAAAGGCCATGTAAACCCCAGACTTGTTCTGTAAAGCCAAATGGAGCTGTACTGCTGCTGACAAGTGGATTGATGCTACTGAAGTATTCAGCCCCTTCCCAGCTACAGCAAACAACGTGGTTCCAGCAATAATTTGTGTTGTAGCACAACTTGATGAATCAGACCTGGGCTGGAAAAGCCCCAGCTCAGGTGTCCCTCTGAGAGCTTTCCCTTACCTGGGTGCCCTGTTTGGCTGCCCAGTGCCAGCCCCAAAGCTTCTGCTCCTGGACAGCACCTGCAGCCCTCAGATTTGGGTTATTTAACTGTGACAGCTTCATGTGAGATGTTTGCTACTTGTCTGCCCAGGCAAGCCCCCTTTAATGTGTCTCCTCAGCATAACTGCAGTGTGTGAAGAATTAAAACCTGTGCCTGTTCGGTGCCATGTGCGTTCATGGGATCAGTCATGTCCTTCTTGGACAGCAAAAGAAGAGCTAATGGTGGGTGTGAGGTGAGGTTGTCCAAACTTTGCAGTGTCATTGGGTGGGCTCTGAAAGAGAAAACAGGTTCATGAGCAAGGTAGAGGAATTCTTTCTCTACCCTGCTCTCCTGTCAGTGTCTATTGCCTTACACTTTGGAATTTAGAGACAAGGCTGAATGCTGGAGAGAGACTGTGCCAGGAAGAGCTTTTCTCTTCTACTTAGGGAAACATTCACTAACTACTAAACGGGAAGGACTAAAGGAAACAATCCTCTTGTTTCAGGCAGAACCAGTGCTGTGAAACAGCATTATTTATCACTTGAAAGAAATTCAGTCTTAAAATTGGCCTGTGTTGCTTCTGGCACTGTTTTGGTGTTGTGCACAGTACTTGTAAAAGTTTGAGTATAACATCTCACTCAGCCCTGAGCCAGGCTGAGAGGGGTTCACCAAACCCAGAATGGATCCTAGGTTATCAGACTCTCATTTTCCTCATCTCTTAATAAGTTCCTCTGCCAAGTTGGAATCAAAAAAGCAAGATGTGTGCAGGTGCATCAACCTAATAAGTGAAATCAAAACCCACCAGTTTGACACGATCCCTGTTCCTACTGCTCTTTCATCAAAAGCATGATGCAGTTCTGCAATGACCACAGCTCCTCGAGCTGCTTTTCATGGGATCCCCAAAATGAGGGCATCTCAGTGTTGTGGTGCTGAGCAGGATGGCTGGGCTGGGCTCCCCTGATGCAGAGAGGTGTCTCTGTCTGTGCTGCTCTGCCCTGAGGAGCTCTGAGCACACCTGGGAGGTTTGGGCCACCCTGACCCTGGGTCTCTGCTCAAGTGCAGCAATCCCTGCTTCTCCAGGGAACACTTCTCCATCAGCAGCATTAATTCTGCCTGGCTGCTATCCTGTTTTCCCCTTACAAAGCTTCATGCTGTACAGCCATATCACTAGTCAGAGTTCCCCCAGTGAGCTTCCCAGAGGCAGTCCCAGTTCCCCGCTGGTTCTCAGACACCAGAGTTACCTGCCAGCCTCACCTGCCTGCTGGCTGACACTAAGCACAAGAGAACCATCTAGCAGGGACTCTCACTTCTGTTTATGGCTTTGTTTCTTATTTTTGTCTCCTTGCTTTTGTGTCAAGACTTGGAGATTTGCAAAGAATTTGAATCCGGCTAATATGAAAAGGTTTAGAAGGAATTTTACAAACCCTACCACTCTTAATTTTCACCATTGGTTACTTTTAGGAGCATATAGATTAGTCTTTACCTTCCTTTTTTACTGGCCTTTCTTACCCATATTGTAATGTTTTTGTTTCTGAAAATTAGCCTCATTGGAGTCAATGTTGCAGTAATTGAGTTAGTTGCATTATTTAAAGGCCCCATGAACTGAGTGTATCAGCTGATTTCATTCTACTCCAGACAGTCTGTGCAGTTTGCTGCTAACTCAATTCAGCCCTGTGCAGGTACAAGTCCAGCACGTGGGCTCAGGAGGAAAACACAGCAAGGAATGTCTTTGGTCACAGTTTTCCATAAACAATGTTCTTGGGAATACTTGGGAATGGTAAAAATCAGACCTTCCTCAGCCTTGTGTGCAGGTCTGGGTCCAAGGCAGCATGGTGTGTGCTGCCTTACATGGTGCTTCATTGACAAAATGCAGAGACCCCCACAGAGCCCTGATGGGAATGGCTGTCATGTCACAGCCGGTGGAGATTAAAGGCTTTTTTTTTCAAAGTGCATTAGCAATGAATCTATTTTTAGATGCATATATTTTAATTTTGAGTCTTCTAGCATCTTGTACCAGCATTTACCAGACTGTAAAGTTACCACAGAGTAATAGATAATTTGAGATTGGAAGGGACAGTCTGGAGACAATTCAGCCTTCTGTTGAAAGCAGGGCTTTAGATTAGGTTATCCAGGGCCCTGTAAAACCAGGTCCTACATAATTCCAGAGGGAGAGATTCCATCTCTTCCCTGGTGCCCCTCTGCTTTGTGTTTGTTTGCTTGCTTATCTCTATGAAAATAAGTATATTGCTCTTAAATGCCTCACTTCTTCCTGTTTATTGTGTTCTCAGGGTCCAGCTTGAATTCAAGGACAATAAGTCTTGGGCACAGAATAGGCACTTTATACCTTTATACACTGAAATATGTTCTAGTGTATGAAGCAGGAGCATTTATGTGACTCAGAAGTGGGATACCTGGAAGTTCCTGCTTCCTATAGGAAAACATCCAAAGGAAATGACAGCCAAGGCAGACAGTATGTCTCCAGATCTTGTGTCAAGCAGATTCCTGTTGGGAGTTGGATTCCCAGCAGCCAGGTGGACATAAATAAATGGAGAGTACTGATTAAGCAGCAGCCACCTCATTTTCAGAGCACAGAATTTGCATAACCTGGCGGGTTGGAAGAAAATTTACTGTGCACATGGTGCTGGGAAAAGCCTGGGGTATTACAGCAAGGAGCCATTTGCTCATTATTTTGAATAGCAATGAGGTGTGTGTGCCACAGCTCTGGTGGGTTTGCAGACAGCTCTGCCTCCTGAGCACAGATGGGACTTCTACCTTAAATTGTGATTTCATGGTGGAAACTGCTGCTTAAAGAGTGGAGCTTTGTAGTCCTTAAAACATCCAGACCCTCAATTTCTCTGCCCTAACCACCTCAGACTTTGGCTGGCTGAAGTATCTGGCATTGCAAATATGATTTATTTACTGTGCACTGTTCAGTGGCACCTCCAATCTATCCTGTATGCATTTTAAATGAGATACTACATTTATTTCACTTGCCTTTTTCCTGTATCTGAAATGAGCCTGTGCCTCAGTGCAGTTATGTGGGAGTGGCTCGATTTGGAGCTGAGTATTCCCAGTCCCAGATGTGGATGAACTTGTCATGATGCAGAGCAGTGGCCCAGGACAGTACTGAGTCCCTTCAGCAGTGGGGAGCCTTGGTGGCACCGAGAGCCAAGTGAGAAATGAGAGGCAGTGAGTGACAGTGCCATGCCACGTGTAGGAATTGCAGAACTTCCATCACAGTTCCCTGCAGCTGGCCTGGGAGCTGTGCAGAGACCCCAGGCATCACTCTGGAGACAAGCCATGGTTTGGGGAGTCTGTAATTGTGTAAAACTCACACCCCAAAGGTCTGGGAGCTGCCAGTGCTCAGTGAGCAGGAACCTCTGTCAGACAGTGCAGGAGGTGCCTGCTGTGGTGCAGGGCAGCAGTGGAGCTCTCTGCCTCCTACAGCAGCTGAGAGCTCACAAGAAGTTAATACAGCAATCTGGGTGAGTGTTTGCTAAAGGTAACATTGGTCCAGTAAAGCAAACAAGACCCAGCATGTGTAACCCTGCTCCAGCCCAGAATCAATCTTTACCTGTGTCCCTACCTTTAAAGATGTAAATAATTCCACTGGCTGCTCACACGGTGTATAATTACAGCTGTATGCATGCTCAGATATAAGTGAGTTGCAGAGCCTGTAAGCCTTCTGGAGTTGAGCTCTTGGTGTATTTGTTGCCTTCTTTGAGAGGATAGATCAGAATCTTGAGGCTTTTGCTCCATTACCTTCTCCATTAACAATAAAGTGAATCCATCCAGGCTCACAGTAACCCTGCCAGCCCACTCTCCTTTGCCCCCCAGTTTCCTCCTCGTGTGCTCCTGCCCATGTGTTTGTGTGCCCAGCTCACAGGTGTGCAAACCCCAGAGACACCCCAGGGACAGGTAACAGGCTTGAATTGTGTAGAAGCAGCCACAATGTGTCCTCAGTCTTACACAGTTTGGACACATCTGAAGATGAATTTAGGTTGGCCTCTACATGATTTTAACGTGTGTAACTAAAAGGAAAAAAACCTGATATACACAATCTGTTATTTCCAACATTTAGAAAAGGCTTCTAGCTCTAATTTATTAATAATTCTGATATGGAAGGTTTTTTCTATGTGATGAAGACTTTTTCACAGTTATAAAAGTATGTCTTATAACTAATTGAAGTGAATTCAAGTGATAGTCAAGTTTGAACAGAGCTTTTAATAGCCAGAAGCAAATAACCAGAATGTAGCCTGCTGATAAGGAAGCACAGAGTGTTTTGAATGCTGCCATATGTCCAGACACAAGTGATCAGCCTTGCAAACAGAATCAGAAAGTGCTCAGCATTGTTTCAGTACTACATCTTGTTTGCTTTCAGGACCTATAAGAGGAGGCTCTCAGGGCAGTTTTTCAAAGTGACATGTTCATGGGAGTGAACTGGAGACAAACAATGTCATTATTGGCTAACATAATGAAATATGGCTCATGCTTCAACTGCAGGAAAATGACACTGAGCCATATTTGATGTGGCATTTGAAATAAGAGAATCTAATAATATCAAATGGGTTTCAGAAGGGTAAATGGAAAGCTTGATATTTGTCTTAGGCCTTATAATTGGGGCTGGATGAAGTCATAAAGGGGCCAGGGGCTGTGGTGAGCTGCAAGCACTTTGAACCCCTTGATGAAGCTGAGCATTTGTGCCAGTCCCTCAAATAAAAGTTTAATGTTAAAGAGCTGTGTTGCATGAAGTGCTGGTCTCAAGGGTAATTCTGAGTCATGCAACACCATACAGAAGTTCTAACTGAGGTGTATAAAATTAATCCCTTCAAGTATTAAAGTTCCATTTGGGACTTCAGTTAGTGTTTATGAAGCATATGAAGCAATACTATACTTCCTGATTATAAAGATTATTTCAGTTATTGGTTAAAAGATTTTTGAGGGTTTTTTTTTGTCTAGCTTTAATAATCACTTCCAAGCACAAATTGCACACCAGTAAGCAGCCATATAGAATACTTTCTGTATTGGTAATATGATATATTAACTAATAATCCAAACAAAATATAATAAATTGCTGTTTAATTCTGAGACGGTCAAGCAGAACTAAATATATTGCATTGCTTTGAAAACGTGAATCATTTCTTTTGGAAATAAGAAGTTTCTCTTTAGCTTCAAAGTGTAATGGTAAAAGCCAGAAAGTCATGAGTGCACATTCAGGAAATGGGATTAGCTGGTCATAAACTGTCTCAGGTCAGTGGCAGAGGAAAAGCACTTTACAATTTCAAAGGTAGCAAAAGCAAGGAAAGAAAAGTACTAAAGAGAATGAAGGAGAAATTATGACATGTAAAAGTCGATTAGAAGAGCTAAAATGGTGCAGTGTAAAACCTGTGACAGGTAGGGCCCAGGAAAATAAGTACCTTATTGAATAAGAAGGCAAAAAGTAGCTCTGTGCAACATTTCAATTCTAGTAAAGGCTTTGACATTTCTGGGCTGTGTTCTTTTAGGCAGGCCAAGCTGTCCTGCCTGTCTGCTCCTCCAGCAGCATTTGTTAGTGATGGAGCCCAGCCACATTCCCACAGCCAGTTTTAGCTGTGCAGGAGGTTTCTCTCCCTGCCCATTCCTCCTCTTTCTAGAGGTTTTGGGCTACACTGACACTTTAGCACATATGGCAGCTTGATTCCTGAGAAAAGATTCATGGAAGCAATGCCTGAGTGATGCTGCCTGAGCATGTGAAGGGGGCAGAGGACGCAGGGGCTTGTGTTCAGCTTGGGAATTCCTGTGTGCACTTTCAGCTGTGGCTCTGGCCTGGTGCTGTTCTGATTAACTGAGAACAGGTTTGTGTGTGGATGCTTTTTTTATCAGTTCAGGCAGGGAAAAAATTGAATGACTGTAATCTGGGGTGAGCTAAAATGGTTCCATATGAACTGTCAAGCTGGAGTTAAACTGGTGAGCTGGAGTTAAAGTGTGTGCAGTGGCTGTGCTGCCTGCTCTGAGGCTCTGGCAATTTCAGAGTTCATGTGATCAATGCTTCAGTCCTTCTGGCTGGTACACTGAGAACAAACAAGATCATTTGCTGGAACCTTGAATCCAAGGAAATTTTGGTCTGTGGAGAAAACCTGAAGAGACTGATTGCATCCCAGGGAAGATTTCAGCGATGTTTATATGGGGGATTATAAAGTATGTGAGAAGAGCAAGTCCGGAGTGGTCTCTGTTAATATCGTGGGTGTGGGTCTCAGAGAATGTTCCCAGGGGGATCTGGAGCAAAAATGGCTGTGGACAGACTGCAGAGGACAAGAGAAGGCACCAGTTCTCTTCTCTCTCATTTTTTCTCTCTCCCTTCTCAATCCCTGCTGTAAATGAAATGTTTAATTTTGCCCGTGGTAAGTGGGTGACAGGAGCAGGGTAGAGCAGAAGCCCCACGTGTGTGAAGCAGCCCATCTGCCTGTGGGGGTGTGGGGGAGCCTTGGACATGCTTCTCCAGGGAATAGTCAAGTGGGTGGAGGATGTATTTGGGGGATGTGGCAATTCACTGCAGACCTCAGAATTCAGGTCAGTCTCAGCATCCCCTCTGTTTTGGTTTTATCAACCATTCTAAGAGGTCGATAATATTAATTTAGCAAAGCTAGAGCCTCAGTGCCTGTCAGAGTGAGAGCAGTAAGAGGGAGATTTAGCAAATTCACAGTCAGTCCCTGGCTTCTGCCTTGGATTTGGGTCAAACCCTTGACAACCACAGCTACAAGCCCATCACAGTTACATTGCTGCACTTAAATCAGCCAAGTTTCACCCACCATTTTGGAAGCCCCATAGGAGAAGTGGGAGAAGGCAGGGTTAGTCTGGCTCCCGAAGAAAAAAGTGGCATTGATTTCTTAAAGAACACAGAATCCTTAAAATTCAAATGTGCTGTGTTTTAGTTTTCCAGTCTAGGAGTAAACACAAAATAGCAACATGAGTCCTGACAACATGAGGGACTGAGGAAGAATTTTGTCTTTTTCCTCTGAGTCCCTCCCTCACCACAGAGTGCTCATTAGCACCTGCAATTCTGCAGTGCCTGGTGGCAGCTCAGTCTGTGATTTGAGGATGCTGTTCCTCACTGTGGCTTCCTACGGAGATTTGGGTGAGACAGAAATCAGATGAAATGTCTCCAACAGCTTGAACAGGCTTCCATCATATCTGGACTTTGTGGCTTTCAGAGAGCTGTCAGCTCTAATCTGCTGGGTTGGCATCTGTGGATGTGTGTATATGGATGGAAATAGTTTTGAGCATCACAGATTGAAAACAGCAGAATCAAAAGCTGCTTGCTCAGCTGGATGCTCCCATGCCACTGCAAACTTTGTCAGTAGGTGCTTACCTGTGGCTGTCACATTGACAGGATATTTTTTCCCTCTGTCTCTGAAAAAAGACAAGTGGCTGGTAATCCACAAAATACCTTTTTCTATCTGCTGTGCTTATTTCCTACTCAGAGGGTTCAGACTGGACAGCAACATCTCCCACTGTGAATCCTCCAGGCCCACTGCAGTTCCATGGTTGGTACTTGATCCTTAAAAAGCATCTTATCCCTTCCACCCTGCCCTTTGCTCATCTTCACCTGTAGTTTATTTATTTATTGCCGCCTTGGGGTGGTACCTAGAACAGAGGCTGGACAAGGTTAAGAAAATAAAGTGGGGATTTATTAAAGGCCTTCAGTAGATACACCTGGGGCAGTCAGAAACCTCAGAGGCTACACCCAAAATGGACAATGGTCCTGAGATTTACAGACAGATCTAAGTTTGGTCCACTTGCATATCAGGGGTTAATCCTCCAATTACAGCTTCAGGTAATGAAGTCATTTACCCCCAGTTTGCTCCCCCCAATTCACTTTTATTTGTACTTTTCTGAGGCACCTGTATGGTGTCCTTGGCTCTCAACCCCAGAGGGATTGTTTTGTCTGAGCAAAATGTGAAGACACTAGCTCACACTCTGTTTGGAGTTTGGAGTTATACACTAATGCAGTACAGGATTTGAAAAACATAAAGGCTAAAATCCTAAGGCATATAACTATTGTTTCAATAAGTATTATTTCAAATTCTAGGCAAGACAACACCCTCTCTTTAGGGTTTCTAAGCTCACTTAGTGTTTAGGGTGGGTGTCACTTTTTGGAGCTCTGATGTGAAACAAAAGTCTAGGCAGCATCTGACGGCATTGCTCAGGTTTGTTTGTTGTCAGGGTATTGTAGCTCCTGACTGAGGCACAGGTCACAAATGCCTATTCATGTTTTCAGACAAAGACTTGACTTCCCAAATCTAAATTCCATGCTTATGTAAAACTACATCTGTAGGGGCCACAGGACAGTGGCAGACAGGTTTTGGCTCAAAGCTGCCCTTTGTGCATGGACTAGGAAAGGGCAAATCCCTCCAGCTCCTCCAAAGCAGCAGCTGAGCTCTGGGTGTTTCTTCGTGGATACTCTTGAATTGATAAACCAAGTGTTTGCACATCCCCATAGAAAGACCCAGTATAATCAATCTAATGGCCTTTTAACACAATTTAGTGGATATTTCAATCTACAAGCAAGAATTTATGTTGTTGAGTGTTTTGGGATGCCAAGTTTCTACACACTTCTGTAACTTTACACTTTTACCCTTAAAAATATCACCTTTACAAGGGTGCAGATCTGAAAAGGAATTTCTGTCCTTGAGATCTAACTTTTTCATGTCTTTTGGGAGTTTTTTAGACACATTTATTGTTCTGGATTCTTTTAATTAAAAACGTGTTGAGGGCTGCCCATTAATTCTTTGCTATTCTCTGTAGGCCTGCCCTATCCAATATTCACTGTGCAGTAAGATTGTACTATTTAAATTCAGATCTGTGCAGCTTCCCTGGAGCTGGTTCCTCTCCAAAAAACGAGAATTATGTGGCTAATTTTTGTGTGGTATCTTTAAATAGAGGCATCTTGCAGCTCATTATTTGCTTTGAAGATAAAGGTTCCCTTCCATCTCTCCTCAGATTGTAAGGATATAACTTCAGGCAAACGAGTGTCTTTCAAGAAGTTGGGTGGTTAGGTTGTTTTGTTGGGTTTTTTTTCCTCTCACCATTGCAGAAAAAGTTGAATTGTTGTTGCTGTTAGAAAGCAGATAATCTTCTATAGTTGCAAGTGCTTTGTGTTCTTTTAATAACAACTGCAAAAGCTGGAAAGAGGGGAAATGGTTGCAGCAGAAATAACAGGGAAAGTTCACTGGTC
Organism: Turdus rufiventris; assembly: GCA_013186435.1. NCBI lineage: Eukaryota > Metazoa > Chordata > Aves > Passeriformes > Turdidae > Turdus > Turdus rufiventris. Next base: position 259,155 of record PYHW01010122.1, on the reverse strand, counting down.
CAAATGCTGCTCCCATGGCATTTCCACGTGTCAGAAGCTCGAGTGTTTCTTCTGGAAGCCAGGGCAAAGGCCTGGGAAGGGTTTGCAGCAGCTGCCCAGACTGCAGCAGAGCTTTGGGGACCTTCCCTTGACTCCTTGGCATGCCTTGGGAGCAGTGGGAGAAGTGCAGGCGTTGCAGTTTGTGCCCTCCATGGGGCTGGCAGCCCTGCTCAGGGTACATCAGCTTGGTGCATTGCTCATCCTCCCAGAAACTCTTGAACCTGTCAGTCATTTCAACCACTGTTTTAGCCTCAGAAAAATAAACTGAGAGCACAGAAGTTCAAGAATAGGTGTTTGGAGATTGAGATCCCGCTCATGCCCCACTGGCAGAAAGGCTGAAAGGCTGGGCTGTGCTCTGTGTCCCAAAGAATCCACTCTAAGGAGAAGGAATGAGAAGGT
>PYHW01010122.1:222496-240491 GCA_013186435.1 Turdus rufiventris | reverse complement strand
CACTAAAGAATTGCAGGATTACCAATAGGTGAAAAATAGAAAAGTTAAAATCCTAAGGTATCAGTGCACTGCTGTGCCAGATGTGCCCACTGGGAGCTGTGGCCATGGGAAGACTCAGGAGAGCAGCAATGTGACAGGCATAGGTGCTCATGTTCACCTGGAGCTTTCCAAGAGATCTTTGTTAAAACCTTATTGGAGGTGCTGGGCTCCAACCAGGTCCCTCATGGCTCTCAGCTCTACCCATGTGCAATCCATCCTGGTCCTCAGAGGGCCAGAGTGGGGAGGAATCCCTCACACAGACAGTGCTGGAGAGCAGTGGGGCAGTGAGGAGAAGGAGGAGGAGGAGGCAGGCTGGCCACAGGCTCCTCAGGTCCTGCTGAGGCTGTCACCCCCCTGGGCTGGCCACGTCCCACAGTGCTCAGCACCAGCTGCAGTTCAGCTCCTCAGACAGGGAGTCAGTGAATATCTTTGCCTGTTGTCACCAGGATGATGAACACACAGTGCCTGAAGGGGCCCAGAGCAGTGTCAGCTTTGTGGCACCATCAGGAGCAGGATCCTGGGGTTCATCCTGGGCTGGATGAACTCCTCTCTCAACCTGTAGGGCCATTTTTCTGGCATACTGATCATTTTGATCCCAAGCCAGCTCTCCAGCAGTTCACTCTGGCTCTGAGGACTTGTAGTACATTATCATACACTTTGAAATTCATGCAGGAAAGATGTGATACTGCAAGTATAAATCAGGAGGTGATAATTCTCTTTTGGAAGGTCACGTTGTGTGGGGCTGTGCTTTGTGTTCAGGAAGTTGTTTGGTGTGTTTATTATTTTATGAAGAGCAGATGTTGTTTATCTCCTTTTTGTGCTTGACACCTCCAAGATTCAAAACGTTTTGTTTTTTTTAATTTTTCTATGTGGGACAAAACCTAGCCCTGCAGAGGTGGCCTTGCACTGCCAGACAGTGATGTGGGGTTTGTCAGGGGGAGGTTTTGCAGCTGTGCCTGTGCAGTTCCCAATTTTCCTGATCCAGCCCTTCCTTGTGCAGGGGTGCAGAGGGCAGAGAGGTCCTGGTGAACCTTGGTGTGAATGGGAGCAGAGTACAAGGTCTGGACTGTGGCACTCAGGGTGGACATGGCCAAGGTTGCTGGTGTGACCCTGGGCTTGTGGAAGGAAGGGGAGATGAGAGGAAATTGAGACATGGGGGCAAGGTCCAGTGAAACTGCATTGTCTGAGATGGAAAAAATCCTCTCTGCCAGGGCACTGGTGACCTAGACAAATTGCAGGAGGTCAGCTGCTCTCAGATGGGTGCAGGGGACAGTGGTGACCTGCACCTCCCTGCCTGCTGCATGACTGGGCATGGATAAACCACCACATGCAAAGATTAATGCTGCAATAAGAAAGCTAATGCTTCTGTAGGTAATTCACACCAGCCATAATGTGTCTGCTGCTTTGTGTGTCCCCTGAGAGCATTCCCTCCTTAGCACCAGCTTTTTTATTTTCTGATTAATTCTCTTACCTGTCCATACTATATGGTATGGGCACATTTTTGGACAAGTATTCACAATACGTTTCAGAATTGCTTAAGAGCTTAACTAAATCCTCTGAGTTCTGTGCACAGCCAGTGGTGAAATAATCTGCTTAATTGCGTAAATAAATAAAGCAGAAGTTTGGTTTAAAGATGAAGAATGTAAATTATAGGAAACAGTAGATATGTCTGCCCATCTCTTTCTTTTCAGTGGGTTCTTGCTTCCCCCTCAGCTGTCTGTGATGATGATATTTGCTCTGGTATGGCTCAAAGTCCAAGTTGATGTCATCCATTTTGATCATTAGGCCTTGTCCAGTGCCCTGCCCAGTGAGATCACATTAGTGAGGAGTGAGAGTGGGAGTTGTTACCACATTTTATTGGTCAGGTCTGCATTTCTTAGTTGCTTCCAAGACTGTGGTGTCCACAGTCCTAACAGTGAGGATGGGATCTGAGGACAGTTCTGTCTTCACTCACCTAAACCTGCGCTATGATCATTAGAGAACTTGGCATTTGGTAAACATAGATGTCCTGCTTCAGGGTAGGAGTCTTTCTTGAGGATAAACGCTTCAATTTTGGCAAAACCACTGACAGCAGAGAGTTGTGGACAGAAGCCTGATGTGGCAGAGACACATCTGTAATGCTCCTTCCATAATGACACTCAAGCTTTGGGGAACAGTTTGCTGAAAATGAGGTGGCATTGCTGTGGTGTTTGCCTGACATTCCTGGCTGATTAAAGCTTAGGAAAACCAGGGAAAGAGTTTTTAGCCATAATGGGAATGTGCTGCCCAAATGTTAGCAAGAGCCCCAGCAGGAACTTAGAAGGATTCCAGTAGATGTAGACAGTAAGTTGTGCTCCTTTATGTTTTTATGGAGACGTCACTTTGCATACAGAATGATCTTCTTCACATGCATTTCACTGGTTGTCATATTAATTTATTCTGGAGAAGCTGGAACTAACAAGGAAACCATGTCTGAATGTGTTGCTAGAAGACATCAGTTGCCTTTGATGGAAAAAACTGAGTTAAACATAGTGTGCTAAACTGTGAGAAACAAATGTGACGTCTCCAGAGGAGTGAATGGTTTCCATTAAGCTTGCTAAATCTGTCTTTCTCAGAATACCCAATATAACCTCATACACTCTTGATTTTAACAGGCTTTATTACACTGCACCTCAACTACATAAATATAAAGCTAAAATATCTAAAATATTTAACAGATGTGGAACAGTAGAGAGAGACCTCTATGGCATACAGTATGGGATTGGTCCAAATTAAATAGTGATCATGGACCATTAAATATTAAGCTCTGTTCTAGAGGTAGATCATTATTCCTCACCTTCCATTGGCAGCTCTGGCACTTAAACGAGAAATGAAAAAACTCTTGACTAATATGGTCTGTGAAAATGAGTAGCCTGAGAATGGTCAGTTCTGATCTTGCAGGCTGCACTCACTTCCAAAGAGTTAAACAAGATAAATCATGCTCCCATTATCAGGTACAACACAGTTTAGAAGACACTGTGCAAAGGGAGTTGAAGTACAAAAAAAGTTAACCAAGGCAGCAACTCCAGAACATCACCCTGAGTTCTTCCACTTTTTCATAGCTGAATAAAGGGTGTTAGAGCAGATGTGAGAAGCAAACTGCAGTGATGGAGGCTTTGCAGGCTGCGAGAGGAGGCAGAATAAAGTGTGTGAGATCAGGTAAAGGGGGAAGAAATAACCCCAGAGTGGTGGGAGAAGGGAATGGAGACATTTGCTTGTGGGAGCGCAGCAAGGATGGGGTGAATGTGTGAGGAGAAACCCTGGGTGTTTATCTGGGGTATGTATTAGTCATCAGAAGGGTGTGGGAGAAATATAACAGGGAGAAGGAAGACTTCATTAAAATTACACCAAAATGTAGTTGCTTCAGCAGTTTCCCCTTCTTACAAGTGAGCAGTGGCTTGGTGTGCTCTGCACTGGCTGTTTTAAGTGTTAGATTACTGTGGAGATAATATAGGCACCATTTATTATTAATATAAAATCAACATTTATGAAAGTTTTCTGGTCTATTGGTAGTCCCACCCATGTTGTGATACAAATTCCCATTTTTGATAGAATACTAAGAAGAATCAGGGGGTATAATCAACTATTGCTGCATGTTTCCTTGTATCAAGACCATTTAGAGACATCTTAAAAATGGGAACTTCTGAAAGAGACCACTAATGTAAAACATCCACTGTAGATCCAAAGAAAGGATATAGAAAACATATGGATGTAGCCCATAGTAACAGTTTATTTGGAAGTAATAAACTGCCTTTTTCTAGAAAGCATTAGAGTAGAGGATCTGTTGAAAGAAAACTCCTGGGCTTCTGGCTAATGAACAGAAGAGAGATAAACCAAACAAAATAGTAAAACACCACCTTACAATATTTTATCAACCATCATCATAACTATTTTCATTCTTGTGTTAATACTCATTCTTTCATTTCCTATTCTTAAACATTTAAGTATCAGTGGCTGTAATATCTGACAGAAGACAAAACATTTCTTCATTACAAAGACAAAGAATAGCTGATGAGCAAAGCACACACCGTGCTGAACACCCTCACAAACAGATCTGTGAGGCACAGCAGATTGCAGCAATTAAAAAGCCTCTCAGGCCCTTCAAAACACAGATACCTCAGCTGTGTGCTTCACATTAATCCAACCTCCTTGAAGATAAAATTTGACAAGAAGGTGCTTCATTATGGTTCCCTATTGCCATCTCTTTTAACAAAGACCAGCTGAAATGAGTAACAGTCAGGACACCATGCATTTAAATAATCACAACAAAACTTGCAATATGTGTTGTCATGGTATAAGTGGTATAACTCCTCATTACCTGGAGTGTAGTGTGTCAAATGAAAGGGATAAGAGGAAACATGGTTTATAAAAATGGGCACAATTAAGCACCATTCTCCTTACTAAAATTGCACTTACTTGTCTGATGTATACATACATTGCAGTGCAGAGTTGGTGAGATCAGATTTGAAAGAAAAATCCAGCATAGAAAAGAGAACAGGAAAAAACTGCTTATCATCTGTACAGCAATAAAAGAACAAAAAGCAGGGGGGATATCCTTTTAATTACATGCCAGTAATAAATMCAAAAGAGTAGGCAGTCCCTGCAGAGCCTGCAAATACAGGGGGCCAGGTGAAGCTCTGGGGAGGGAGGCAGAGAGCACAGCAGAGCTTTGTGGTGGAGGGGATCTTAACACAATTGCCACCGTGGCTTTTTGCCCACTTTGCTCCATGGAAAGGCTTGTAGCACCATTCTCTTTGTGTCCTGTGAGTGCTGGTGGCTGTGGCTCTGTGTTGAGCCCTGTGACAGCACGGCAAGGGCTGAAGACAGAGGAGGGAAAATTTCTGAGGATGACCTTGATTGAAGTCAGAGAGCAGGCTTTGATTTGGTAGTAATGAGAGTAATGGGAATGAAGAGCCCTGGGCTGGCCCATAACTTGGGCAGGCAGGGAGGAGAAGGGAGGCAGCATTAGTGCTGCTGAGCCTTTGCAGCTGCCTCCCATTTCCCTGCGGGTGTTGCTCCCGCAGTTGTAATCACAGCTATCACTGCCAGCCCTACCTGCCTGACAGCAAGAGCCATGGCTTGGCTTTGAAGTGAAACTAAAGATAGATTCCTTCTTTTTCATCTCTAATTTGGATCAAATGACCAAATACACAGCGGGGTTCTTGCTATACTTCATGTTACGTTTCAGCAACTAAATATAGCTGTATTACCTCAGGAATACTTGAAAGACCCAGACCAAACAACTCCCCCAGATCCAGTAGTGGTGCTGGGGTTCTCTGGGGACTGCTGCTCCTTCCCAGCTGGGTTACAGCCAGCACTGGTTTGTGTGGCTGCTGCCAGAGCAGTCAGGGCTCAGCACAGCCCTGCCTGAGCTCTAGGGAAGGAGAGGAAGCCACATCACCAGAAGGGGAAATTCTTCAGTCTCTCTATGCCATCTCTGCCCTGTGTGTTGTGATTCTTGGTTAGGAAGATGCCCAAGGCAGAATCAAGGCTCAGTAATGTGATTGCTCAGGCATCAGGTGAGAAGACAAGGGCACAGGATTCTGTCTTTGTTTGCTTGGATCCTTTTTGTCATCACAGACAACCCTTCCTCCCAGAGCTGCGTGTGAACACACCAGCCCTGTGGGGTCAGAGGCTGCAGTGAGCTGGTGCAGGTGACAGAGCCACAGCTCTTCACTGCAGTGAGTGCCTTCCAGGAAGGAAGATGGACAGGCTCAGTCTTTGCTGTCACTTCTGAAATCTGGGACCTCTGACCCTTGCCTTTTGTTTGGGAGCACCAGCTTATCCAGGGGTGTGTTTCCTAGTGCTTCTGCCATCTCAGTTCAGTGGGAGCAAAGCAGGACATTGGGACAGAGCCAGCACTTGGTACAATCATACCTCTCACTCAGAGGCCAGGGCTGGCAGGGCAGGTACCCCCCATGGGTATCTCAGCCATCCTAGAGCCATCTTACCTTGAATAACATAGCTGTCCATGAAAATGGGTGAGCTTTTCCACCCACATTTCTCCCCTGGAGCACTGCATTGCTGACAAGCTCACCTGGGAGCTCCCAGACTGGGGAAATTTGCTGGTGGTGAGATCCATGGGGTTGATTCCTCCTTGTGTCCACTGAGAATCCCTGCAGAAAGGAGGATTCTGAGTGCTGCAAAAGCTGTGAGGGGGCACAGTGAAAAGGCAGGGCAGCCTTGTTCTCCAGAGGTCTGAGGCAGGGAGGGAAGAGACAGGTGGGAGGATTGAGGGGTCCTCTCAGCCTTCAGTGTCCAGAGGAAGAAGAGCTTCCACATGTAAAACCTGATGATGCATTCAAACAGAAGTGACCAAGAACCCTCCTGCTCAGCTGAATGATGACTGCATTTAGGCAGGAAAGAGGATGCTGTTCCATGAGAAGGCAAAAATGAGAGGGGTGGGTCACAAGTAAGCAGCGAAGAGGAACTGGCAAGAAAGGTGAAATGCAAATTAAATGGAGAGCAGCTTGCTGAGAAGGGGAAAACAAGATCAGTAGCATGTTTTGTTTTTCACTGACTGTCTTACACTGGTGGTTCTCAGGTCATTTACCTGGATTTTCATCTATTCCAAACTAGTTTTAACAATTACAGAAGCCAGCTCCACTCCAAAAACCTCGCTTGTCTTTAGCAGAGCTGACATATTTTCTTTGCTCCTTTTGAACCCTGCTTGAAATTTAGGTGAGGTCTGTAGAGCTGTACAAGAGCAGAATCTAATTTACACCCATCAATGGAGAAAATAGAGTGATTGTTTCAATTAAATAAGTAAGTAAATTTCTGGTGAAATAAAAAATGGAATGGAGAAATTCAGAAATCTCAGAAGATGCATCAGTGAAAATTATTCTGTTTGGTTAAGTGGGAGTTTAGTCACTTGTCAAGAAAACATTCTGAATTAATAAGTGTAAAACAGAAGTGTAAAACATCAGGATAATGGTGGTTGTTTGGATGTGCTGAAATGGCTTAAATGAGTCCTGCAGTAAAGTGCTGGTAGCACAAGTCTTCAGCCCTGTTCTGAACATTCCTGTTCTCTCCCAGGAAATATCAGTTCCTTTATATAGTGTGAATGAGAGATAAAGAGAGACTTTCAAAGCCACTTTACATCCCTGGTAAATGTGGGCCAGTTCCCAGCTCTGAATTACAGGATATCCAGCATAGGAGAATGCAGTTATCAATTTCCCCAGTGCACCACGAGAGAGCTTTTGATCTTTGTGATCAGATTATCTTGTTAGTGGCTCTCAAAAGGCAGTAGGAGCAGATGATATTCCATGAAGACCGATGCACTGACCTTTTTCCACTTACTGTGCCTGTTCTGAGCCTGAGCAGAATTCAAACCTGGGAGGGGAAAAGCAAAGCTGCATCAGACAAAGAACTCTTCCTGCTCTCCAGAAATGTCACTGCTGATCTGCCCAGGGCAGTGGGTTGTTGCCCTCACATTGTGTTTTAACCTGGTTTCATAAACAAACACAGCTTATGGAATGTGCTCTGCTGCTTCCCTGCCTCTCAGCCTTGCCACTCCTGCTGCATCTTTTTTACTCTTCAGCCAATTTTAACCAAATTTAGCAGATCCTGAGTTCTGTGAGGAGAGAGACTCACTTGTAAAAACCCAATGCTGTGAACTCAGTCTTTGTGACAGCACAGAACCTCCATGGAAGCCATCCATGGAAAGCTGTAGGAAAAACCATACGAAAAAAGCTCCAGTGGCAGCTGCTGCTTGCAGAAGTATATTTTCTTCCCTCTTCCCTTTTTAAATAAAAATGATTTAGCAAAAGCATTCAATCATGTCCTCAGATGTTACCATGAAACCGTGGGAGTACAACATCTGGAGAGTCTTTTCTTCTGTCAGACTTATGCAACATGAAATGCATTTGTCTGTTCTGTTACAACACCATGCTTTCCCAAACAGAAAAATCTGGGCTGGCCCTTCATGTAGAATAAACTGGAGCAGCTCCACAGAATTCAGTTTGCTGATTCATAGCAGCAAAGGCTCCAATCCTTTATTTTCTCTTTCTTTTACTGTACATGTGGCACTTTCTAAATAATACAATATATTTATGATAGTCAAGATTTCAGAGAAGTGTGGTGGCCCTGAGACAGTGGGATTATTTTTATATGTGGCTTTGGGTTGCAATGTCATTAAAGCTGGTTAGCTTATATAATGAATAATTGGAAATGTAGCTCCCAATATTGATACATGCTAAATGACAAACATCATTACCCATCTTCTTCCCATACTTTCTATACTTCATTCCTTCTTGTATTTTAGTGCTTTGTTGCTGTGATTTAGTGTGGAGGAGCCTGAGCAGATCCCTGCTTGTGTCGTGTTTTAACACAAAACGTCGGATCCGGAGCCTGGGTCTGTTGAGCACTACCAAGAAATGAGAGACTTTGATTGTTCACAAGTCTTTCCAATGAAATGTCAAACTTTTCATACTATGAAAAGGATGTTCCCCAACACAGAACTTGAAAACAGATAATTATCCAAGAACATGAAACAGAATTAACATGCACTGGAGCATGTCATGAACATTTCTCTCAGCAAATAACAAAGGTAATTGCTGTCAGAGTACAAAGCAAGGAGAAGGGTTGGCTCTTTTCCTTAGACAATTGAGATTGGCCACTGTTTACTCACTTAGCCCATAAAAACATGCAGCCTGGCAGAAGGGTGCCATTCCAGGGCTGATGGAGTGTGACCAGCTTGCTGATTGCAGGCACTGCTCATCTCTCACTTCCCAGGTCTGGTCAGACACAAGGTCCTTGGCTATTATTAGACATCTAAACCCTGATGAGTCACAGCTCATTTGTAAACCAGGTTAAGCCCCAGTAATAATTAATACATTTTTGGAACCACATTTTGACTTCAGGCACAATTAAGAGGCTTCATTCTTAGCCTAGAAGAAAGAATGGACATGATTTGCTAGGTGGACACAATTTTCCCACATAGAAATCAGAGAAGCAAGGAGAAAAACCCACTCCTAATTGCTAATGGGGGTAGTTCTGGTTTGTGATTTTACAAATCAATTTTCTAATATTAGAAAGCAGTGGAGTGTAGAGATAAAGGATAGAAATGTGGAAGAACCTCCTGAAATACCACCTGCTGACATCACAGGCAATTCTCCTCATGGATTTATTTAACCAAGTCTTGCAAATGCTTGAGAATTTTTGTCCCCACCTTCCTCGTGGGAGGCTGCTCCCAAAACTCATCACTCTGATAGTTAAAATGCCTGTTTCCACCTTTTTTTTTTTTCTATGATTCTTTTATTCCCTGAGATGCCTGAATTTAAGGGAAAGGAAAGATACCTTTTACCAACAATAACCAGCTACTGGTAAATACTGGTAATATTCTCCAGTCATCTTTGTGCCATGGTCTTCTCAGGGGAGGCTCTTAGTGCATTTTATCTATAACAAACCTGGAATTTGAGCCATCCTGGAGTGAATATCATGCACAGAGGGGGAAGCAAGAACCCACTGAAAAGAGACAGATACACCTGCTATTTCCCATCATTTACTTTCTTAATCTTTAAACCAAACTTCTGGGGTTTTTATGTCATTCTCACTACCTTATGGACCCTCCCAGCAACCATCTGCCTCTGAAGTATCAAACAGACCCTCTCTCAAATAATGAACTATTCTGAAGGGTAAAAGGTCTTTTGTAAGAAGATTTTATTTTCGGAAAAGAGTAAGCATCTAAAGGTGTTTTGTTCCCCCAAAGTGAACTATTTTGAAGAGTCAAAGGTCTTTTTTAAGCAACTATTACCTATTCCTCACCAATAATTATGTTTATGTTGTATTTTTATTACAAATTACTACAATTTTATTGCAATTGTTTACCTTTTTTTTTTTTTTTACCTTAACAATATGCAGAGAGTCTTCAATGTAACACGACAGATTTTTTAGCCATATGCTCTATTTTCAAACTACACGTACTGCAACTTAAAAAGCCAGTTATGTTTTTGGGCAACACTAGGCTACATTTTCTGTCTAAAGGTGAAATTCCTGCCTGTGGCAGAGAGTAACCAAAGCCTATGTCTGAGTTAGGCATATCAGATACCAGGTCAGAAGGATCTTTAGTGCATCACAAAATCCTAAAATGTTACAGCCCAACACCAAGACATCAAGGAGAGGTGTCTGCTGCTCCCTTGCCCCATTGACTTGCTGAATTTAAATCAGATTTTCTTTCTTCTCTTTAACATCAGTTTAAGCACATTATTAACTGGAATAAGTTTGGGTTTTTTTTAACTTGTGCTCACTTTACATCAGTAACAATTAGTGCTTTTTGGGGTTACATTTTACCCAAACTCAGCTCTTGCTGAGATTCTGTGAGTGCACATTCCTGTTGCTCCTTCACAGTGTAGTATCAGTAAATAAGAGAACATTTGTAGCTTGTGTAATTCAATTTAGTGAATATTAAGCTGATCCTGGTGCAAGCAATCTCCTAGCTCACCTTGAATAAGCAGTTGGAAAACAGAAATCATAAACTGCAAAAATAGAATCATTAATTGTGCAGTGTAACAAAGTGAATCTCCAAAAACCATCTTTAGATCCCTGCTGAAACATTTGTAATCCAACTAGGAGGAAATAAATGCTTTTAACTCCCCTGGTCTGGGGTATGGGTCTGCAGGAATATCCAGGAAATCAGAGACACAGCCAGGTCAGAGGGAGGACTCAGAGAAGGAATGAAAAGTAGTCAAAGATAAGTGAGAGTGTGGATTCATCACCTGGAAATAGAAATATCTGGAAGAGGGTAATGACTCAATCTGCATAAACCAGGAGAACAAAAAGGAGTCACAGGTATAGAGAGACTTGGGCAAATACAAAGCCTCAATGACAGAGGATTGGAAAGTGTGTGTGGAGAAGCTGGGGCTATAAAATTAGGAGGGAAACATAGAAAAAATAAAGGAATGTTTGCAAGAAACTTCCACTGAAACTACAAGAATCTAAAGCCATTGTAGGAATAGAGATGCTGTTTCTGGAAGCAGTAATTTATTGATTGGATATGAATAAAAGCAAGTCAAAACAAATAAAAACAGCAATTCCAACAGCTTTTTGGCTTTAAAAAGATGGCTAAAATTAGAAAACAAGTCCTGACCTTCCCAAAAGATGTACAGCTCATACTGGAGATGCTCAGAAACAGTGGGAGGGTCAGTCAAATAATCAACATACTTGGAACAAAATAATTCTAGAATGAAGCAGAAGATGCAAAACAACATGGGAAAGACATTAGAAGAGGCTGTGTCATTTTCCCTGCCATATGGAGTGATCCAAGGAAGCTTTCTGTCACTGTGACCCTCCTGATGCTGAATCTGTAAGCTTGTCCTGCTCAACCAGAAATTTGTGCAAAAATCCAAAAAGTGGCTCCATGGGGAGCTGCAATGTCCCAGACCAATACAGAGGGTAGGGTTATTCTGAGAAACTTGATGGGAGAACAAATTAAAAAAATCTGGAAAAAAAGTTGCCAGAAATAGAAAAAGAATTTTGAAATTCCTGTGGCTTGAGGGGAGGTACAGTAAGGCAGAGAGCAGAAGAAGGGTGTTGGGCCCCACTTTCTGAGACTTGCACTTTGCATGTTTCCCTGTGCTTCAAGAGAGCTTTCCCCTGCAGTGTATATAAAATATATATATTTATATATTCTAGGAGAGTGGGCATAGACAATAAATACAAATATCAATGTATGTAAATGTGAGGTGCTTAGGCTGGAGAGAAAGCCACAGAACAAAGGAATTTACCAGTGTTGGTCCAGTTGCCAAGCTGAAAAGGTCTAGTCTGGAGGGAAAGGAATAAAATTGCAAAGCCATTGTCAGCCCATAAGCGTGCCCCATAAATTATGTATAGCTGTTCATTTGAATTATTGTAATGTGTCCAGGTGACTTGTAAAGCAGGATGTGTCATCAAAGGTTATTGGAAGGATCTGAATAAATAGCAGAAGGAAGGCTGGGGGTGTTGGTTGCTGCAGAAGGTTGGATGTCTGTTCCCTTCAGCTAAAAAGGGGATTTACCTCCTGGAGCTGTACTACTTCTTGAAGAAACTAAAACTAGAAACTAGAAACTATCAGGGTTTTGTGAAATAGAGACTTTTTGGGTTCCTGTGAAATAGAGACAAAGGAAGAACGAATCAAAGAAAACGTCTGACAAAATTGAAGCTAAATAATTTTATTTTCCTTACTTACATTATAATATATGAGTGCTAGATAACATGAAAAGAAGAAACAAAAGGAGCTGCCAAATGCTTTTCTAAAGGAGATAAGAGCATATGTGGAGGCAAATGAACCATAAATGTTATCTCAGAGAGGTCCCACTTGGAATAAGCGTATATATGGCAGTTATATCTAAAATTTGTTGTGTTGCTATTGTTTTGTGAAATGACAGAACATCTGCTCAGTCACAAGGCACCAGTAAAATGCAGCTTTATGCCTAAAGCACTATGTCAGTTCCTAACAAAAAATGTATATAACAGGCCAAAAACAAAGGCACATTGTCTTTTCCCGTTGCAGTCATTTCTGACCTAATAATGGTTCAGAAAGGATTTTTTATTTTTATTTTTAAAGAAATGAATGGAAGGATTGAGTCATTTATGAGTCTTTTCAAGATGAGGCTTTGTGCATTATTTGTGCATAAGCTGGCAAAATGCTTTGTCTCTGCAAATCATATTTATGTCACTAGAGCACTTTTAAAAAGGCAGCTACTTCTAAGTACCTTGAGAAAAAATCATGCTTAGCTTACAGTTTCTAAATGCAGTGTATAATCAGCTGGTTTTCCCTCCCACTGGAAACACCAGCAAGTGATATGTGTGCTTACATGGTGAGTGGACACAAGTCACATTTCACCTCAGAGCTGACTCTTCAGAAGGAAAAAGCATTCCCAGTGCACTCTGTCATGTAGAAAACTAATTAACAAGTCCCTCTGGAACAACCATTCTATGGAATTTGTCTCTGAATATTCCAGGCACACAATTTTTAAGTGGCTTTATTCAAAGAGAATATTTTCATTGTTGTGTTCAGTGACCTGAGAAGCCTGAAACTGTGGTGTAAAATACAATTTTAAAACCTATTTTCTGATGAAATGAGGTTATTATCCTACAGCTTAAAGTCATACACATGCATATATGACCCCTCAGCAAACAGACTGAGCAATGGAACAGATATAAATTGGCACCTTTTTCTACAATGGTTTTCATAGAGTGAAGCAGTTATTATTTAATTAAGGTGTGGAAGTATTCAAGTGGAACATGGCTTCATGAGAACCCACGATAATGAATTTGTATTGTGCCACACCTGTGTTCAGAGTGAGAATTAGGGTTAGACTCATGGGGAGCTCAGGGCTCTGTGTCTTTGAAGCCTCTGAAGTCAGAAGGACTCTTTTATGTGCCTGGGGATGCATGTGCTACATGATGAAGTATTAATGGGGGAGAAAGACAGGAGCCACTCTCACATGAATTCTTTCTTCTCCAGAAAACCTCATGTCAGCAGAATTTCTTTTTTTTTTTAATGTCACTTAAGGTTGGGACCTTTGCTGGAATAAATAAAATCCATGCAGGGGAGTCACGCATGTCTGACTCAGAGCTGAATTGTAATATGTGATTTTTACTTTTCAGCTGAGTCAGAGAGACACTAAAACTTCCCCTCAGAAGCAGTATATGGCTTCTCAGAAACCCTTCAGAGGTTTATGAGCCTGATCCAAAGCTTATTGCAGTTGGGAAAATTCCTGATTTGAGTCCGTTTCCAGTTGGACTGTACAAATCTTACTGATCTATTTATATAACCTTTTCAAGAGGGAAAAAAAAATCATCTTTCACATACAGCCAAAACTTGAAGACTTAATTTTTAAGCTGTTAAGATTCCAGTATTCCCTGGAATCTTAGGCAGCAGGTATCTTGTACTTTGTGAAAGTAAAGGCACAAGCTCCAGGGCCCAGCCTGAAATTTATTCCAATTATTTAACTGAGGCATCAATTCTCAGCACAGGAACAGGGCACTCCCAGGCAGGAGTTGTCAGAGGTGGCTGGATGGCATCATTTGTCAGCTGCCAGGGAAAGAGCCACCAAAATAAGGTGTTTTTAAGAGTGGCTCTTAAGCAGTGACAGAATTGCCACATCTGACTCCCATCTCTGCTCCCCAGTGTTAAACAGGGACAAGGGACCCTTGTTCTCCCCACAGCCATCTGGGGAAGCAGGAGGATTTGTGCTTGGTGGCAGCAGCCTGGAGAATTGTCCAAGGTTTCCAGCAGACCTGTGTCTGCCAGGCTGTCTCTGAAGGTGACCTGAACCTGCAGGTGACCTCCAGGTCCTCTGCTGGGCCACAGCCACAAAGGACAGCAGCATTCCCTGCCCACACCCAGCCCCTGGCACCAGGGAGTCAAAAGTGATGCTTAATGACTTCCTTTATGGTCTTCAGTGCTATTTTCACAGAATCACAGAATGAACCAGGTTGGAAAAGACCTTTAAGATCATCTAGTGCCATCTATGACTTAACACCTCCTTATCAAGCAAACCATGGCACTGAGGGCCATGTCCAGGCTTTTCTTAAACACCTCTCAGGCCTTTGAGACAGGTTTCTTTTATTCTGTGAAAAAAGGAGATTGGGACATGCTGGCATAAGCTCTGCTATTGCCCTGAAGCACTGATCTCACTGGAGCCCTGTGGCAGCAGCCAAAGGAGAGCTGTGCCTTCAGAATCTGGAAAACAGAAGGATGCTGGGTCACAAGTCACTGTGAAATGGTGACATTGCCTTCTCAGCAGGGATGGTCACTGTGTCTGGAGCTCCTCACTGAGGTGGCTACACTGTCCCATCTCCTGGAATGAGTTGGTTTACAGATAAACCATTACTGATGCACAAAGTCAGGCTCTGGGCCATTGTTCTAGGTGAGTGGTAACCACAGGACATGAAAGCCGTGTTGTGAGGAGGCTGAGGAAAGGTATCCAAGGTGGAAAGGGTTGGCAGGTCACACCTGAGCTGATGTGAAGTGCTCACAGTGAGCCTGGATATCAGGGCTCTGTGTACCTTAGTGCCCCTCTCTGCTGGATGCACCTGCAGAAACCCAGAGGAGGTGAGCTCTGGGCTCCTCTCTTGCTGCAGTGAAGGCAGCAGAGCCCAGCAGGGCTGCAGTACACCGTGTTGCAAAGCTCAGCTTCCTCCTTGCAGCTGGGGCCCGTTTCATTCAAGTATTGCTTGTTTTGAGCAGAGGTCAGGGTTTTAGCCACGGGCAGCGAATGAAATCAGATTTTTGCAAAGGAGCGCCTTAACAGGCAGTAAAAATTTCTGCTCTTGCAAACAGTCACTAAAAGCTTTTATTAAATTTTGTGTCTGTTCTGTTTGCCACTTAGCCATTTCTTTTCATTCTGAAGAATTATAACTAAGAATGAATGAGTCTTTTCTAATGTAGTCAGGACATAATAAATTTGTGAAAGAGCTATCTTTCTCCCTCATTGGCAAAATTTTCCAATTGTTTAACAAAATGTTGTTTTGTATTACTATGACATCAGTCTTTATGGCTGTGAATACCAAACCTCAATATTAAGCAACTTGTTTATAAAAAACAGACTTGCAGTAACAATTAGAGAGTTTTCATTGCGCTTCCCCACTCAAGTCCATACCCTCTCCTCCCACTTACTGATCCTCCTACTGCACTCTGCAGTTATTTGTGTCCTCAGAAGGGACAAACTGAGCTCTTCAGTGCAAAGGTGCAGAATTTCCTTGTAGAAGTTGGATGTGTTGTTCCATAACACGGGATCTCTGCGCTGCTCCCAGCATTTGTCAGCCCCAGAGTGCAGGATGGCAGCTCCCAGCAGCTGCACAAGGAGGAGACTGTGACACAAAGCTTCCCACTACAGAGAAATTGCTGCATCCATCACCATCCTTTCAGCCCAGTTAATACAGTTGTGTTAGTCCTGTGCTCCACTTCACCCACAGCTCCCAGAACAGCTCCTTTTTAGAGTTTGAATCTCCAGTGTTACATTTCAAAGCACATTTTGCTCAGTACTAAGAATAATCAGTCCTCTGGGATGAAGCAGATCACAAAGCCTGAAATGGATCTGGAGTACCTGGGGAGGAAGAATCTTTTGTGAAGGGTATTGGACAGATCCACAATCTGGCAGCAGTGCAGAGGCTTTGAGAGCAGTTCTGTGTTTCCATTTGGTCTGTGCTCCTCAGGTGTGGCACAAAGGTTCAGGCTTCTCTTGGACCATCCTTGCCTGATGAATATTTGCCTTATAACACAATGTATTAGTCTAAGCCATTTTGTTTGGTTTTTTCCCCAGAGAGTGCTGCTCTTTGTGTGCCTGCACAGTCTGGGTTTATATTCACTCCTAAGAAAATGGGATATTTCATCTTTTGGAGCTACCAGTGAGCTGAAAAATCATTTATTTCCACAGTGCTAATAGTAGGCAGCTGTTTGTGGTGACAGCAGGAAAAAGAGTTATCTAAAGATCAAAAAGCTGAGTTTTGGGTGGTAATATGTTGTTAGAGCAAGCATGACCTGGTGTGATAGATTGAGATTTATTTTAGAAAAGGTTTTCTTGTTCTGTGCTCAGTCCTGGAAATATTTCTAATGAAATCTAATGCACAACTTGCAGCTGGAGCAGGCATCTTAAATGGCAGCATCTTAAAAGTTATATCCAGATATCCAGGGGCAGGGTTTCCAGGTGACCAAGCCCATCATGAAAAGTAGCAAATGCCCTCAGCTGTGAAGTTTGTCACGGTCTTCAGCTCTAAATCCCTCAAAGGGAGTACTTGGACAGCTGGCAGATTGTACCAGCATTAACAAGTGTTCCCCACACCGTGGTTGGCAAAGGAACAGCTGTAGGAACAGCTCTGCCTGTGTGCTGCTGGTAGATATGATGTCTTCAATGGAAGGTTTGGTAAGTGCAGAACATTTGGTTGCATAGCCTGTTATTCCAAAATATTTAAATGCTATTGCCAGAAACAGCCTCCAACTCGAGGAGCTGCTCTTGGACATGCACGAGAAAGTGTTTGTTGCTGTATAAACCAGATGGGTGCCAGGGTTAGGAACTCTGTGAATATTCTGACCATGGCTGCTTTGTCACTTCTTCCATTTCAGCTGGATGCTGAGAAGGCCAAGCTGAAGCTGGAGAGATGGGGTCCCCAAGATGCTGGCAGTGGAAGGAGCGAGGACATGGAGTCAAGCGGAGATTGTGATGATGAGGATGGCTGCCAAGGATCTGGGGACAGGATGCACACTGCAGGTAAGCACAGCTTCTGCAGGCACTGAGGGAGCTGAGAAATTCCTGTGTCACCATGAGGTGGACAGAGCTCAGACTTACACTGCTTGAATTGCTGTCAAAGTCCTACTAAATTCAAAGGATTTGAATCTTAATCTGTGAAGAGCTGCAGTAAAAATAGAATGATACAGACAGGAACCCAATATAATTTAACACTTGGCATGCAGATAAAAGACTTAAATGTAGAGTGAATAATGTCTGCAGTGAAATCTGGATCACAGGAATGCTGAGGAGCCTTCCTAGATAATGTGGGCTCTTCAGATAAATAGAAAATTGATAACCTTATAGAGTATGCTAAGTGTTAACAAAAACATTTATTTATTTATTGCAAAATGACACTCAAGAATGTGCCAGAGTTGGGTCAGTGTATATATTCTTGAAAAAAAAAAAAATAGGACATATCGTGAGGTTTTTCCCTAATGGTGAGCTGCTGGTTAAATGAAATTTCTTGATAGTCTCAAATATTGCATTCTGCAATATTTATTCATTAAATTATTTGAATAATATGTGATCAAGTGTAGAATCAACTTCAGAATCTAACAAATTCCACCATCATTCTGGCAATATAATATGTGGTTAAATCCTTTCAGTAACTGAGTAAGAAGTAAGGTGTTTCTAAATACTTGATATTATTGCTTTACCTCAGCTCTGAAGTCCTGATGCATTTTGCCTCACCAAAATATAACTGGTTTAATTTACTGTTGTGTAAA
>PYHW01010122.1:185668-222075 GCA_013186435.1 Turdus rufiventris | reverse complement strand
CACCGGACTATAAGGCGCACTTCCGGGTTTGGGGAAAAATTTTAGTCAAAAGGGTGCGCCTTATAGTCGTGAAATTACTGTACATGAAATACAGGCATAAGAGTGCTGAGAACAATGCTCATTGAGATGGCTGGAGCTCAGGTAGGTTCTAAACTGCTGCTTGGTTCTTTTCCTTGTCCCTTTGTCATTGGGTGCAGAGGGGAAAGAGGTGTCTCATACTCAGGTAAGATTTGCAAATATGCTGTGATCAGCTTGTGGTCAAGACTTCAGCTGTCCATATTGTGAATATTTGTTCAGGAAAACCAAACTTAAAGATGTACTTTGGAATGTGTGCGAAGTGTTACAGGTAATTGCAGTACCAGCTTAGAAACACTTGAATTTTTAGTTTGCATTGATGGCCTGCATGATCAGGGCATCATCACATAGGGACACTGTTTTTAAAAATTGTTGAAGAATTACAACTGACAGATCAAGCAGAGGTTTTCACCATCTGCTCACCAACATTTTTGAACAAAAGAACTTGGATACAATGTTATTTTAGAATTCTTTGCTTAACTGTTTAATTGTTTACTCTATTTCATCCATCAGCAAAGAAAAGACTTGTGGACGTTTTAGACCCTGGGGATTTAGGAAGATAAATACTGTAATATGATTTCCTCTCTGTGTGGAGTAATAGAAACAAAAGCCAGGTGCTTGGTACTCTTCAATGAACAATCCAACTATTAATGCACCATTTGGGGAGGATGTGTATCCATGCTTCCATGGACAATGGCAGAGTTCAAAAATAAAAACTTGAATGCTTTCAAGACTTGACTTTCAGCTGGTATTAATAATGGAAAGCTACTTAATGTCACTTTTCCTCCTTTTTTTGCAATCTATTTAATTAAAATATTTTATGCTGATATCATGCCTGGATTTAAAAGAATTGTATTTATACAAGTGCCTGCTTCAGAATTTAGCAGGGTGTATATCCAATTAAAAAGGTAGTTACAATAAATTTTAGAAAATGGTATTGATTCATAACAGAAGAATAAGTATTTCATTGTGTGACAATAGTAATGTTCTAGCATAATTAGCTTTAAAATATTGTACTGTATACAAGCCACTAGCAGTAAATCTCTTTTCCATATCTGGATACAATTAAGAGATAAAATGCAGTAATCTCATTATGGAGCTGCTTTGCTTTAATAGAATGTTAAAGAAAAACAAACATGAGATTAGTTGAATTTCCCCTTGCTGCATGTCTGTGAGATGATGTTGGCAGTTGTACAGCCTGTGAACTTATATTTCCTCAGCTTCAAACCCATCCAGTCCATCTTCCCGTTGTTTTGTGGAATATGACAGCACTGCGTGTTCCCTGCTTGCCTGGAAACTCGGTGGGGAATTGGCTCTAAAGCTAGATCCCACATGAAGCCCTGGTGTGAGGGGTGGTGAAGTCAGTGGGAATGTCCCTTACAGGTGGGGGAGACACAAATGGGAGCTGTGAAACACCAGAACTCTTCAGGGCCTGTTGGAGCACAAAGTCACACAGCAGAACTAAAGGAATAAAAAAGAAATAAAAGCCTTTCCAAACACAGACTTTTTGGCAGAGCAGTCATGCTTTTAACAACGGGCACATGAAAAACAGAGGAAAATATTTCAATGTCAGCCTCTAAATTGTGGAATTGAGAATGTAGTAAATATGTACTACATCTGTCATTTATTCAAAACTATATGAAAATTATATTTACTGCTCTGTGTTGAGAGCATTGCAAAGGACTGAGATGGCTTTTAGTTTTCAAAAACCTACCGAATGCTCATTTCTTTCTACTTCCCACCAAAAAAAAAGGAAAAGAAAAAAAGCCTTTTCCTTACTGATAAATAGCCAAGAATTTTGTCAGTCTATGGGTTACCATACATTTCTGTTCCCATCTGTTTGTGAAGATCTCTCCAGACAGGGCCCACTGCTGATTCCCCATGGTGCTTTTCCAAGCTGCTACAGAGGGCTGAGCTCCTGGGTTTTAGATTTCAGCATGTCCTGAGTGGGTGAGCACAGAAGTGATTCTGTGTGTATATTCCAGCCAGGTCACTGTAACACCCTTTCCCCTCTTTTGTTTTTTATTCACTTTTGCTTGGGGTTTTCTGTCTCTCCAGTTCAGCTCATCCTGCAGTGGACAGTACAGTCCTGTCCTTTTGTTTGTCACCTTCTGGCCTTTGAGACTCATGCCTGCATATCAATTAATCATTTTATTTTATGTTTATCATTAAGATACATGGCTGTCTATTAGCTAGTGCTGGGATTTTGCTTATCTTTGTTGCAAATAAGTCTTTGCTTGACTCATTCACTCTTACCTGAAAAGATCAACACCTCTTTAATGATAATGGGCTTAATTATCTACTCTGTATCGTATGTGTTTGTTCAAGTGAGTTTTATATGAACAAGATAAATTCTCAGGAAACCAGAATTCTCTTCAAAAATTATGGATGGTTGGAGATGCTTTATAATGTCCTATTCTCACAGGCCTTACCAATTACCCTAGGATCTCTTCCTGGGGAAAGCTGTGGGAACAGCAGTTTCTCAAGCAGCCCATGTGTTATTTGTTGGCAAGTACCAACTTTTTAATGACAACATCTGTGAATCATCTTTGAACAAAGCTTTGTTAGGAGAGATTTAAGAAGAGGAAAGCCAGCCATATAAATCTTGAGCGTGGATGGGGAGGTTGCTCTGTGGTTTGCCCTGCTGCAATCCTGCAGGTTTCTAGGCAGAAGGGCAAAGCAGCATCTTAGGCTGAGCCTTGCTCACAGAACCAGTGTCTTAGATGGGTCTGATCACAGTGTGAGTCCCTGGTGGTTAGTTCTTGTTCTTTAGCCCTTACGTGGAGGTGGTGGTACAGGGGTTGCTCAGTGCCCTGTAGGACTGAGGGAGAGGAATGAGAACTGCTCATGAAGAGAGCAGCAGCAGATCCACCCTGGGTCCTGCCTCTGCTGCCTCCTTTTCAGGGGAGAAAAATGGCTGGTGAAAAGTGAAGGAAGTCTGTACAAGGAATTCCAGTTCCCAGCTCTGTGTTGTGATGAGGTCCCACCCAAGCAATGGCAACCAACATTAGGTGTCAGTTCAGGGAAATCATCACTCCTGAGCAAAGGTGGGGGAAATGTTTAGGCCACAGGCAGGCTTAAAGCTGTGTTTAGTGCAAGGCCAGAGTAGCTGTGGAGCACTGTGGAGAAGGTTGTGCTGACACCACTCTGGGCATGAGTCATGAACACACCAGGCTGCAGGGCAGTCCCAGGTATTCCTGTATCTCTGTGTCTGATGTTTCACACAGCCAATGCAAGACAGAAGTTAATCCAAGCTTCTGTCTTGAGGAGCCTGATGCAGCATCATGCAAAGTCCCAGGGAGTGGAGCTCGTGCTGGACTGCAGCTCTCCTCTGGCTGGCAGGGCAAGCAAACAGCACAGGTGCAGGAAAATGCACTTCAGTGCATCCTTGGGCTCTCCTCCACTGAGCAGAACAGACAACCCCGAATGTGTGGTGCACTTGAACTCCAGTCTTTGCACCAGATTCACCTCTCTGGGGTCAGGATCTATATATGGCTCAAAAAGCTCAGGTGGGAGAGGTGCTAACCCCACTCCTTCTGCCATGCCTTGAAACTTGGGAAATGGAAATGTGGAGCTTTCCTTTCTCCTGGCTCAATGCCTTGTTCCACACAGAGGCAGGATTCTGCTGTTCCAGTCCCCAAAGCAGTGAACATCCATGGAATAACAACAAGTGCCTGACCAGTGCAGACCCTCAGGCACAGCAGATTTTATACAATACTTTCAGTCGTGCCTGTCAGTGCAGGCGTTCAATAAAAAATCATCCTGGGACATCCCAGCCAGACTCTGACCATGACTCTGGGTTAAATGAGTTATTACTGTGATTTTTGCCAAATGCTTACCTAATCCCAGTAACAATCTTCTTCTGTACTTCTTTCTAATTCCTTCATGAAGCTCCCTCCCTTTAACAAGAACTTTCAGATTTCAGACATCCCAGTTGGGCACCCTGCCTTATTGTCACAGATTATTGCCTGGGTGGGAATCTATAGCAAATCTACTTGGAACATTCAGATGACATGATTCCAGCTCTTGCCTTTCATCTTGGCTCTGTAGACAATCCCCATTTTTCTGCTTATCTTTCAGAGTATCCTGGCTGTAGATTTCTTATTTAGGGTTTATGAGAAGGATGCATTTTTGCCCCAATATGCCTTTACAAGTACAGACAAGTAAATTTTCTTTTTTCTTATTGTCTTTGTCTCATCTGTATCTGCTTTCAACAGCAATGGGAAGTTAATGCATTTCTCTGACTGCTTATGAATGTTTTCATTATCAGTTTTTTCCTTCTGAATATCAAGATTCTTTAATGCTTTATTATGTTATCATTCTCCCAGCTTGTCTGTCTTTTCTTGGCATCAGTATTACTGTGTGACCTGTCATTTTAATCATACTTCATTTCCATTCACCGTGTCACAGGATACACTCACACTTGTATTTATCCAAATACACAGTTGTACAGCTGCTGATTTTGTAATTATTAGTACAAAACATCAATATTCTGAGATCATAATATCTGCTGGCAGGCAGCCATGCTCATCAGCTTCTCATTGCCACATGTCCTCACAGATGATCCTGGCTCACAGAAATGCTGCATTTTCAGTGTCTTCTGTCTTCCTGCCTAGAGAAACCTCTCCATCACACCTCCTCCCCACTCTGCTGCCTTCCACAGCCATTTCTCTACATCCTTTGTTGCTCAAGACATTTTATTTCCAATTCTCTTTTTAGACAGCCTATAAATTCCTAGATTACCCTCAGTGTAAATGCCTCATTCTGTCCTCAGAACAGTACTAAGCACAGTAACAGGTTAAACCCTTACAGAAGTTTGATATTTCAGGAGAACTCCACCTTGTGCTTGCCATTTGGGGTGGTAGAGAGACATGAACCTCTGTCAAGGGGAGCAGAAGCAAACCCTGCCAAGGTCTTCAGCAAGTGTGGGGAGAGTAAGTGGTAGTTCCACAGCTGGCAAATTTCTGACTGTGGCTTCTGTTTTAGGATACAGTTTGGGAAGAGACATGGGAGCAGTGAAAGCCAGGAAACCTAAATAATCCAAATGAAAAGTGCAGATTTTTGATTATTTATTCGAACTTGGGGAGGTCTGGTCCTGAGATGAGTTACTTTGATGTCATAGTGGTGTCCCACATTCCCTTGGCTCTTTGGGTGACAGTGGCCCTTCCTACAGGCTCTGCTCTGTGCAGCTGGGATCAGAGGGCAGCTCGGAGAAGGGAAGAGAGTGTTGTAAGGTGAGAGAAGAAGAGAGGAAATAAAAGAGAGAGAAGGAGGTTTCCTTATATCTGTCCCTGGGTAAATCTGTTTTATAATCTGTCAGTAAAAGAATAAGTTACTTTTTGTCATTTAGCGTTCTGCATTACACAGTATAATTTTAACTGAAATGAACAAAAGGAGAATCTTAGAATCATTCCTCAATCTTCCTCAGCCTCAGCATTGACATGACACTTTGAGGTGTAAAGTAATGGGATTTCAGTTCCTTCAGATTCTCACTCCTGGACCTGAGGTGAGAGTTCCCAGCACCACCAGGGCTCCTGCTCAGATCCATTCAAGACAGGAGTTTTTGCCAAGTTGTAGAAATGACTTTCTGCATGACCAGATAAACACATCCCCTGCAGGAATGTTTCCTAAGGCTGATCAGAGCAGTAGCAAGAGGAGTAACAGACCTCTGTGACTCTCTGAACAGCTTTGGTGCCTTCAAAGAGGTGAAATGGTAATTGGGGAAATGCATTTTTACCATTTCACCAGAGAAATGTGAATTACAGCACATTTCTGAACAACTTAGCACCATTTAGACAAAATTAAAAGGTAAAGCATTTTAGTTGCTTAGGGTACCCTAAGTCTTCCAATGCATGTTCTGTAGGAGGAAATTAAACATTGGAGAGATCAAGATAAAAACATTTGGGGCTTAAGTGTTTGCAGTAGTTCTGTATAAGCAGCCATCGGGGACTGCACTGGAGATCACTGAAGGGTAATGTGCTTTTACCAACTTCCTATTAAAATTATTACCAGTAATCTCTGTCCCTTGAACACACTTACTACAGCAGAACAATTTTCACTGCCCTTGTCAGCAGTATTTTATCTGGTTACTTTCCACAGGAGTAATTCTATGTGTACATCTATTTCTGGGCTGGGTTTTGAAAACAGCCCTAAACTGAAAACTCACTGATGTAATTTTCCAATGAGTTCCCACTCCATAGCATTTCTCACAGGTATTATTAAAAAGGACTTCTTTTAAACACAAGTGTCACAAAGCTGAATGGTCCCAAACAGGCCCATAGTCAAACCACAAACAGCAAGAACAAAAAGAAGCAGCTTGGTGTTTGATGGCTAAAATATGAGAAGGACAGGTTTCTAAGAAAAATGGCGTTGCTAAACACATGAAGCAGAACACCTTGATTCAGGGTGGGAGAGCACTCTGCAGGTGGATACTCTGACCCCAAAAGTGCTTTTTCCTGAGAATACCATTTGCAAGGAGCAGGCTGGCACTCAGAGCTCACAGGCCAAGCTAGAGGGAGGATAAAACCAGTCCTTCACACAGAGCTCTCGTGGTTTAGATCCTTCTGACAAGGAATTTACCTAAAGAGCTTGAAAATCTTGTCACACAGTGACAGGATAGATGTGAAGGCTGAAACAATCTACCCCAAAATGCCATAAAGCCAAAGTCAGTTGAGGAGTTAACAATGAAAGCTCCTTCAGATTGCTCCAAAACTGATAACTCATTTAATGTGGAATCTCCCTTTTTAAATACTAATGCCATTAGATTATAAATTACCAAAACAATCCTGCAAGCCCAAGGAAAGTGTTCAGCTGCCAGCTGGTTTTTGTGGCACACAAGGGAAGAACACTTACCTGGCCAGAGCTCCTTTGCTGCACCCATGGCACCTCTGCCACCTCCCCTCCTCACGTTTCTCCAAGGAAGGAGGATACTAAAATCAAATCCTGGGCCTTGTTTCTTCCAAAGATAAGTTCTGCTAGGTTAATTAAGGTAAGGTTATGAATTACTGCAACCTTAAAGGCTTTAAGAAGCCCTCTGTCATCTCTCATTGCACACAACAAGTGACAGGCAGGTAGTGCAGCTGCTTGGCACTGGAAATAGAGCTGAAGGTTACTGAGAAATGAAAACACACTTTCTGTCTCTCCCTGCTGACACCTTCCCTTGTTTTATGATTCATAAGGAAAGCCTAAGCAGTGGCTGTTCTTTAGAGGAGGAAAAGAATGCTCTGGTTTGTTTTCCCTTCCTGTCCTGAGCCAATGTTTCTGGGGAGTGTTTTGTCTTTGCTTTTGGGGAGAAGCTGCCTTGAGTACACCAGGTGCACATTTGGAGGTTTTCTATTCCTTGATTGTCCATTTTAAGGTAAAATAGCACTCCTTAAAAGAGTTCTGTTGTGCCTGAAGCCAGAAGATATGCCATCAGAATGTCTCAGCTGAGAAATTTAGGATCAAAACAGTACCCTGAAAGAAAGCACAGTTTATTTTCACAGTAACAGAGAGCACAGCACAACTGCTCTGTACTCTAGCTCCATTTACTACAAAAAGAACAGAACTTCAGGCTAAAGTATGTGACATATCAACAGGATCAAGAATTTATAGTGCTGGATCTGGCTGCCTTGAGATCAAGGTACTTTAAAATACCTTAAACCAGCTGATGATCTTGCATGTACTTAAATACTTTCCCTGAAAAGTGTTCAAAGATTAAGCACATTATTCCTCAGCAGGTGATTTTGCATCTGGTTATCCCACAGTGTCTCCTGTCTGCTGATTTTTAAGTGTTTATTTCTGTCCTGAAAGCAGTTAGGTATTATTTCCCTGAAATCCCCACTTTGGACAGGACAGTTGGGACCTTTCAGAAGCCTTTTGGGGTGTGTTGGACTCCAACATCCTCTAGCAGCCCCAAATTCAGGAGCCTGATTGAACTTGCAAAAGAGGGAAGTTAGAAACATTTTGGGTTTGTGTGAGGTGCTGAAGTGTGAGCCTGAATCTGCACAAACAGGGTGAAGTCCCTAAATCATGGGTGGCTGAGGGTCATTATCCCAGTTCCCAGTGATGGAAAAGTCAGCTGGGTGCAAGATCCTACAGCACTTCTAACAATGTTGTTATCCTGGTTTCCTCTGTTTGTCTTCAGTAATTGCCCCTCATGTTTACTTGTATCAGAAGCTTTTTTTTTTCCAAATAACATTCTATTCCTAGTTCAGCCTCCTAAATATCACAGTCAGAAAATGTTTTCTTTCCTTGTCTTCCTGTCTTTTAGGATTTAGACAGATTGTCTAATGTTCTTTAGGCTGTCTTCTTTAATCTACCTATTGTGCTTGCTCTTCTCTGAATGCCTAATAGTTTGTCAAGCCAAATTTGAATTATTTCTGAAATAAAAAACTATAAAGAACCAACCAAACTTGGAATATGAAAGAAAATTGTTTTGGTTTGTTTTGTTTTTAATCTCTTGAGGTATCTCGTGTCACATTAGTTTGTTCATCTTCTAAATAAACAATTCTGTCGAGTTTGCAGCTTAGTCTTCATTTCAGTGAGATTTAAGTCCATTTCCTGCTTTAATGCTTTCTGAAATGATGCACATTCTTGATCCAGGTGTGATTTGCACAAGCAAACCTCCCTTGCTGCACAAATCTGCTTGGGCAGTTCCATTGCCCAGAAAGGGTGAAACACATTGGTCTGGTGCCCTTTAGGGGAGATGGAATTAGCATTTTGGAAGAGGTGAAAGCAGTAGCTGGATATTCTGGGGAGTAAACTCCAACTTTTGAATATGCATTTCTGTCACTGTGCAGAGCATAAACTCCCAACTGAGGTCCAGATGAGGCAGGAATGTTTAACAGTGGTGAGGCAGGTAACACACCAGGGAGCAACTACTCTTTCAAAGTTTATTCAATTTACTTGTAAAAGTCATTGAACATTCTCACATCACAGCTTTAGCCCATTTCCCATGGAATTGCTGCCCACAGTTAGCAGTTAATTCACACAGATGAGCAGAACTGGGTCAGTGTGGGCATGAAAACCTCTTGGACTCACCAGGAGGTGGAGGGAGGCACTGAAATCAGCTGATAAAGCTGCTACTTGCAGAGAGAACCTTAGAAATTCTCAGCTTTCCAAACTGTTTGCCATTCCTCTCCAAATTAAAGAGATTAAAGAGAAGTTGCTACTGCAGCATTGCAACTGCCTGGTAATAAATCATCATCTGAAATTTCTAGCCCAGAATTAAGACTGGTGACTCAGACACACTGCTGACCATTTAGCAGTGAAGTCCTAATAACCCAGTCTGGAGCAACAGGGAAAGGAATAGCTTTCTGATGGGAAGTCAGACAAGTAATTTCCTATTTAAAATTTGATTAGATGAAATCTTCTGAACATGTGCTTGTAAAGCAACAGCCTGTTTAAATATGTATGGAGCTGCAGGACACTGCTATGACAGCCAGCACAAAGAACATTTGCAGTAACCTGAACATGGAGGGGCAAGCACAGAGCCCTGGGCTAAACTCCATCAGGATAAATCTCTTACACAATAAAAAAACTGATGGGGGGAAAGCAGTTTTCTTCCTGTTAAAAAACCCACAAATTTGTTTCTCTATCGAAAAGGTTTCATTTTGAAAAATGGAAACATTTGTTGTACATATGCAGTTGGAAGAATGTTCATTTCAGGGGATCTTTTTGTAGGTTTTGAACACAAAAGGGAAAATATTGATTCAAGCTGGAATATTTTGCCCCCTGCAAATAATATATAGCTTTTATAAAAATAATAATAATGTATAGTAAGCTTGATATTTTTAGCCAGAAAGTTCCTCTTGATTTAAAGGCATTACATTCTAAAATTCACAAGAATATACAGGCCAGAAAAAAACAAGGTGGGGGAGTTTGGCCTGATTCTGACCCAGTGATTATCACTGGGGATTTTGCTTTTGACTTAATTGATTTAATCTTTTGATAAAGATGCTGCCCATAGTGATCTGCAGCAATGAGCTTGGCCTGTGCCAAAGCACAGAAATTCCATTGGTTCAGCTTAAACAACTGTGACACTTTTTTTTTTTTTTTTTTTTTTTTATGTAATATCCTGGTTTATCTAATTTACAGAGGTCATGACTGCATTTGAAACTCCTCTACTGATAATAAAGTTTCCTCTCAAAACTGGGATGCAGCCCCAAATCTGGGATACAGCTCCATTGCAAGTTCAAGCAGAGAATCCCATTACAATAGTTTAGTACAATTGCAGCCAAGCAGGAACATTTTATCACTCATCACAAATGTACTTGCAGAATAGTCCTGGGAATTGAAATATCCATGTTATATTCAGGCATTAAAAAAATTACTGTTTTTGAAAATGACCAACTGCTCATGTTCACTGGAAGTAAGTTTTTCTCTTTCTCTCTTCATGGAGCTCTCCATTTTTTTTTTATTAAAGCCATGGGAACATGCTTTTGTTATTTCTTTTGAGTCCATGGTGTGAGAAATATTCATGTGTTTCAGGCACTGCCTTCTGCACCTGTGCTCATTCCATGGACCTTCAGGGATTTTTCTGGAAGTTCTTTGCCTTATCCCTGCCTGCCAGGGTCTCTCCAAGCACTGTCCATGCAGATTTCATTCCAGCCTTCCAAGGGAAGGGCTGGAGTGTGGAACCAGCCAGGAGCTGCCTGGGTTTTGCTTTTCCAAAGCAGAAGAAAAGCCCTGAGCATCAGCACAGGCACCAAGTCATGAGGCTGGGTCATATTCAAAGCCTCAGGTTTGGAGGTTTTTCTTGTAGCTGCAGAGCAGTTCTGTGATTGGCACTATCACATGTTTATATGTTTTTCCTCTCAGACAAGGTGTAATATTCTTAGAGGAATATTGCCATGTAACAAAGCCAGACAGCTTCTCAGCAAGCTCACCTCCTGTGATGCATTGGGGTGGCTCCCTAGGGCAGAGGTGAGACAAAGTTAAGAGAATAAAGAGAATATTTATTAAAGGCCTTCAATAGATACACCTGGGGCAGTCAGAAGCCTCAGAGGCTACACCCAAAATGGACAATAGTCATGAGTTTTTTATACAGATAGGAGTTTCATCCATTTACATATTGGGGGTTAATCCTCCAATTACATCTTTAGGTAATTTACCCCCAGTTTACTCCCCCAAACTGACTTTTGTTTATACTTTTTGGGGCCTGAAGCAGTGAGGTGTCCTTGAGTTCCAGGCCCAGAGGAATAGTTTTGTCTGACCAAAGTGTGAAGAGAGTAACTAACACTCTATTTGGAGCTTGGAGTTAGATATTAATGCAGTACAGGATTTGAAAAAGGCTGAAATCTTAAGGCATCCCTTGCAGTCCAATCATTGCCTCCACAGTTTCAGTGGCTGCACGTGGAAGAACTCCCTCCTCTCTCTCTCTCCACCCCACAGCCCCTGGTGTGTATTGTTCCCTGTGGCCTCCTGAGTCTGTGGGGTTGGAAATGCAGATTTTCACAGAGCAGTGCTCTCTGCTCAGGTCCCTTGGTGCTGATAGGGGATTCCTGCACTGGTGAGCAGCATGTGAGATTCCTCTCATCCCCATGTGGTTCTGTCCTGGATTCTGGACATCCATTCTGCTGGATGTGCAGTCCTCCACACCTCAGTTGGAAGGTACTGGCTGTCTCCAAGCTGCTTTAAGCTTTCACATAAACTCTGCATGGATATCATGAACTGAAAATAACTTTATCAAAAAGACCCCACTTTAATCACGTTCCAGAGTCCTGACATGTTAGCAGTTCCTTGACAGCTTGTCAGTAGATGAAAAAGATGTGTGACACTAATGGGGACATGGCAGTGGTTGGGTACCACACCCGAATGCATCACTGGGAAATGCCCAGCGAGAGCCTCCCCACGAATCCAAGAAAAGCCCCAAGTACAGTAATTTCACGACCACAAGGCGCACCGGACTATAAGGCGCACCCCCTGGGAGCCGGCACATTTCGCAACTTTGTAGATGATATAAGGCGCACCGGACTATAAGGCGCACTCTTTTTTGCAGAGAAGATCTGCGCCGCGCGCAACGAAGTAACGAATTAGTAGCAGAATAACTGGCACGTGTTCACATTGGAAACATTTTAACAGATTGGTGTAGCCTTTAAACGCACCCTCAGGCACCCTCCCCATGCTCAGGCGGGCCCCGGCACTCCCGCCCGCCCCCAGTGCCGGCTGGTACGGCTCACGGCTCCCAGCTCCCGGCTCCCACTGTGCGGCTGTGCCGCGTCCCAGAGACCCCCGCCCAGTGGCTGTGGCGGGTCCCAACTTTTCCCCATCTGGTGGCTGCACAGCGTACCCCTGGCAGGCGGCTGCACCGTGTCCTGTCCCATCCCCCTGGCTTCTCCCCTGCCGGCACCTGCACAGCGTCCTGTCCCATCCCCCCAGCTTCTCCCCGGCCGGCGCCTGCGCCGCGTTCCCCTGGCATCCCCCCGCCTGTCAGCCACGGCTCCATGGTTCCCAGCTCCCCCCGCGCAGCCACAGCTCCCGCGGGTCCCGGCTTGGCTCGCAGCTCTCACTTTCTGGTTGGCAAATTTCCAAACTTTTTCCATCAGATAAGGCGCACTGGACTATAAGGCACACTTCTGGGTTCAGGGGAAAATTTTAGTCAAAAGGGTGCGCCTTATAGTCGTGAAATTACTGTAATCAATGTCCATCCATGGGACTACAAACTCCCAGTCCTTCTGAGTTCCCACAGCAGCCTGGGCATTGTCAGCTGAACTTCTGCTTTAAAATCACTTTGCATCCTCTTTGTCAAGCACATTTGCATAATCTGTGTCACAGCAAAAATTGGAAGTGTGTTGTATCAAAGAAGATTTGAAATGAAATTTTTAAACTGCAGATAAATCATAAACTTATTTTTGCAAACTATATGAAAACACATTGCAAACTGTAAAGAAGTCTATTCAAAGGAGCAAATCCACGACCACAGAAAATATTTCTCTGTCTGTATAAATACACTGAAACCCTGTCAATCTGCAGAATACATCAAAAGGCCTTATAAGAAATAAGCGAATTATAAATTCCTCAAGTGCCAATTTTCTTCCACAGATTATGCAAACATTATGTGTGCTTCAAGTAAAGTTGCATTTTATTAAAAATGTAACTCGTGATAAAATAGATGTAACACTTGAATAACGATTTAAAATTTATATTATTCTCACCTTATAAAATAATATTGAAAAAGTGAATTGTGCTAACACAAGTGCATTCATTATGCATGAAATCTCTATTTAGTCTGTAAAGTGCAGAGCAGACAGATAGTGGCCATTTTCTGCTGCTGTAATTACTGTGTCACCATTTGTGAAGCATTTGTGTAAAGTACAATGCTTCTGACTAACCATGGACAAACTCTATGCATCTTGTTAAAAATCGAATCATTGCTTTCAATCCTTTATGTTCTGCTGACACTGGAGTGCAATGTAATCCACCATTTATATTTTATATAATCAAACACAATCCCTTTCTTCCATGTGCGTTCTTTTTAGAGTGATTTATGGATTATACACCTTAATAATGAAATTTTTTAAAGCACAAGACTGTTATAAAACAGGGGGTTTTCTTTATTTGTTCCCTTGTGTTACAAAGAAGGCTCAAACACTGGCACAGGGGTGTCTTTACTTAAAGGCACTTTGTCCTGTTTTGCAGATATGTACCTTGGTTTTTGGTGCTTTTTTTTTTTGGTAACTTTTCTGTGTTTGCTGTGTTCCCCTGAAAGAGCCTTAAGGTTAAGTCTTTGTAGTGATCCTTTTTCACACTGGCCACAGCTGCTGGGTAAATGCCAGCAAGTTTAGAAGGTAAATAGTCAAAAATCGTCCCCTGGTGAGTGTTCAGATCCTCTGCTCTTTTCACTTCACCCACGTCACACGTCATTGGTTCCTGGGATTTGGGACATGCTCATAAATTCCCTTCTGAGACAGAAGGATTTTCCATGCCAGTCTCCTCTTGGGGACTTTCCATGTGGAGGGTCACACCAGGCCCTGGCAGTGCCCATGGAGCTGGGTGGCCATGGCAGAGCAACATCTGGGAGAGCCACATCTGGCAGAGCCACACCTGGCAGAGTTGTGTGGCCACAGCAGAGCCACATCTGGGAGAGGCACACCTGTGAGAGCTACAGCTGGCAGAGACACAACTGGCAGAGTCACATTTGTGACAGTCTCACCTGGCAGAGCCACAGGTTGTAGGGCTATGTCAGAGCCACACCTGGCAGTCACACCTGGAAGAGGTGAGTGGCCATGGCAGAGCTGAGTGGCCATGGCAGAGTCACATCTGGCAGAGCTGTGTGGCCATGGCAGAGCCACAGCTGGCAGAGTCACACCTGACAGAGCTGTGTGGCCATGGCAGAGCTGTGTGGCCATGGCAGATCAGGCACTCTCTGCCTGCCTGGCCTCTCTACCTGCCCCCCCACACCAGCAGCTGTGTAATCTGTTTTCTCCTGGGGTCTCTCCCCACAAGTCAGTCCCCACAAATGCTGCATTAACTCTGCTCGCTTAGAGCGGAAGGCTTTTGTTCTTGGAAAGTGTTAAGATGTTATGAGAGCTTAAGGAGATTTGTCCTGAAAGGAATTTTGAGAAAATTGCCCAGCATTAATGCCTTAAAATGCCCTCATCAAAAGCATGTCAGCTAAACTCCCAGGCTGTAGGTGGTAATGCAGTAATTGATGCATCCCTGGGAAGCTCACACCTTTTTCTTGAAAATGCTGCATTAATACTTCTTTTTAAATTCTTCATTGGGCTAAGGTAGTGAAAATGTATGCTTGTATTTTTATATCTGTGCCAAGGGAAATTGGTTATTACAGGGTAGTTAAATTTATTTTTATTATTGCCTTAAGTGAATACTTTTTAGGAAAAATGCACAAACATGATGAAGTTAAATGACTGCTGATTAATAATACCGTGCACCAAGAGTGATGTTTGGCTTATTTTTAACATATATGCTAGAGTTGAAGATTTCAATAATATAATTTACCAAAGCAAAAGTACCATTTCAAAATGGACAACAGGAAGCATTTTCCAGAAATCCAAACTGTGCCTGTAAATTAACAAAGCCTCTACACAAGAACTGGTTAGATACTTTTAATTTGATTTAGCTGCTAAGCAGCTGTCTGTACAGTAAAGCAGCTGCATGGTTGCACTCATCTTTTTTTCCCAGTTCAGTCTAATAGCTTGTCAAATAATGTTGGGAGTAAATCTCAGGAAGTGGTGAGATGCATGTGGTTAGGGCTTTCTTGGGGGCTTCACTTGAGACAGTTTCTTGAGGAAGAAAGCTAATTGGATGTGGTGGCTGGAAGCAGATGTGTGAGCATGTGTGCATTCATGGCTCTGAGCATGTTCTGTTCGGAGCATTGGCTGAAACCACCAAGGTTTAAGATCAGGGTAGATTTCTGTTTAATGAAATAAATCACCTTTGAGCTGACTGTAATGAGAGTTTAGAGTAGCTCTGCAGAGTAGATGGAGATACTAAACACACATGGCATTTTTTAGGTCTCAGGGTAGTTCTGATTCCATGTGGAACATTCCCAAGCAGTGGCACAAAGGGTTTGTATTCCCTCCACCCCAGAGAAATGGGGAGTCCCTAACTCCTTCCAAAATAACATTCTCTTTCTGCTGACAACTGGAGAGAGTCCCTGGAGAGCTCACACAGTCCTTGTTTCTCATAATGTCTCATGGAAATTGCTGAGAAATACCAATAATTAGGAAAAAAATTATGCTAAGTTCTCTTTTTCATCCCCTTTACAACAGCCAGTCATAAAATTCCAGACTGTTAGTATGCCAATATGTTAATACATCTCCACAGGATCTGTCATCTTAGTTAACATCACCTGCCTTTAGTGTTTCCATCTTTTGAGTATGAATTAAAAATATCAGACAGATTTCCAATGCAGTGGTATATTAGCAAAAAAAAAAAATAATTGCTGTATGTAATGAAGAACGTACATTGGTATTGTGTGGTCTATTAAAATAAAATTAACTTCATTTTTAAATAATATTTATTTTAAAATTTAAACAGGTCATCTTTGAAGATGAACAGGCATGGCTTCTTGCCAAAAGAACAATCAGATTTTCTGCTGCAGAATATATAGAAAATCATAACAAACTCAATTACCTGTACCACTGCTAAAGGCCCTTCATATCTTAGCACTCTTGAGATTTAGCAGATTGTATCACATCTTCCTGATTAGCAATTATGACTGAGAAATGAAACATTCTGACTTACTGAAATTTTTAAAAAAGGTTCTGCTTTAAAAGAAGACGATCTGTGAACAGCCTTGATTTTAAAGTATAACAGCTTACTGGAAGTGTTTAAATTTCAGTACATTTTCTCAAACTACCTTAATTGTGCCATGTGAATAAATACCAGCATAGTTTTCATTTTCTCAGATCTGTTCTCTTCTGACCTTTCTAGAGGTCAGTATCTCAGACTGAGGATTTGGGGCTTTTTTATTATTATTATTTCTTTTTAGGTTTTTCTTACAGAAAACTTAGTGCAATAATCCATTTTCACAATGGATAGCAAGAATCCGTGCCGTATTCAAAATCTCTTATCTGGAATTCCTGGGCACATTGTCAGATGAGTATGTCTGAAGATCTCAGCAGTCTCAAATGTGAATTTCTTTGAGGGACATGGGAGGAATGCCTGGGTGCTAGGCAGGTTACAGTGGTGGGAGGGAGGGAGCCAGTGCTGAGCCAAGGGCAGGAGCCAGGACAGCATTTCTCAAAGTGCCAAGGCGTGGGGAGCAGCTGAGCGTTTCAAAGGGCAAGGCTCCTCTTGTGGCTGTGAGCTGTGAACCCACATTTCACTTTCTGTTCTTTATTAACATTCCCTTAGTATTGCTTATCAGTAAATAGTTAAATACTAATTTTCTGGCACCATCTCAGAAACTGTCAATGCCTTTGGATTCTGATATTGGCATTTTTTATAGGCAGAAAAGAATGTATTCAGTGCATCACCAGTGTCCCTCTGCTGCTCCCACAGCTCTGGAGAAGCACAGAACCAGCTGTCCCTGCTGCTCATTTTGGTGTCCCTTTGGTGTCCCAGTTCCTGGTGTCCTGGGCTCTGTTGACAGCACGTGTTGCCTTTTCTCCAGCTGTGCCCAGGCTGGTGCTCCATGACTTGGCTTCCTTGAGCATTGTTTCCTGGAAGTGCTGCAGCTGATCCCACCCTTTTGAGCACCCTAACTCCATTTCTGCCTAATTCTCTACTAATGCTTTGCAAGCTTTCAGTGCCTATCAGAAATATCTTTCCAACATCGTCCAGACACCCTCCTTTCTCTCAGCTTGAGACACTCCAGTTTCTGCAGCCTGGAATCCACAAAGGAGAGCCAGACTTGGCAGCAGCTGCTCAGGACAGGAGCCCTGAACTCCTCTGGACTGTGGCTTGCCAACAGGAGCAGTCCTCAGGGGCATTCTCTTGGTTTGCTGGTGATTTTGGATGAGAGGAGAAAGGAGATCTCAGTAGTGTGGAGAGCACACTGTGCAGTGCCTGTGCTGAGTTTGCCTTCCAGAGGCTCTGACCCACAGAAAAGCTGCTGCAGATACTTCCATCTCTCTGCTTTACAGCCAGAGGTATTAGTGTGCCTAATTGCAGCTGATTTCCTGGCTCTAGAGCAGATGAGAACAAGCTTTGTTCCTTCTCAGCTTTCTCTTGCACCACACCAGGTTTCTGTAGTGTTCCCTTCTGTTGCACTGAGGATCACAAGGGGTTGTAGATCCCTGCTCTGCAGGGCTGTTGTGTGCCAGGGGCTGGCTCTCCTGCCACTTTGAGCTGAAGTGAGAGAGGTGATGGACAAGGAGATGGAGTTTTTTTGTTGAGGGTTTTTTTGGTTTTTGGGGGGTATTTTTTTTTTGACTGATAACTCTAAGGCAAGTCCTATAGTGAGTCTGCTGCCCAGGGTGGTGTGGTATCTGGTGATGGCACATCAGATTATCCTTGCAAATCACCTGCTTTTCTAATCAGATGGCATTCTGAGGACAGCCTCTCACTGAGCTGCAGCTCCAGCCCGGCTGGGTCAGGCCTGGCTGGTGCACATGTGCTCACACTCGTGTGCGTGCACACCCTCAATTCCTGAGTGTCTGCATCTTGTGGCATCCCAGTTAATAGCCTCCTTTTCCCTGTCTTCAGCATGTGCTTATCAGCTGAACTAATGTCTGTTTGCTTTCCCAGCTGCATGGTACAGGCTCAGATTACTCTTGACTTTAAAAATTGACACTTGTTTAATTAAAAGTAATTTTCAAACTGTCACCGGAGTGCCAGATGCAACAACTAGAATCATCCTGCTCCTCATTTCTTTTCTTCTCTCCTCTCTAAAATACCCAACACCAGTCTAGAAGAAATTGGCAATATTAAGCCTAGGAAAGAAAAAAAAATAGCCGAAGGAAAGCAGCATTTACAGATATGTCAGCCCCATAGAATGAACTGCAATATATCAACCCATCTTAAAGAACTGTACCCAGAACTCATCCCTGCTTCATTTGCCATCATACTCATAAGTGTCATATTTATTGCTCTGTATTATTTGAAGTTGTATTTTTAATGTTGAGGAAATGATCATATAAATGTATTGCAATACTTAAACATCACTGTGAAAGTGAAAAATGGATTTTTCCATAAAAATATACTCTCCTGTGGAATTATGGCCCTAGTGAATACATACTCCCTTTCAGCCTGCTTCTTGGATAGTGTGCTGATATTCTACCTAGATGTATTGTCTGCAGGCACTGGACACAATCCTCTGGGTGTGCAGAAATTAGATAAGGAATAATTCTTTTGTATAATAGCATCCCTTGTGTAGTCTCCTGTGCAATACAGTAAAATTAATTCAGGTTCTCTCCAGTGAGCTTATCTGCTGTCCCAGCATTAGAGTGTTCTTCTCCTGCCTTTTACCTGGACAACAACTATTTTCTTACTTCATTCTGTTAAAGTCCAGCATGGCTCATTTACAGAGAGCTCTGATCCTGGAGCCAGCCTGGATCATCCTCAGTGTTTTTGCAACAGGTGGCTCCTGGGTTAAGTTAAAAAATTAAAAATAAAAGTGCCCCAGAGCAGGGTAATCAGTGCCTGGTTCAGTGGTCATCCTGCCTGTGTCAGGGCACAGCCTGGAGCCCTGCTCAAAGCTTGGGCTCCGTCCTTAGGAGAGCTCCTGTGCCTCACCTGGGCTGTTCACAGTGCTGCTAACAAGCAATTTAAATACCCTGTTACTCATATAATGGTGTCTGTATCTTTTTAAATATAAATTACCATTTAGCCTTCTTATTGAGGGATTCATGCAGTTAAGCCCTGGTTGGAAAGAGGTGAATCTCTTCTGCTTACTCTGAGCTGAAGAGTTCATTGTCCAGTGCTGGAAATTTGATTCACCTTTCCCCTGTTTGCAGAAAATAACTTCAGGCCCTGGCTGGTGTGGTTTGTACCAGAGAAGCCTTTAGCAACACAGTCTGTCTCTTGCTCTAAAAGGTTTAGAAGGCCAGAGGACAAATCAGTGCTGTGGGTTTCTACCCTTATTCCCCTGCAGGTACTTTCTGCCCTCAGCCAGAGTTTGTTACAGACTTTGATATAATCACAGTTAGACTGCTGTGGTTTTCCATCAGAGACATCACCATGGATGGCTGTTTCTGGTCAATCTCTGTA
Organism: Turdus rufiventris; assembly: GCA_013186435.1. NCBI lineage: Eukaryota > Metazoa > Chordata > Aves > Passeriformes > Turdidae > Turdus > Turdus rufiventris. The sequence continues at coordinate 202,404 of PYHW01010122.1, read as the reverse complement.
TTCTAATGCTTCTCCCAGGTAGAACCTGGGACACTGGGCCATTTCCATATGTATTTCCTACTAAGACATTCCAGTCTCTGTTTCCAGTTGTGCACATCCACTGGCATAATCACAAATAATCCAAAGTTGAGGGACTGTGTGGCCATAGTGAACAGTGAGGCAGCTCCTCTTCTGCTTTACTGTTCTCTTTTAACAAATACAGCTGCAGAACAGTTGTGTCATGGGCTCTCACATCTGTAGCCGAGTCTCAGGTTGACTTTTGGTGTCTCTCATTCTGCCCTTACACTCCTTGGTCACTAGAATCTGCTTTGCCCTTATTTCAGGTGTTCAGCTGGGGTGGTGTTTTTTTTCCTTGGTGCTGCCAGAGGTATTCAAGTGACACCAGACTCTGAGTGTGTGCAGAGCCATGAACACCTCCCTGAGTCCTGTATGTTAAACCCACTGCAAAGTGCAGTCCTGCTTCTTGGGAATTGTGCACTGATGAGGAAATACAATATTTAGAGCTTTGTGGAGGAGAGGAAGCTTAGGTCCCTCTAACAGGAATAGGAAAAACCAGAGGGAATGTGGGACCTGGGGAAAGATTCACACAGAGCACTCCTTTTGGTAATATCTAAATGAGTTATAACTGATATTTTCTAACTATAGTTGTCCTGAAGTGTTCAGATGGAAGGTCATTTAGAACAGTGCGTTTGAGTGGGGTGGGTTTTAAGGCAAAAAGCTCACAAAGTGCTTGTGGCCAGTGCTGCCATTTCATCATTTGAGTGTCACCCAGTGTCACTAAGCCCCAGCTGCTCTGCTCTCCATCTCCTGTGGCAGATTCTTTCATCACAGGGGATTTCTGAGGTGTACCTTGCTCTTGCAGGGCTTCCCATCAATCTAACACTTCCCTGGTAGAAGCTGAAGATGAGGTGAGTGCTGCAGAGAGCCATACAGACCTTGTGTAGCTGAGAGTAAACAATGACAGCCTCTCTTCTCAGCCCCTCAAACCAGCAGATATTGTCAATCTTTTCTCCCTTCTGTCTGAAAGTTCCTTTGATCCATGTGTGCTCCAGATACTTGCTGTAAAATACCCTGTCTGGTGCAGCTTAGGAGCATGTCACAGCCTTATCTCTTTATGCCTGCTCAAAGCTCAAGGAGAAGGAGCATTTTGGCAGCCAGCTCTCACAGGCTGCAGTCAGTGGGTGACAGTGGCTCTGGGTAGGCAGTGCCAGTGTTCCACAGAGGCTTTGGTGAGCAGGGCAGAGCTCTGCAGCTCTGAGCGTGTCACAGAAGGTCAAAGTGAGCTGAAGGGTGTTCAACTTCCCCAGTGAATCTGCACTTGTGTACTGGATAGCCACAAGTCCTCTTCTAATATTTGTGGTATTTCCTTCCAAACAAACACAATTTTGTAGTACTTGGATAGTGATCTCTAGCCCACCTACTTACATGGTATCAATTACAGCTCTATTGGCGCTCCTTAGTCTTTCATCTTTTTTTGCTCATTATGCCCCCAAGACTTGTTTTCTTAATTTTACAGCTGGAGAACTGGCATAGGGAGCCAATGGGAAACAGGCCAGTCATTCCACATGAGTTATGTTTCGCATTGGTTTTAAGTGAGACTCTTTAAAATGTAATTAAAAGCTTTATTGTTCCTTGATTAATATGCTGCTCTGTTTCCAGCATAATACCACATTATCCATAGTGCTCCTCAGCTATTTTACAAATATTTCTATGCTGTGTTTATTTTGGCAACTGCTGCCAGATGTTGACTCCATGAAATCTTTCCAACTTTTTAAAATCTGCATTGCATTTCTGTCTAGAAGATGCATCTATGCCAGGGTATTGTGACATGAGGAGCTGCACTTGCCCCTGGTGTACCAGGCTGAAGGGATAGGGAGCAGGAAGGGGGTCAGAGCTGGGTTTAGATTTGTGCTGCCATCTCCCAGCACCAGGACTGGCAACAGAGCCAGGCTCCCCTGATCCCAGGCTGCCACCCCACTGTGCTGCTGTCACTGAAAGGTTTTTGTGGGGGGAGGGCACAGGAGGGAAAGTGATAAAGGGGACAGAATGACCAGCTGCACCCACTTCAGGGTCTGATAGATGGTGAGGACTGAAAGAAGCTGGGAAGGTGACCCAGGGATTTAAGTGTCTGTTTTAGTCCTCGGGGGTTCCAGGTGGGGAGGCACCTCTGTGGAAGTAGCACAGGGTGTGAGCTAGCCTGCCATGCCCAACTCTGCATGGCATTCCTGGAGTTACAGGCTGTAGAAATCCAAAGCAGCAGCAGGACTGTGTCGTGTTTGCATTGCTGTGTGAATCCATGTGCTTTGGTTTGAATTCTACACAACAAACTTCCACAGAAATACACAGTTAAGCCAAGTTTTTGAGTGATGTTCGTTGGCAGCGTTCACACAGCCAGATACAAATCTGAGCCAGACCTTGGAGTTCAAGGTATATATCAGATGTATGACTCCATGCTTCTGAAGCTTTTGGGGAAACAACTGCTTTGTGTTGTATTCTGTGGCTTACATAATCTTGTTCAGTGTTCTGTGTGCCAGCTGCATGTCAGGAGTTGGAGCCTCGTTTGTTCTGGGTGAAGGAAAGTTTCCCCCTGGAAAAGGGAAGGGAAAAACAAGCAGCAACTTCACTGCTGTAGAATTTTATTTTATTTTTTTTTCCTTCCTCCATAGACCTTTTGCTCTGAGCTTCAAAACAGAATCTGTCACAACTTTCTGTTTGAATCTGGGCATAGAAAAAATGTCTGGAAAGTCTGCACTATGGGGCTGCTGCAAATACTGATGGCCTTCACAGGCTCCATCATATTTTACGTAACCTGTCTGGAACCGATGTGAAGTCTGAGGTTGCCATGGCAAAACAAATGGGACAAAACCACCAGTGTCCCTTCCAGGTATCTTCCATGGTGTAGCTGTCACTTTTGGGCTTCCAAGGCATGAAGCATGTCCCAGCAATCCTGTGGCTCTCTGACACTACATCAAGTACTTCACTCCTCCCTTCCCACTGTGTTAGGTAACAGAGTAAGGGAAGAAGTCATCTGCTGCTGCATCTGGAGCAGGCTTTTGCACTGCATGTAATATTAGAAAGTATAATTTGATTGTTGCCAATCAGCAGAGCAGCCATGCCCCTCTGGTAGCTGCAGGGTTAGCAGTCTTTACTGTGCATCATCATTTGAGACCTTTCTGTGGCTGCCAGGGAGTTCCAGACTGCCCAGCTGAAAGCAGAGCACTCTCATGTTCAGAGATCATTGTGCTGCTGAAATCAGGTATGGAAAATTAAACCTTGGAAGGTTTTACACACCATAATTCAGTGAGCAAATACCATAACCCTCATTTTATTAGAACTAGGGGCTGATTAGCAGACATCTTTCATTGTGCCTGAAGGGACTGGAAACCATCTCAACAGAAATGTGGATTCCACAGTCTATGGTAGTGCATGCTTAAGGATGCATCTGAATCCTTACCTACCCTGTAGATAATTGCAAATGCTGAAGTCCACATCACTTTGGGTTTTGGGCCCATCCCTGTCCCCTTTGAGTTTTTTATTGCCAAGTTACTCTGTATTTTTTCTCTAAGTCAAGCTAACATTAATAAACAGCAGTTTGTTCCTTTCCTGCAGTGGTTAAAAAAACAACTAAAACCACAGTACCAAATGAATCTAAAATAATCTTATCTTTGGCCCTGTATGTTGTAAGCAATGTTACATTATTTAAGGGTCCTTCAAAGATTAGCCTAAACAATTCCCCATTTCCTTTATATACAACCTCCAGTTATATTATTACCAGTCACTGTTTTGTTGTTGCTATTTAGGAAGAAGTCTTTAAAAGTACAACATGTTAAACAGGTTGTGGTCAAAAGTTTTGGCATGGACACGAGCCCAGGTGTGACAGTGCATGTGCTCAGTGAGCTTTTGGAGCTGAGCCCTGCCCTGCTCAGACACCAGGGCACTGATTGCCCTCACTGAGGAAACTCTGTGTCTGTGAATACCAGAGGAATTATCTTCAGGTAATTCATGATCCCTGAGCCTGTCTGTGCATGGGTACCCTGCACCTTCCTCCCATCCTCTCTGGCCTCACTGAACCAGCCCCTGGCACTGGGTCTTGCTTGTTGAGGGTTCTTTATCCAGAGCAGAATTTTTGTGTGCAGCCCTCTGTAGATTAATGATTTACTCTGGGGGGTTGGCACCTTTAAAGGTTCCTTCCAAGCCAAACCAGTCTGTGATTCCATGACTTTGCAAGGGAAGGTGTGGAGGAATCTGGGGTGATTTGTAACATCTGGGTGGCGAGAATTTGTGCATTTCCCTTGCTCTGACTCAGTAGCTGTTTTTCTTGAAGAGCTCCCGAGACCTGAGGAGAAAAAGGATGCCCAGGCATTTTCTCAGTGTGCTACTAGTTTGCATAGGCTGCACATTTTCTTCAAAATTGAGTGCATTCATTTGCAATGTTTCCCTTCCTTAATTAGCTTTACCGATTGCCAAAGTGAAGAAATGTGGTCTTTGGTTTTGAGGATAGTTTATGAAAACAGCCTGGGCAATGCATCTCTTAGCATGGGGACTGGTTCAGAGTATTGCTTCCAGGACTCAGCTGCTCTAAGGGAGCAGGGCTAAACTGTAATAAATATTATTTCTTCTAGCTTTGGATAAGTTCTGGCATCTGAAGGAAGGTTCTTACTTTCTTATCATGATAATGAGTTGATCTCAGAGAGATGCAGAGATAATGTGCGTGTTGTATAAGCCTGTCTTTTGTTGTTGTTGCAGATCTTTTTGCACTCAAGCCAACTCTGTGGAGCCAGTTCCTAAACATCCATGCATTTCAGCTATCAGTAAAAGCTCTCCATGGAGATTCAGTTTAAGAAATAATGATTTCATCAGAAATGAGTAAACATTATTGTATGGGGAAGATACTGTATATCCAAAACTAGGAGCTTCTGAAGCTGCTTTCACTGGTTACTATTTTGGACCTCCATCAGTTTTTTTTAAGCATCTGTGGATGTGTTAGGAGTTCTTTAGCTTCCTTCTAAAGTACATTTGTCCCCTTGCTTGGTTTACAGTGTAGGGTTTTCCCTGGGTACTCCATCAGTGTGGAGTGGAAGTGCCTCTGTCATGGATCTGTGGCCAAGGCTTGAGCACAGCTCATCAGGGCTGTTCCCCATCACTGGCTCATGAGCTGCTCCTGCCCTCCCTGCAGGCAGCCCCAGATGCTGGGAGCAGCCAGGGCTTGCTGGTATGTCCCAGGCTCCTCTCTGCCCAAAGCAGACTGGGAGGTGTGCTGGTTCAGGAGAAACACACTGAAAGTCAGAAAGCCCAAAGGAAAAAAAGACTCAAAGCACAAATCAGGAGTGGAAGCCAACACTACTGGTCTTGTTCTTTTGAATTCCTAAATGCAAGAGCCTTCAGGACACCCTTAGGGGTGGGGTGGTTATAGTTCCAGCCTGTTAGACGCTGGGATGTTTTTCATTGCCATTGGGGTGTAATGATATCACAGTAACAGTATGGATGAGAAGATCCAGTGACATCCTGTGTACTCTAAACCAGAATGTGATGCCTGGCCCTCAGTCCCCATGCCACCAGGCCAGGGAGAACTGGCAGTGGTTTGAGTGCTGAATTTGCCCTCTCAAAAGTGTGAGGAGAGCAAGGAACTTCCCTGGTCTGAGACCCTGCAGGTGGGAGCAGGCTTGTGCTCTCCACTGTGAAGGAGGAGGAGATCTAGGAACGTGGAAATAAAAGGATTCTGGATCTCCAGCCGGGTTCTCTGTTAAATGGATGTCACCCTTTTTGGACTAAACTATTCCAGTACCCAAACAAAAGAGCAAAACAAACAAAAAAGCCTCAAACAAACAAAAAACCAACACCAAAACAAAAAAAATCCCCTTAGTAATGGTCAAGAAACTAAAAGGTGTTGGCTCAGAGAGCGCTGCTGAGTAGCCAGGTTGGGTTGACCTTTCAGTGCCAGAACCCTTTTCAGTCCTGTGAATGAAGAATAAAGATAGATTTTTATCACGCATCTCCTTTTAATTAGGGACAGTGAATGTTTCTGACTGCATCCTCATGCCAATTGAAATGAAACTACCAAAGGCATTTTGAGCAGGGCTGGGCATCCTTGTATGCAGGGCTGGAAGTGGTGTGGGAGCCTGGCAGGGCTCTGGTGCCAGAGCTGAGGCTGTGCCTGGGGTGGGTGGGAAGGGGAGCAGGAGGTGTTGGCTGAGCTTGCTGAACGTGAGCTGGGAGTGCTTCTGCTTGCAGGTGGCCATCTGTGCTCCCCTTGAGGGGCAATTTGTGCAATTTATTCCTCACTCCATGAGGAGATGTCTCCTGCCCTTTGGCTAGGGAGCAGTGCAGAGCAGAGCTTAGGCTGGAATGCCTCTCTCCAAGGGGGAAACAGGGATCCTGTTGACTGCATTTGCTGATTGTTGGCAGAGGAGTGAAATCCATCCTTCACTTGTCTGTGTTCTGAACAAAGCCAGATAAACAAACAGTACTTTTATTTTTCCAGGATGTGCCCAGAGGAGAGAGGAAAAGCTCTGCTGTGCAGGAATGATTTTGAGGCCAGCACAGGTTACTGGTGGAAGATTATTCCAGTGCATTGACCAGAGGCAAAACCATGTCTCATTCCACCAGTGCTGAAATTGTGAGTGCTGGAAAGGGGTTTGACAGAAACAAGTTATACCTTCATGGTGACAGTGATACTTGCCTTGTTTAGCCCTTTGTACCAAAGAAAATCAATTATTGCCTAAGAAAGCATTTGGTTTTACTAACTTAGCTCTGCTAGCTGAAATTACATATCATGATGTGTCTTAGTCCAAGTTCTGTTTGTAGGGCATTAAGTTGCTTCCTGTAATTTAACTCTTTAAATACATTCTAGTATCCAGCAGATGTTTCCAGGCAAATTCAATATCAGGGCTGTTCCACCAAGGATGCCTGATGTGTATTTTTACCTGGTAGGGAAGAGCAGTTGCTGTAGTGCTGCCTGTGGAGTCAGGCTTTCCTCAGGGTGGGTTTCAGCCTGCAAACCAAGCCAGGGAGAGCCTGCTGAGTGTGTGGTGCCCAGCTCAGGGGAAGGGCTGGGGGGTGTCTGTGCATCTCACAGTTGAGGATCACAGAACCACAGCATGGACTAGGTTGGAAAAGACCCTTGATATCATCGAGTCCAACCTATAACCTAACATCTCCTCATCAACCAAACCATGGCACTGAGTGCCATCCAGGCTTTTATTAAACACCTCCAGGGATGGTGACTCCACCCCCTCCCTGGGCAGACAATTCAGTGCACAATCACTCTTTCAGTGAATAATTTTTTCTAACATCTAACCTGAACTTCCCTTGGTGCAGCTTAAGGCTGTGTCCTCTCCTTGTGTCAGTTGTTGCCTGGGAGAAGAGACCAACCCCACCTGACCACAGCCTCCTTCCAGAGAGGTGTAGAGTGTGATCAGGTCACCCCTGAGCCTCCTTTTCTCCAGGATGTGACCTGAAAATTGGCAACAAGTGCAGAATGCTGCAGTGGCACCAGCCCAGCCTGTGGGCACACAGGGACAAAATCCCAGCAGGGAGAGCCCATCCCTGTGCTGGAGCTGCCCCGGTGCCCAGGCACAGACACCTCGCATGAACACTTCTGCCATTGCCAAGGACTCTGTGCATTCCAGGGCAGGGCAATGCCCTGTGCACACTCTGGTATCTGTGCAGGCTGATTTATTACAGATGGACACCCCTGGCCAGCAGTTACCAGCACAAAGGTGGGGATGGAGCAGATTTGAGAAACAGCATCTCTCTTTCTCTGTTGTATGAATGGTGGAAAAAGCCTCTCAGTTTTGTCACAATCGTTGTCTTTTCTAATAACTTCAAGGGTTGAATTACTTACATGAGGGGCTAAAATAGCTCTAAGTGCATTTTTATTACCTGGCCCTGGAGCTGCCATTTACAGGTTTAACAGCCCTAGAGCTTTTAAAAAATGAAAGGAGATGGAGTGTATGTGGTAGAGTGTTCAAAAATGATATCTGCCTTGTTATTTGGACACAAGTATGGCGCTAGAAATCCTGTTCTGTTCTCTACAGAATATTTTCCTTTTGCAGACCCTGGTTTTAAATAGCCTACAATGGACCAGTAAACATTGAGAGGCTTTGAATGTGTAAAAAACCGCTGTTATATAAATCTTATGGTTAAGAAAATTAAACTGATCATGTAAAACCATCTACTGAAAATATACCAATTTTGTGGACTTTTTTAACACCCAGAGTTAGTTTTCTACTTTTTGTGAAATGAATATTATTTTTGCTTTCTGCTTCTGCCCTCCTGTTTTGGTGTATTAAAGAAACTTAAATCAGGGAAATAGTGCAGTGGAGGAGCAGAAAGCTCCAGGATGTTCTTTTCATGTGGAAAAACAGAAGAGGTGCTAAAATAGCAGCACTTTTTTTTTTTTTTTAATTGCTCAAAAAAAGGAAAGATTGACATGCACAGACTGCTCAACTTCCTCTATATTCATAAATCCAGAGTACTTCAGCAGAGATAAGGGTGATAATCTCCTTTCTATAGATAAGGAGAGTGAGGCACAGCGCCTTTCAGTTCTCACAAAATTAATTGTGCAGAGATCCCAGGTCCCTCCATCTGTCTCCTTCATTACTGGGCTTCCTCTGCCTCTCCTGCAGGTTTTTTGTTGCCCCCTAAGGGCACAGGGGTTGTGGCAAGAGGCTCTGGCCCTTCTGACTCAAGCATGCAGTGGCTTCTGCACAGTGCAGTTATTACCAAAATGTACAGCCTGAGCTTTGGGCAAGTGCTGGTTTTTTGGTATTTTTAATATAATTAAAGACATTCACTGGTCTTTACTGTAGGTACTTCCTTAAAACTTCATATTCTTCTTTTTAGATGCAGAGTGTGCTCCATACCTCTGACAGGTTGACAGATGCATTGCTTCTAGGCTTTAACTGACCCCCATAAAATCAGTGAGTAAGCAAAACCCTGGAAGTCAGAATCAAAAACTTTCTGTATCAAATGTTCCATGATGCCTCTGGGGTGGTGTTGTGTGCACTCACCTTCTGTCAAGTGGCACCTGGTCTAGATTGTCCCACATTCAAGATGCCATTTCTTTTCTGTAAAGAATTTTTGAAAAAACTCATAAAAAAAAGGCTCTGAGTACATTCAGCATCTTACAAAAGATGATAATTTTTGGTGGACGATGTGGATGGTATCCTGAATCTACAGTGATGATCTTTCAAGAAGTATCATCTCTTTGCCTGTTCATCCAAATGTGCTGTGTTTAATTACTGAAAATATTTTTATAGGTCCCTGATTCGGTGTTGTGACTTGAGCTTTTTTGCACTTTCTTAATACCAAAGAGTATTTTAAAACTGTGAAATTAGCACTGCACGTACTGACCAGAGTTGAGCCTAGAACTACACTGTTCTCAGTCAGGAAGGGGGGTTATAGCAGCAGCAGGCTTTTTTCTCTTCTATCTCCCCTTGCAAGAAGTCATCTGTACTGATCTGATGTGCTAATCATTCTTCTCTACAGTGTAATTTCTAGAGTATCCTAGCCTTTCCCATTTCCTCCAGCAAAACCTTAATCATGATGTATTTTTCTTTTCTGTTAGCCATTAGATGTATAATTGTTCTTCCTTAAGTCATATTAAATTATCCAGCTGATTACCTGCTGCAGCAGATTGTCTGGATCATCTTGCACTTTCCCACCATGAGCAGTCCCTTCTCTGCAGCCCTAAAAAGGGAAGTGTGTGCAGATTCTTCCAAACAACTATCTTGCAGCATTTTCAAATTACCAGTCATTTATTCAAACTCTGTGTTTTTTAATGACTCCACTTTTTTTATTCTCACTCTCAAAGTCTTATTTTCTTAATGAGTGCACAGTTAAACCCCTAAAATTTACTGACACACTGATAAGTCACAGAGGATGCTCTGCCAGGGAGGTGTTAAGCTGGGCAGAGAAGTTCTTTGGGGCTGCAGTATGATGCTCAGCATCTCATGACCTTTTCTGGTGCCTGCCCTGCTCTCTTATGTTCCTTGCCCACCAGCTGAGAAGCAGTATCATGGGCAGTTCACACAAGCAGGAAGGAGAATTCTCCAAGCTTATTGAGCCTCAGGGCATTCTGCATTCTACACTGTTTTCCATGAGCTTTTGCTGCTTGTTAGGGAGAGAGCCTTTGATTGTGAATTTGTGTAATATTCCTTATAAAGAAGCCGGGGTTCCCTAATAAACTTTCAGGGATTTTAATGTAATCCCCTTGCAGTTCAGACTTCTCCCCACACTCCTTAGCATTTGACCACAGGGGTGAGAGCAGCTCAGAGTTCCTCAGGTGAGCCAGGTCTAGCGATGCCTGTTTGCATCTCCCAGTGCTGGGCTGAATTGAGAGATCAGATCCCTGCCTTGAGTGAGGGAGAGGCAGAGCCCACATGGGGAATATTTTATTCATATGCTACTTGTGCTGAGCTGAGAACAGACTGGGGTTCTTTTCTGCCTTACTCCCAGATCTTACTGTGGCTGTTCCCGAGCAGAGAGGCAGTGCAGGGACAAGGAGCTGGGCAAATTCCTGGCTGGTGGAAGTGATGCTGCCTCTGCAGCATCAAGTTTGCTGGGATGTGACGCCACATTTGCATCCATAATGCACTGTGACAGAAAGAAAACTGGGGACAGTGGCATGGCTTCAGATGGCACAGTAAACAGCTTCTGAACCCGTGTAATATTTCATTTTTGTGCATTACTTTCGCAGTGGAAACACTTGTGTTGGGAATGGGTCACAATAAAATCATCCTGTCAGAGGCAAGTCCTCCACAGCAAAGGATTTAACCAGATTGTGCTATCTGAGAAGTTCAGTTTTCTTCAGTAATTTTCACAGTCTTTTGAAACACCATTGCTCAGGATCCTTCCCCAAGCCTGTTGTTTTCACTGCCTCTTTCTCCCTGGCACTAACCAGGATTTCAAAACCTTTCCTTCCCTTCAGGACCTGGTCTGTAGCTGAGCCCCCAAAGCTGTCTCCCAGCTGGTTCAGCCTGTCCTGTGAGGAATGTGGGAGCCACCATGGCCGAGCCACAGCTCAGTTTGGCCCCCCATGTAAACTCCAGGTTTTTGGTGCAGCTGATGAGAGCTTCAGTGTTTATTCTTCTCAGCCACAGCAGCCAGACAGCACAGCCTCCAGCAGCATTCAGTGCCCCAGCTCCTGACCCAGAAGGATGCCTGTGTATCCGTCTGCCTGGAATGCTTGTCCCCACACCTTTCAGGGCTCTCACTGCCTTCAGGTTCCCACTTGACTTCCTCTGAAACCTTCCTCTTCCTGGCAAAGATCACAGCTCCACTGCTGTGGCTGTATGCCAGGTTCCTGCCTTGGGACCTTCAGGTGCTCCAAACTGCCTGAGCAAACGTCACATGGGGCTTGTTCACTGCCTTTTTGTAAACTTACTCTCACTTAATGTGGATGAGAAAACATGCAGTCTGAATTCCTTATTTTGATAAAACATTCTTTGGGGGTTTTTTTTTGTCGGTTGGTTGGTTTGGGTTTTTGTTGTTCTGTGTGTGTGTGTGTGTGTGTGTGTGTGTGTGTGTGTTGTTGCAGTTCAGAGGGTAACCCTAATGAAACAGGCAGGCAGATGCTTGTATGCTTGTGCTGAAATCCCTTGTTAGGCACCTGGGTTAGCTACAGGCTGCAATATGTTCTAGCCCCAGAATTTCAGTCTGTGCAAGTGATAATTTGGGTTGTAATGCCCTGGAGAAGCAGGATTTAACCTGGAAGTGAGGCACTGCTCTTCTCTCATGTAGCTGATGTGGGCTGGCTGTGATGAAGAACAGCAGACTTTGTTTTCTCTTCTGGAGGAAGTGTCAAAGCTGGTTTGCTTTCCATACCTGGTCTTGCTTGCAATTTTAGTTAATTTTGTGTTCTGTAGTAGTATATTTACAGTCAGGAATACTTTAGGAAATGCTTGTTTGTCTTTGTGAGGTGTTTTGGAAGTTTATGAGACAACAGAGATTGGTAGGCAATCCATGGTGCTATAAAAATAGAATCATAAAAGCTATTACAAGGATATAATGTGCAAAGACATTTCTTTCCTTCAGTTATTAATAGAAAGGTTTAGGTTGATGCCTTTGTGCTTTTGCAAGCCACAGACACCTTCCCCAGCCTGGAGCATGGTTTCAGCTACAGCATGTTTTCATCCACTCATCCACAGCTGAAAAACACCTAAGGAAGGAAAAAGGAGAGGGAGGGAAAAAATCCCCAGTGTTCATGTCAAGTCATTGAGGGCTAAAGCAAACTCAGTATGTCCTTTCCTCCAGCCAAACAAGGTTCTGCAGAGGGCAGAAGAATATCTTCTGAGCAGCAGCTGCAGGGATGTGCTGGGGAGTCCTGCTGGGATCAGAACTCACCACCAGTCCTAATCCCAGGTTGGCCAATTTTAATTCCACAGTTTAATTTCACAGGTTTGAAGCACCAGGAACATGGAATGTGACTTGAACAAGTTTCACACAAATCCTTCTTGCAAAAGCTGCCCTGGTGGGGCAGGAAAACAATGCTCCAGCCTGACAGATTTACTCAGCTCCTCTCCAGAATGGGCACTGCCAACCCTCTGGCAAAGCCCAGCAGTGCCAGTCCTGCCCTGGGATATTTGTGGTCCAGGACTCCTAATGCCTGTGATGTGTGCTTTCTGCAGAGGGATTCCTCAGCTGCCCTGCCTGTGCTGGGGAGTGCAGGATTTAGTGCTGGCTGTGGGAAGTACCTTCCAGAGCAGCCTCCCAGGCCTATGTGTTTGCTGGTTCTGCCTTGCTGGGAGATTACAAGCTCCAGAAACTGCTCTGGATCCTTCAGAGACCATGGATTGCTTTCCACATTGAGTAGAATAACTTTGGTTTATGTTGTTTGTTTTAGAGAACATGAATGGCACTGGTGATGTGGCTTCCCATGGGGTAGGGACCTTGTCTGTGGGACCCTGCTGGACAGGGAGCCTGGCTGTGACCCCCCCAAGCAGCTGCTGTCAGAGGAGGGGCAGCTTGAGCACCAGGCAGAGTCACCCCCATGGGCAGGGGTTCTGCATGCTGGGAGCTGTGGAATCCATTAATGCACGCCATGGGGGTTATTTGGGGATTCACTGTTTGGGGTGGATGTGCTCGTGGGGGAGGAAGGAAAGGTTGTGTTCAGTGCTGAGAACATTCCGTTTATAATTTTAGTTCCTTGCTGAGGTTTCCATGCCCAACACAAGAACCATGAATGTCAGTTCTTTTGCATGAGAAACAGTTTTCCCTCTGTTTGCCTAGTGTATTAATTAAGTCAAGTTTGTGCCTATTCCTGTAGTATCAAATTCATATCTTTTCAACAGGAAAATTCATCCATATTCTAAAAATATTTCTGTAGTTTCCTTCTGTTATTTTAAGAGATAAGACTGCTTCTCAATAGCAAGAATTCAAGTAGTAACACAGCTTAGACTAGGTTACCCTCATAAATTTTATCTTTCTGGGGGAAGAGAAAATCAGAAGTAATAGAAGAGCTTTATCTAGGGAAAAGGCTAATAATGTCACTAACCTCATGATTTCAGCTATGGAAATTGTCTTGCAATGTGAAATTTATTATGTTTAACATTCATGATACTGTTGGACCATTTAATGAGAAACAACATAATTGATTTTTCATAATGATCCATCCACCAAAAATATTGAGGGGAAAATTGTCTGTTGGCCATCTAAAGAATTTTTTGAAACACAGTTTGGTGCTATTGAAATAAGGAACTTAACCTCAGAAAGATTTTTTTAAAATTTAGAAAAATGATCTGGTATTGCAATAAAATGTGGAAATTAAGAGTGGATGAGTTAATATAGGCAGCTCTCTGAATTTCAAGCTTTACATTAGAAGCTCAAATACTTCCCAGCCCCTGCCCCCCATAATAAGTGTTATTTGAATTAAAATGTCATTTTAGTGTTCATTGGTTGGGTTCATTGATAGCTGATGTTCAGCCCCTGTGTGTGTATGGATGCAGTGTCCAGGTGATGCCTGTTTTGGGCTTACCTGAAAACAGAGGCCAGAAAAAATGAAAAGGATAAAAGTGGATGTATTTAATTAAGGGCTTCAGGTACATTTAGGGCAGATGGAGCCCCCCAAGGGGCTGCACCCAAAATGGACAATGGTCATGTCTGTTTTACAGACAGATCTAAGTTTGTTCTATTTGCATATCAGGGGTTAATCCTCCAATACAGCTTCAGGTAATTAAGTCATTTACCCCCAGTTTGCTCCCCCCTACTCACTTTTGTTTGCACTTTTTGGGGCCTGAGCTGTAGGGTGTCCTTGAGTTTCAGACCTAGAGGGGAATTGTTTTTTCTGAATAAAATGGGAGAGCAGCAGCTGACAGGCTATGGAATTTTAGAGTTATACCCCAAAGGAGTACAGAATCTGGAAGATGTAAAAGATAGAATCCTGAGGCATCACAGGTGGTGGATCACCATCCAAAGGACACAACCCCTTATCCAAAGGGTCACCTGTCCCAGTTACAGTGTGTGCACACCAAAATGTCACCTGTGTGCCTGGGAACAGGATCAGAGACACCCAGAATCTCACCTGTGCCCTGGGAATAGAGTCAGCAAACCCAAAATGTCACCTGTGTGCCTGGGAACAGAGTATGAGACACCCAGAATGTCACCTGTGTGCCTGGGAACAGGGTCAGAGACACCCAAAATGTCACCTGTGTGCCTGGGAACAGGGTCAGCACACCAAAATGTCACCTGTGTGCCCTGGGAACAGGGTCATGCTCAGCTGCCTGTGTGGGGAACCTGAGGACAGGAGGCCCTCAGGACGAAACAACTTTCTTGGTGGTGCTCTGTCCTGTTTGTCACTCTGGACACAGACAGGATCAGCAGTAGAAAATGCACTTGAATGCCCCACACTGGTTTCTGCTTTAAATCATGTTCCATAGCTGCTGTCAGTGACACTGCTGCACATCTGGGGCTTCCTCATGTCCAGATTCCCATCTCTGTGAAACTACACCTAAATTTGCGTGTTTATTCCTAAGCCAGCTGTAATCTTCCAAAGTTCCTGGAAAGTTTAGTAGCCAAACCATACAAAGGGCAGGAACCTGGAGGCCTTGGAGAGCCCAGGAGTCTGCTCTGAGTGCTGGGCACAGAGCAGGAAGCTTTTCCTGCCCTACAGAGCACCTAAAGTGCATACCCAGAAGGCAGAGGGACTGTAATAAGGCTAGCAGACTTCAGAAGAGCTTTTTAGTGCGCATTAAGATGCTTTATAGGCATTTAGGACTGCCACTGGATATTGATGAATCGTCCTGCAGTAGCCATTAGGAAAGGAAGGGCTCAGCTCTGATGGTCCTCTGACACCTCAGTCCTGTTCCTGCTCAGTCACACATCCAAGGAGTCTCATTTTTTTCCCACCAATATAATTTTGAAGCTTGGGCAAGATCTGCCTCCAGTAGGCTAGAATCTCACTACCTGAGACTTCTTTAAATATTTATACGTTTTAAGATTAATACTCCTGTCCTTTGATTGATTTTGAAGTATTATACTAAATACCTCTATAATGCAGTGGGTTTGTTCCATTATGTTTCATTCATTTGTTGAATTCCATGTTTTATTGCTGCTGAAGTTACCTAAAGTGAGTCCTACGAATATCTTTGGACCAAGGTCCCTGAACTCTGCCACTGGACAGCTAATGTCTGGACAGCCACTAGGAAAAGTTAGAAAAAATGCTGCTTGAAACCCCTTCAAATAACTTCTAGCACTGCTTTAGTAGTCTCCAAAGTATTGCCCATGCAGGCTGGCTTCCCTCACTGGCACAATGACAGCCCTTGTCATTGCCCTGGATGGCAGCATAAAAGAAGATTGCAGGAAAATCATGTTTCTGAAGGAAATACTCAGCACACCAACCACTAGCACTCTCTGATACTGAGTTGTATGCAGCCTTATTCAGCAGTGGCTTCATGATTATACTAAAATAAAATGTTCTGGGTAAATTGTTTCATCTTTGAAACAGCTCACAACTGAAAGCCCTTGGGGGAAAATGAGCGTGTAATTTTCCAGCTATTTTAAACCATGTAAGCACCAAGAAAAATAGTATGATTCATTTATTTTGGAGTATGTTGATTAGCTAGCAATTAAAGCTTTATAATATTTTTCTTTATGGAACAACAAAGGCCAGTTTAATGCTTTTACTTTAGTTTCAGCTCATTGGATTGGCTTCATACCTGGTGCAGACAGATTAATACTCTGAAAGAATATGAAGTACCTATATGCAGCTGAACACGGCCCACTTAGCTCAAAAATGGGATGGGTCTTCACAGAAGGAACTTTCATTCATTCACAGCATCTGGTTCCATTACATTCAGCCCAATCAAGCCATGAAATTGAAATAAAATTACTTTTGACAGTGGTGATGGCAGTGTAAGAATGAAAGCAAGGTGGGGCAAAAGAAATATCTGCATGGCAGGAGAGGCTCTGAGTGAGGACAAGCTGTGCAAAGTGCCTTTAAATTCTCAAATAAGTGACTGGGTGCGTGGGAAGATGAACTTGAAACTATTGGAGCTTTCCAAAGTGCATTTCACCTGCTCTTCAGAGCTGAGACTGTGTCTGTGTGACATGGCAGGGTAGCATTAACCCTTTCCTGCACAGGTCCTGGTCCCTTTGGGGGGTGACAGGGGAGCACCCCTCACCCTGCAGCACCCCCCAGCATCCTCTGAGCTGCAAACACTGCTAGTGCCCAGCTGTCCTGGTTTGGAGGACAGGTGCCTGCTGAGAAAGGCAGGAGCTTCTCTTTGAAATGGAGAATG